>OU795040.1:72562761-73162761 GCA_917208275.1 Patella pellucida
GTTTGTTTGATTTTTCGCGGAACTTTTGGTAGACATTAGCGGCAAAAGAAATCAAAACAAAGCAAAGGTAGATAAAAAAAAAATACATTGGTTAATCGAATGACTGACGTAATCGGGTCAAATTCCGCTTGCTTGGTACCTGACGTCATAGAACGTGATCTCTTGTTTGATCTACATGTAGTGTAGGCAATAATCTATATTATATAGATTAGTGAGTGTAGGCCATCGAAAGTATAAAAAAAACGAAACGAAATACAGATCTACCAATATTGAGAGAAATGCGGTTTAACGTCCACTCGACACAAACTAGGTCATTTTGGGACTAACTTATGATTTTCAATTTATGTCAATAATTCGCTTGCGCGTAGGGGTCTTAAGCAGTGGGGAAAAACCGGAGTGCCCGGAGGAAACCCACGAGGTTAAGAAGGCGCCCCCTATCTCAATGTCACATACGCTCACGCAAGCCAGAGGTGACCGTTTTCTAGAGGTCAACGCACGGCACTCTACACCACTAGGCCATCCCAACCCCCCCTACCGATATTGATATTGTTATCGTGAAAATATAGGTTCAGTACACACGGATGGCGTACCCTATGTTTCCGGTCGCCATTTGTAAATGAATAGAAACAAACATACCTTACAAGACAATGCGGAAGTAATTATAGTAACACATGATTTACTAACAACACAATAATAATTTATAAAACGTGTAGAATAGACTAATCAAGCGTAAACGACTGTCGTTCAATAAACACGACCGATCAAAATTACAATAACAATATATATAACATTAAAGTAGCTGAGTCTCTAACTCAATATCAATAATACGATCCATCCGTTTTATTAAAGTAGCTAAGTCTCTAACTCAATATCATCCAAAATCTTCGACATTGAAAACACGAATTATTTGTCAATTTAAATCAACACTGATGCTGTGATCTTACCGGGAAAAGATGGGCTTCTGATATCCGATATTTAAGACAAAATGAACATTTTACCATTGGTACACGGTGTACCATTTCAGCCCCACTTGCAACAAGGAACTCGAAGAAAGAGGCTTGACATATTCCACCAAATCATATTAAACGGCGTCGCCATAACTTTTTCTGGAGAGCAATCGCAATAAATACTATTTAAACTGGAATAACCAGGCGCTAGAAATTGGCCTTCGATTGAGACCTCTGGCTTATTTCGCCGAACATCATTGAAACGGAAAGGATTGAATGTAAATAAGTTTATATACATTCATATTACATTATTATCTGCGTTGTGACCCATTTGTATCAATTTATAGGTCCCAAATATTAGCGATTTAGCTCCTTTAAAGTTCGCTTTTAGTTTAACCCATCATGGGATCACGGTGGCTAAGTGGATAAGGCGCTGGTTCGCTAGCCTGGAGGTTGAGTGTTCGATCCCTGCATTGGCCGAGAAAGTTCATCTCGATTTTCCGGCGTGATTTCCCCTTGTCAGTGATGCAGAAGGAGGGCCTGACAAGGACAGCTGCCTAGTCGTTCGGATGGGACGAAAAACCGAGGTACCGTGTACAAATTGGAGTGCACGTAAAAGATCCCTTGGCAGTTGGAATTCGATATAAGAGTAGGCCGTAGCGCCGCTGCCCGGGCAAAATTTCCCTCATTGCACACTGTGGCGTATGCCCGTCTTCAATTAGCCCAGGTGCGGTGCTTAAGCGTAGGACGTTAAACCCCATTTCATTCATTCATTCATTAACCCATCATCGTTTATTTCAAGGCTCAAAAGAATAGAGACATATGCCCTTTAATAGTAATCCGTCACGGACACGGACGGATGACATTGGACGGTTTTTTAGTACTATTACTATTATCATACCTTGTTAATTGTTACTGTTTTCCTGAAGAACTCTTTGTTTTTAGTACAGGGTCGTCACGGATAATTGGCCAGTTGGGTTATTAGGTGTATGTACCGCTTGTACTTCAAAGATGCATCTTGCAGAGGCAAAGCCGTGAAAATATATCGGGGGGGGGGGGTCTGCAAATGAAATTGTATAACGGTTGTAGTACCGTCGATTATATTTTAGTTTAACATTCCATATTGAAAGAAATTACTTCATTTAACATGCTTCCGATAAATGAATTATCTGACCATTGTCTCACCTATTGCGAGTTTGGTCCAGGTGAAACCAGTCACTACACTCAAAGAGATAAACCCAGATGGTCAACATGCGATAACATATCTGTAACGCCAATTAATAAAGACAACATGCTGCTAACTATGTTTGGGCACCAGGCTCTGACGAGGCATTTAAATTCTGTCTAAAACAATTAGAATTGGTATAACGCTCGAACGCTTTCTTTATTCAAACTTCGACGACTCATTAAACAAACGGGATAAATAATGATATGGAAATGGTTAGTGATATCCTTATTAGTGCGACCAAGGCCAGTCCTAAACTAATGAAACATAAAAATGAAAAGGAATCAAAAGAAGAACGAATGGTTCGACAAGGATTGTAAACGCCATCAGACCGATATGAAAGCCAAATTATGGCAACTTCAAAAATATCCAAATGATAAAAGTTTATTGAAAATATATTCGGACAGACGTAGGGCCGATAGCTATTAAAAGATAACCAAAAATAAATCTCGAGAAGTAAAAAATAAATCTTTAGATAAAATTAATGCATAAGAACGCAACAACCCAAGGGAATAAAATACTTGAAAATGAAAAATCTAATGAAGATACAAATATTTCCTGTAGTGACTGGGAACAGCATTTAACTCAAATATTAGCGACGGATGAAGACCCTAGTTTACCACTTCACCGGGAGATCAGAATGAGAACTGAAACTCTTTTAGAAACTAAGAAAGTTGGGTACGAGACCCTTAAAACATAGGAAAAGCCATCTCCGAAGCCTATATTAAATAATTTTATATTTTCCCCCGCGAAATTTGGCCGCCATTTTGAATTTGGCCCTCTAGCGGATTCCGCCAGCATTTTAGAGAGAGGCACCCAAGCTTAATCGCTTCAGCAGGTTTTTTTCATATAGAAACCACCTTCAAAACAACTTCCCCGAAAATTGGTCACGGATTTAAGATCTCGTACCCAACTAAATAAACCATGACATAAATAAGCCCATCTCCGCGTTTGAATTTAAAACACCCGTAAGGACAAAAGTTCCAGCGGACCAGACTTGATAATTAAAGAAATGATTAAACACTCCTCTAGTATTCGTTTTGATCACTACCTCGGGTTCTTTAATCTCATTCTCTCGTCTGGACATTTTCCGGACAAACGGACAGCGTCATATATAATACCTGTATATAAGAAGGGAGACTTAAATAATGTTAATAATTACAGAGGAATTGCGTTAGCTAGCTGTTTAGGCAAAACGTTTCTGGGAATTATTAATTATCGAATCTCAGAGTACCTAGAAAATAATAACATTCTTGATAAATAACAAGGAGTATTTATATTAAGGTCTATTAATTAACCGAAAATTATACGAAAAGAAAAATTTGTACCTATGTTTTGTCGATTTCAAAAAAAGCATTTGATTCAGTATGGCGAGCTGGACTTCGCTACAAATTAGTTAAAAATGATTTAAACGGTATATAATACAAAAAACCAAGTACGAACAATCCAAACCATAAGACAGGACTCGAAGTCCTAAAAACGTTATAGGCAAAATAGTGTATTCAAGCAAAATAGTGTAATCAGCCAATGCATGACTGCTCCTCGTGTACAAAAATACAATCGGTGTATCGATCATAAAACAACTTATAAGATAAAATCTAATGATCAATTATCCGAGGTAATTTCCTGGACGGTTGGTGTCAAGCAGGGTTGTAACATGAGCCCCACCCTGTTCAATATATATGTTAACGATATACAAACTACCTTAATAGGTCAGCTAACACCCCGCTGCTTAATGGTGAACCCTTATCCCATCTTATGTTTGCGGATGATTTATTGTTCTGCTGTAAAATACCTGTTATACAACGAATGCCACGTGTAACTCTGAAATCAGCCAAGTACGATCCAGTGAGACTGGATTCGAAACAATTAAGGTATCATTTCTCGCATAACGGACACACACATATAAATAAAATAAAAACCAAGTACGAACAATCCAAATCAAAAGACAGAATTCGAAGTCCTAAAAACGTTATAGGCAAAATAGTGTATTCAAGCAAAATAGTGTAATCAGCAAATGGACTGCTCCTCGTGTACAAAAATACACGACAAGCAGTGGTAACAGGTGTCCGGAAGAGTAAGCTTACCCTGCCTGGCGCCACACCCGCCATAGCTGCATCCATATAACACACAGACATCCATGACTACAATTATTTACATTAACGGAAAACATCATTTATGCAATTTTAATACATGGCGACAAGACAAAACAAACAACAATATTTGAAATGTGAAGTAACGTTTCACCGCGAGATAAACCCGGGTTCAGACTGTATGCCCCCCCCCCCCCCCTGGCTGTTCAGACTGTATGCCCCCCCCCCCCTGGCTGTTATTCTAACATTGCGACTGCTGGCGTATTTCGTCGAACATAACTGATTTGAAATTGGAGTAAAAACGGAAACCATAAAATGTAAATCAATTTATATACATACATATTACAGTATTATATGCGTTGCGACCCACTTTTGTGAATTTATAGGTCCCAGATGTTAGCGATTTAGCTCCTTTAAATTGACCAATTATTCGTGTTTTCGATGTCGAAGATTTTGGAGGATTTTGAGTTACGGACTTGGGGACAATAACTCTCTTGCTGGCTTGACAGGTCCAGAAAAAAAAAATAGCCTTATTCTAACTACAAGATGTAAGTGTCCTACCTGTTGGCTGTTGTGTAAATTATCCATTACATCCTATTTTATTTGTCAGAGGGTTCGAAAATATGTTTAAATCCAAGTTGCATTTGAAAGTGCTTACGTAAGGATTTTCAAACCATGTTACGGCATGTAGTTGAATTTTTCCAATTTTTAAAAAAAGGTGTGATAAGATGAAATTTGTATCATTTTTATACGCCCACATTTTCATGTGGACGTATTATGTCGTCGCCCCTGTCCGTCCGTCCGTCCGTCCACAATTGTTTGTGGACCCTCTACAGGTCACAATTCTTGTCCGATTTTGACGAAACTTTAAATATAGCTTTATCCCCTAAAGATCTCGGCTGCTTTCGATATTGGCATGTATCGGATTGAAACTTCATGGATTATGGCCCCTGATTGTACGAAAAATCACATTTTTAGCTTGTGGACCCTATAGAGGTCCCATTTTTGAGCCGATTTTGATGAAACTTGACATGCATGTTTATAATCCAAAGATCTTGGTTCCTTTCGACATTTGCGCCTATCGGAACGTAATTTCCTGAATTATGACCCCTGATTGTCCGAAAAATCACCTATTTTAGCTTGTGGTTCTTCTGGAGGTGACAATTATTATCCGATTTGAAAAACCGTTAGATTGTGTCACCGTTACACCCTAAGGAGGGTCGAGTTCGAATTTCGGGAAAATCGGACCAAAATTGCTATACAAAATGGCCGCCGTTTGTACGCGAATACTGTTAAAAAATTGTATATCAAGGTTGTGGACCCTGTAGAGATCACAATTTTAATTCGCTTTTGATGAAACTTGAAATGCATGGTTATAACCCAAAGATCTTGGTTCCTTTAGATATTTGCGCATATCGGATTGTAACTTCCTGAATTAATGCCCCTGATTATACGCAAAATCGCCTTTGTTTAGCTTGTGGTCCCTCTGGAGGTCACAATTATTATCTGATTTAAAAAATCGTTTGATTATATCACCGTTACACCCTAAAGAAGGTTGAGTTTGAATTTCGGAAAAATCATACCAAAATTGCCATACTAAATGGCCGTCGATCGTACGCGAATACTGTTTAAAATGGTATATCAATGTTGTGGACCGTGTAGAGGTCACAATTTTAATTTGATTTTGATGAAACTTGAAATTCATGGATATAACCCAAAGATCTTGGTTCCTTTCGATATTTGCGCATATCGGATCGTAACTTCCTGAATTAATGCCCCCGATTATACGCAAAATCGCCTTTGTTTAGCTTGTGGTCTCTCTGGAGGTCACAATTATTATCCGATTTAAAAAATCGTTTGCCTATATCACCGTTACAAGCTAAGGAAGCGTGAGTTCAAATATCGGGAAAATTAGACCAAAATTACAATACAAAATGGCTGCTGTTTGTACGCGAATACTGTTAAAAAATGGTATTTAAAGGTTGTGGACCCTGTAGAGGTCACAATTTTAATTTCGATTTTGATGAAACTTAAATTGCGTGTTTATAACCTAAATATCTTGATACTTTTCGATTAATTGAAATATTGTAAAATAGTACAAATCGTTGACCAGAATAAAGATTGGAACATATTTTTTGACACTTCTCTGTCGCCATAGACAATGCAAAGTTATTGATGTAATATTAAAATAGTGTACGCAAAATTCTATAATGAAACGTCAAGTCAATCCTCTCTTGAAATGTATTTATTATATTTTCGGCGGAATGCATATACACTTTTTGAATTAATTAAAGAGAATGGTGGGGGCGGGGCGAGTGTTTAATGTCAAAATACGCTACGCTTGTGATTTCTTATTACTGTTGCTGTAATTATCGCTTTTGATTTTCCAAAGAGTGGGGAGCTGTCTATAGCGATGAATGACCTCCAGTAGGAACTTTTTTTCTCCTTTTGTTGGGACCATGTTGATGTGCACGCGAAGACACCCGGATGGAGAATGGAAAGTTGCGCAATATTTTAACGTGTTGCCACACACGACTTAAAACAGCTTGTGCAACCCTCGGTTTGCGCCAAAAAAAATCTACTCAATTGATTTCAATCTTTTTTGGCAATCAATATCACCTACAGGCGATCAAAAAACCTATGACAAATGTGACGTCAACTTTTTTGTCAAAAATTTTGAACGTGTGTAGGCCGCTTAACAATACCAAATTTAATATACTTAAAGGGACAATACCACTCTTGCTGACTTGACAGCTTCAGAAAATAAATAATAGCCTTATTCGAGGTACTAGGTGTTTAAGTGTCCTACCTGTTGTGTAAATTATCCATTACATCATATTTTACTTGTCTAGAGGGTTCGAAAATGTTTTAAAATCTAAATCACATTTGTAAGTCTTTACGTGAAGAAATTCAAATTATCCGAGAGCAATTTCTATCAAGGGAGATAATTAGCTCCAGATTTCCCAGTCTCTCATAGTGAAATTGGTTAGAACACAATCTACCTAACGGAAATTTCCATTTTTTAAAAATACCGTTGATAAGATCATGTATATAACACTAATGAATGGGGATATTGTATAATGGTACACTTTGATGACCAGAATGAAGTTTTGGACAAATTACTCACTTACAGTCAGAGTGGTATTGTCCCTTTAAGAAGAGAAAGTCGAGGGTGATAAAATACACGTCTCCTCGCGGCGAAGTCGATATATATAGTTCAACGACCGTATATTTTGAAACCTGCAGCCATCTAAGAGATTAATGGTATGACGTGATATGCCATTAAAAAGATCCCATTGGAAATACCCAAGCGTTAGTTCCTCTCGGAACTCTAAAACCGTTGGCTTTTATATATTTTTCTTGACGCCGAACGACAGAGTTCCTCACGGGCCTTATTATCAACTAGTATGAAAATAAGCTTTTTCCCATCTCGGTTCTAAGGCTATTTTAGAATCCTTACCGTCTATTTTGCACCGTGATTCTTCTTTGATCACCAAAAGAAATCATTTCCTGCCCCAACCGACACATATTTATAATAATCCAACACTATTTTCATGTAGAATTCGACGTGAGAAAAACATCAACATCTTGCATTTAAATCTGGCGGCCATGTTTACTGACGCCTGCGCAGACCGGTTCATATCTGCCCTCAACCAATATTCCAAATTTAGGAATGGAATTTTTACCGGAAACGAAAATTACATCAATTAACGGACTAAACTTGATATCTGATATAACCAAAAAATTTATTCAACATACATGAACAATAATTACATAAAATCTGTAAAATTGAACAATATATTATATTGACCATGATAAGATTTTTAAAATCTCTTCAGAATAAATACTAAATAAAGTAAAACAAGATAATTAAATCACACCAAGTTAAATAAAAATGTACCTCAACCATTCAACACACATGAAAAATTATTACATAAAATATATCAAACAGGAAAACACATATTATCAAATGATATCATGTAAAATAAACATGTCTCTCAAATATTCAATAAATAGATAAAAATGATGTAATAAAAATAGATAATGATGCAATAAAAATATATACACTTTTAAAATACTGTAAATAAATAAGAGAGGAATGTAAAAGTATTGGAAATAGTGTGTGTGTGTGTGGGGGGGTCTATTAAAATACCAAAGACAAGTGTACATGTATACATTTAATTAGACAACAGGTAACAAAATATTGGATGAATTCAAAAAGAGAAATTCGCATATCAGATGTCTGATAGCAACAGTTGCCTTTGGTATGGGTATTCAAATTCCTGACATAAAATTAATAGTTAATTGGGGGGCTCCAAAATCTATATTAACATTTTGGCAAGAGGTGGGTAGAGCTGGGAGGGACGGGAGGCACTCTTTAGCTATATGCTATGCTTATCCACGAAGCCTCATGAAAACTACTACTGATGAGGATATGATAAATTTTATCTCATCTGAAGCCTGTTACCGCCTTGCCATGATGGGAACACTGACTTTAGAAAGTATGCCCTTGACTACGCTGGATTATTTAAAACATAAAAAAAAATGTGACAAAAATTGTATCACAGTTTGTAAATGTTCATTTTGTATGTGTTGTTCATTATGTTACAACCTGTGTCCCTGTGATAAAAAGATAGACGTTTTGAGAGAATATTTTTAAAAATGTCTTGGTCTCCTGGAAATGTCAGAAAAAAGTTAAGAAAAACTCTGAATATGAATAACCAAGGTTTCTTGCTGCCATAAAACATTTTTATTTTAATGATTAGGGCTAATGATTGCAAACTTTTCATTTGTATTAAACTGTACTTATTATAATTATTTTTTGATTATTGAGTTGTCTTATTAAATGTATACATGTACACTTGTCTTTGGTATTTTAATAGACCCCCCCACACACACACACACTATTTCCAATACTTTTACATTCCTCTCTTATTTATTTACAGTATTTTAAAAGTGTATATATTTTTATTGCATCATTATCTATTTTTATTACATCATTTTTATCTATTTATTGAATATTTGAGAGACATGTTTATTTTACATGATATCATTTGATAATATGTGTTTTCCTGTTTGATATATTTTATGTAATAATTTTTCATGTGTGTTGAATGGTTGAGGTACATTTTTATTTAACTTGGTGTGATTTAATTATCTTGTTTTACTTTATTTAGTATTTATTCTGAAGAGATTTTAAAAATCTTATCATGGTCAATATAATATTTTGTTCAATTTTACAGATTTTATGTAATTATTGTTCATGTATGTTGAATAAATTTTTTGGTTATATCAGATATAAAGTTTAGTCCGTTAATTGATGTAATTTTCGTTTCCGGTAAAAATTCCATTCCTAAATTTGGAATATTGGTTGAGGGCAGATATGAACCGGTCTGCGCAGGCGTCAGTAAACATGGCCGCCAGATTTAAATGCAAGATGTTGATGTTTTTCTCACGTCGAATTCTACATGAAAATAGTGTTGGATTATTATAAATATGTGTCGGTTGGGGCAGGAAATGATTTCTTTTGGTGATCAAAGAAGAATCACGGTGCAAAATAGACGGTAAGGATTCTAAAATAGCCTTAGAACCGAGATGGGAAAAAGCTTATTTTCATACTAGTTGATAATAAGGCCCGTGAGGAACTCTGTCGTTCGGCGTCAAGGAAAAATATATAAAAGCCAACGGTTTTAGAGTTCCGAGAGGAACTACCCAAGCGTGTACATTGTGTTATTGTAGCTGTTTTTCATGCATTATTGGAAATACCCAATTACGCGTGTACATTGTGTTATTTTAGCTGTTTTTCATGCATTATTGGAAATACCCACGCGTGTACATTGTGTTATTTGAGCTGTTTTTCATTCATTATTCCCAAGAAGCAGATCTTCGTGATGTTTTCCCGTTATCGTGAATGTGTCTAGCTGTTACTTAGAATAATCAATAAAAATAAAATGACAAATAACAAGTATTGAAGAAGCAACATTATCTAAATATTGTTTTGAACAGCTTAAACATGCATTATTCAGGAGCTAAATCTGCCTAGTGCAGGTCTTTATTTGGGCATGAAATCTTTTCTAAAGTATTAATTAGACATTAATTAACTGATCCAGGCCTTAATCAACTTTGGATGGCATCAGATTGCTCCGATATTAAACAGATTAAAACTTTTCAGTGATAAATCAAATATGGCGCGCCAAGATACATCAAATTTTTGACAGCAATTCAACCATTGCATTTACCAAGTGTTTCAATCAAGGTCAATTATATAAAAATAGTTCTTTTTTAATAAGAAAGAAGTTACTTTTAATACAAGATGAACTGATCTATGAAAATAAAAAAAGTAGTTCCTTTTTTGATTGACCAATCAAATTCATGTAAAGCGATATCTACTAAGGAGATATCGCAGTATTTGATGAAATTTATCACAAGGCCAGTATTCCACGGTCCGGTCCACCAAGCCCTACTCCGGAAAGGGGATGGGACAAATTTTGTCTTTCCCAATAATGTGGAGACCACATTTATTGACGCATCGTCTTGAAACTTGGCATACTTGTTTCTTATTCGCTAAGGATCATTCATATTGTTTTGGTGCATGCCCAACAACCCAGCGGCGGCGCCAGCCGGTGCTGAGTGGGGGGGGGGGGTAAAAAGCTATGGGGGTCTGGGGGCTTTGCCCCCCCAAATTTTCTTTTTAGCCACGCCCTTTTTGCGTAGGGAAACGCCCTTCTCCAGCTATTGGACACACCCGTTTTAGGTCGAGAAAAGCCCTTTCTAACATGTGAAGTTGCACTTTAATATAATATAATGCACAAAAAAAGGATCCTACCCCCCCCCCCCCCCATAAATTTTATGTCATTTTTAGCAAAATTGGGATGGCCATGATTTTCAAAAGTGGCTCCGCCACTGCAACACCCTGGAACAGAACCACTCCCATTTTGTCTTTGTGTGTCTCGAGTTACGCCTATACAGTCCACGATTCACAATGGATTATCTTGAAAACTTGTCCTCTATAATTTATGGTGCATGCCCAATTCCCAGGGACAGAGCCATTACCAATTTATCTCTGTGTCGACTACAATTCGCAGTTCTTAACAGATCCTCTTGAAACTGTGTATACCTATTCCTTATACCCTACATGGGGGATCACGGTGGCTAAGTGGATAAGGCTCTGGTTCGCTAGCCTGGAGGTTGAGTGTTCGATCCCTGCATTGGCCGAGAAAGTTCATCTCGATTTTCCGGCGTGATTTCCCCTTGTCAGTGATGCAGAAGGAGGGCCTGACAAGGACAGCTGCCTAGTCTTCGGATGGGACGAAAAACCGAGGTCCCGTGTACAAATTGGAGTGCACGTAAAAGATCCCTTGGCAGTTGGAATTCGATATAAGAGTAGGCCATAGCGCCGCTGCCCGGGCAAAATTTCCCTCATTGCACACTGTGGCGTATGCCCGTCTTCAATTAGCCCAGGTTAGGTGCTTAAGCGTAGGACGTTAAACCCCATTTCATTCATTCATTATACCCTACATGATCCCTATTGCTTTTGAAGAATGGTAACCCAAGGGACAGGACCACAGACATTTTTTCTGTGTGTTGCCAACAGGCCACAATTCGTGATGGATCACCTTGGAACTTGGCGTATGCATTGCTTGTAGTCTAAGGATAGTAACTATTATTAATTTTGATGTTTGTGTTTAATCCCAGGAGCAGAACTACGCCCAATTCTGCCGTGTAGTATATACACTACAGTTTGCAATTCTGAATGGATGATCTTGGAACTTGGCATATGTATCCCTCATAGCCTAAGGATGGCAACTATTGATTGGGGGCATGCCTCCCACCCCATCCCAAATGGCAGAGTTACATGTACGTCCAATTTTTTAGTTTACCTGCCGCAATTCTGAATGGATGATCCTGGAACTTGGCATATATCTTTTGGTGCATGATCAAACACTTTTGGGCAGGTTGATATAATTAAGTAAATTACAGATCAAGGCGTAAAATAAAGAGGAAAATGGACAAAAACATAAGAGAAAAGAAAAAAAAAAAGGGATAAAGCTGATTAACGCTGAAAACACCTCACTATAACTGAGTGACAAGTTTTTAACTGAGTATAAAATTATGATTATTTAACAGTCTGCAGACTATATATCTGTCCCTTGCCTTGTACAGATGATAAGTGAGAGAGAGAGAGTTGGGGTTTATCGTCCACTTGACACATACTAGGTCATTTCGGGACTAACATATGGTTTAATTTTATTTCAATATTTCGCTTGCGTCTAGGGATCTTTAGAAGTGCCCAGGAGGAAACCAGAGGACTCCTTGTCACGTACAACAGGGAATTCAAAACCCAGATGGCAAGTAGGAATCCTGAAGAATTATTTTGGCCAACACTAAAACTGATATCCTGGTTATAAAAAAAACTCAGTCTGGTTTGGTAGAATTGTTAGTTTTATTGCTGTAAAGCATAACAATATAATATTTACATGTAATACACAAACCATCAGACAAAGATAAACATGATTATACATGATACATGACATGAAGAAATGAACAGTTAGGGATTCAGGCCTTGAGTTTACAAAGCATTCTCAGACTTAACTGTGTATGAGAAATATCATTGATCCAGAAACACCACACTCTGCACATAGTTTCTTATTGATGTATTTGACACATTAAAACGAACAGTTTATAAAGGGCTATACTTTAGTTAAAATAAGATGAACAATTTGAATTAATTCTCAATTTAAGCCCGAGAATGGTTTATGAACTCAGAGCCTGGTAAAACCATAGACTCGCCTTCAGTTTATTAATCATATTCTGTGATCGGTATTATTTGTCTTTCTTGGTCAGTTTTTGTTGTTGGTTAGACTGGTTCAGCCACGAAGAAACCAAAACTAATTATAAGAAGAAGGGGGGGGGGGCTTTTCAGAACTGATTGACAAGCTGTGAGCAGTGGAATGAAGTGTTTCAACCACATCATGACGGCAAAAAATACCAATGCTTAGTGAACTTGAAACAAAATGAAAGAGAGAGAAAAAGGGTTTTAACGTCCCCTTGACTCTTTGGGACTAACATGGTTTAATTTTATTTTAATAATTCACTTGCGCGTAGGGTTTTGTAGCAGTGGGAGGAAACCGGTGGACACGGAGAAAACCCACGAGGTTTGACAGGTGACACTACTCCTTGTCAAGTACAACCGGGGAATCTAAACCACACCAGTTGACTTAATTTAATGGTAGACCAAACAAAATGAAATATTAATAATATATCCAAAGACTATACACTGTATAGAATACAATCTAACTTAAACTAATGTATGATTCTGATATGAAAGAAACATTATGTAAAACCTAAATCTGCAATGCAAATCATTCTCGTTTAAAGCCCCAATACCACTCTTGTTGTAACTGAATAATATGTTCCAATTTTTATTCTGGTCAAAAATGTGTACTATTTTACAATATTTCAATTGAAAAATGATACAAATTTTATCTTAACACACCTAATTTTAAAAATTGGAAAAATTCAACTACATGCCGTAACATGGTTTGAAAAGCCTTACGTAAGCACTTTCAAATGCAACTTGGATTTAAACATATTTTCGAACCCTCTGGACAAGTAAGATAGGTTGTAATGGAAAATTTACACAACGGGTAGGACACTTTAACATCTTGTTGTTAGAATAAGGCTAATTTTTTTTTCTGGACCTGTCAAGTCAGCAAGAGTGTTATTGTCCCTTTAAATATTACATAAATTATTAACATTTATTCACATGACAAGTCTATAATTAACTCTCTAGACAATTGGATGACTGAGATTTTTATGGGTTTAAAGAGAGAGAGAGAGAGAAATGGGGTTTAATGTCCACTCAACACAACTGGGTCATTTCGGGACTAACATATGGTTTAATTTATTTCAATAATTCACCTGCGCTTAGGGGTCTTTAGCATTGGGAGGAAACGGAAGTGCCTGGAGGAAACCCGCGAGGTTGAAAAGGCACCCCTATCTCCATGCCACCTATGCCGACACCACGGCTCAAAACCACAACCGCAAGCCAGAGGTGGTAGGCCAGCTAGAAGTTGAAGTGCGGCACTCTGGACCACTAGGCGATCCCAACCCCCTAATGGATTTAAACACCAGTGAAACGAAATGAAATGGGGTTTAACGTCTTACTTTTCTGCTTCGAGCTTGACTAATGAAGTCGGGCATACAGTGAGCTATGAGGGAAATTCTGCCTGACAGCGGCACTGGAGTCTACTTTTATATCAAATTCCAACTGTCAAAGTGTACACAGGACATCAGTTTTCGAATCATCCTAACGCCTAGACAGCTGTCATTGTCAGGCCCTCTGTCCTACCGGAAAATCTACATGAACATAATGCATCTTTAATGACTTGAAAGAGAAAATATCAATTGTATTGGCAAGGGTTACTTTTTTACACATGAAAACCATAAATTTAACTGTAATGTTTGGTTCAAGGTTGTGTCAATTGACTAAAAGGTAAATTCTCCAGCCAGTCCAAATTGACAGTTAACCAGTCAAATTAATGGTCTGCCAACTAAATAAACTAACCGTCAGACCGTCAAATTGACAGCCAACCAGTCAGTCCAAATTGAAAACCAACCAGCTGGTCGAATTGACAGCCAACCAGCTACTCAAATTGACAGTCAGTCCGTCACAATTGACAGCCAAACAGCCAGTCAAAATCGTCAGCCAACCAGCCAGTCCAAATTGCCAGTGAAATCGACAGCCAGCCAACCAGTCAAATTGAGTCAGCCAGTCGAGATTGGCAAATATAAGTGAAATGATGGCCCTGTGTATTACAAGCCCTAAAGTACAAAAATAACACAAAACATACACAATATCCTGAAAATCCAATTCAGCAGTTTTTTCCTGACATTCATAATGTCAAATCTTTTTCTTACTCTTTGCCGGGCATTTCACTTTTTCACAGTCCTGTGGGAAGCACTTGCACTGGTGGTTGCTTCTTTTATTGAGTTATGCATTTTGAGTTTTTGCACCTTATTGTTGTGAGATTTTATTTCTATAGCACTGTCTTTGTTTTATTTGATTAACGCAAAAACTTTATTCATCAGCTTGTCACATGTAACGCGGATAATATTCTCATCGTCGTGGTAACGCTTAAACCTTTTAAATCTCGACATAAAACTGGTAATGTAACTGGTTCTGTAAAAACAAACAATTACAAAATTTAATTAAAGATGCATTAGGAAAAGACTCCCTTGAAACTGTATTTAAGCTGGACAGGCTTCGGCATCTATCTGGATACTGGATCAAGTACTGATACTGGCAGGGGCCGTAGGAGTAAATAAGTAAAATTAAAAAATCCCCGTATAACAGCATGACAAATAGACTGAAGGTATCATCTCAACTACCTTCAGTCAATTTGTCATGCTGTTGTACGGGGATTTTTAATTTTACTTAAAGTTTCATTAGTTAAGAGTTTAGAAAAGAGTTGGCCATAATTCTTCAAAAATAGATGATTAAAAAAGAGAAAATTTCAGTAAAATTACTTTATTCTGAACGGACGGAATGGTCCCTGTGTGAAGTTTGCCCTAGAAATAGGCATTAACAGTGTCTGCACCGTCTACGAGAATTGCCGATCGTTTGGTTGACAGACGTTAACTCCACCCTCTTATTCTCGATTATTAAGCAACATTCTAAATGGCTATTGCACCCTCCCTGGGTAGTGAAATATATCGTTTGTTTGGTGGGATTAACACTGGTTAATACTAAACACAGTCTGCTGTCTGCATTTAGCTCCACTTGTGAACAGACAATAAGCTAGCTGAACAGCATTTTGATTCTTTCATCAACGTTTTAGTAGAAAGTATTTCTTCCGCTTCCATTTAATACAATTGAAAATGAATAATACTCTTGAGTGTGACAGATGTAAAACAGTGTAAAACTGCATTACTAAAAAGAATACTAATTTGGGGATATGGCCGTTATTCAGGACAGAGATCCAATCTCGAAGTAGAGAGAGAGAGAAATGGGGTTTAATGTCCACTCAACACAAATAGGTCATTTCGGGACTAACATATTGTTTAATTTTATTTTAATAATTTGCTTGCGCGTAGGGGTCTTTAGCCGTGGGAGGAAACCAGAGTGCCTGGAAGAAAACCACGAGGTTGAGAAGGCGCCCCTATCTCCATGCCACATACGCTCACACCATAGGTGGCCTGCCAGCTAGAGGTCGAAGCGCGGCACTCTAGATCACAAGGCCATCCCAACTTACCCCCCCATTCTTGAAGTAGATAGTTTTCTATGTGCAGAATGACAGAATTGTATATGCTTACTTTTCCAGGATAAAGATTTAAACTGACTTGGTGTAGGAAAATCAAACCAGGATAAAAACGACGATAGGTTACCAATATCTTCACCTTTTATAATATTACCCTGGATATAGTTCACTATTAGTTCCATATTACCTATAAATATAAACAATTCAAAATATATATTCACTATCTATAAATATAAACAATACATATTCAAATACATATTCACCAATTCAAATATATATTCACTGAATCAACTAGAAATATAAACAATACAAATATATTTTGACTAGGTTTTAACAATTAGTTGTCTTTAAATATAAAATTTAAAAAATATCATCACACTATTAATATTCATCTTTACGAACATCTAGACCAAGTTAGAGAGAGAGAAATGGGGGTTTACTGTCCACTTGACACAAACTAGGTCATTTTGGGACTAGGTCATTCAATAATTCACTTGCCTGTAGGGGTTTTTAGCAGTGGGAGGAAACCGGAAGATCAAGTTAGAACAATCTGCGTCAATTAGAAGCCGAGTAATATGTTCTGCAGTTTTAAATTAGTGGAAGCTGAAAATACTTATCACCCAAGAGATAGAGAGAGATAGAGAGAGAGAGAGAGAGAGATAGAGAGAGATAGAGAGAGAGAGAGAGATAGAGAGAGATAGAGAGAGAGAGAGGTCCAATTGACACAACTAGGTATTTCAGGACTAACATTTGCTTCTATTTTATTTTAACAATTTGCTTGCCCATAGGTCTTACGAAATAGGAGAAAACACATGAGATTCATCAGACAACTCTACATCTTGTCACATACAAATTACAAGCGGGAAATCGAAACCAATTCACCTTTTCTCACAATCTAATTAAAATACAGATCTATATTTCGTTTCGTTTTTTATACTTTCGATGACCTACACTACATGAAGATCTGACAAGTTATAGTGGAAGTTCATGTCAAGTTATGGACATCTGACCCTATAACATCAGTCATTCGATCAGCTAATTAGAATCAATGTAGCAAGTAGTTATACTTTGCTTTGTTTTGATTTCTATCGCTGTTAATGTCTACCCACAGTTCCGCGCAAAAAAGGTCAAGCACTTGATCCAACAGACCAAGCAGAACACAAGAGTTAAATAACAACTCTCTCAGATCTTAGTGTAGTAAAGACAAGTAAAAACAAATTTTGAACTATAAAAAACAAAACGAAATAGGATCTGTTTTAATCAGATTGACATTGACTACCTCTTCTGCTTTTGTCTGATATCTAACCCACTTTAACCACAGAGGTTCAATAACCAGGAACTATCAATACGTGACTTCTAACAAATCAATTTTTATTTGCTTGCAATTTTTCTTCTTAACTCCTGGCGCTGAATTCACAAAGCATTCTCAGACTTAAGTTAAGAATAACTCAAAATTGTTCGTCTTATTTCAACTAAAATATGGCCCTTTATAAAATTTTTGTAGTTTTAATTTATTAAATACACCAAAAAAAGAAAATTTGCAATGTTTTGTTTCTGGATCAAATAAAATAAAACCAAGTACGGAACAATCCAAACCATTAGACAAAATTCTAAGTTCTAACTAAACGGTATAGGAAAAATAGTGTAGTCAGCATATTGACTGTTCACTGTGTACAAACTACACAACAAATACATTTCTCATAAACAGTGATTGAAAGTTGAGTATATTCTTAACTTAGAATTATGTCTGAGCATGCTTTGTGGACTCGGGGAGGGGGGGGGGGCCTGATCAGTAAAATCATCCCGAGATTCATGCAATGACAATCTATCTCTGATGAGTCAGCCTCGAGTGGGAGGTATTGTAACATGATAGAAACTGGATTTAGTTTTTAAAAATATAAGGAAGAATTAAAACTGCTGTTTGTCTTATCGCAACATGAACACATGTGAATAAAGCTTCTTTATAAAAAAACCCTGAGAAAATCAAAGGATATTTGTTCTGATTCAATTAATTGTAGAGTTGTTACATGGCTTCTAGCCCTGTGCTGTTAACTAAAATAATTTTAGGATTAAAATAAGGGATGACATCAACGGCCAGAGAGAGAGAGAGAGAGAGAGTGAGAGAGAGAGAGTGAGAGAGAGAGAGAGAGAGAGAGAGAGGGGGGGGAGGATTTAAAGTTCACTCCATACAACTAGGTCCTAGGACATTTCTAGATTAACGTATAGGTTCAATTTTAAGTAAACCAATAATTTGAAATGTGGCTCAGTTATAAGCAGTGATTGTATTCCATAGAATTGTGAACAATTTTAATAATTTGCTTGCATGTTGGGGTCTTTAGCAGTGGTAGGAAACTGGAGGAGTGGAAGAAAACCCATGAGGTTGAACAGGCTACCCTACTCCTTGTCCTGTACAACAGGGGAATCCAAACCACATCAGTTGACTTAATGACAGACCACTTAAGCCATAATGCCCACCAAACACCCCAGAGAGAGGCAGAGAGATAGAAATGGGGTTCAAGTTCAACTCAACACAAACTATGGCATTTTCAGTTTAGTCCCACTGCTAAAATACTCTTACGTGCTAGTGAATTAATTAGTACCAAAATTATCTAGTTTGTGTCAAGTTTACATTGAAGTACTTTCTGTCATCTCTTTCTCTCTCTCTTATACAAAAGACTCAAAAGTATAATGACATTTGCACTAGTTTTCATTCAACGTTTTTTGTCCTCTAATTATGGTTTATATAAACAGGAAAATAGAAAAAAATAATACAGAATGTTATTGAACTCTTAGCGGACTCCTGGACTTAGATTTCAATTTGTATAACTGCAACAATGTCACAGTACATTCAGATTTGATCAGATTGCCTGCAATTTCATAAAAATATTGATTCAGTACTGGTATCTCTGAACTAATAACTTTTTATGATTTGTTAGGAACTATAAGAGTTTTAAAGTGGGCATTCTACCATTAAAACTTTTTTTTTCTAAGAAAAAGATCTAGGAACAGGCTAGGTTTTATATGATGACCGAACAACACAGACCGAAGACCACTCGGACTGAGACCAATAGAAGACCACTTGGACCAAGAGGAGACATGCAGACCAAAGACCACTCGGACCAAGAGGAGACAACACGGACCAACCAAAGACGACTCAGATTAACAAAATACCACAAAGACCACATTCACCAATATTACCAACAGTATTCACTCTGATATTATCCACTATATTCACTCTGATATTATCCATTACTTTCACTCTGATATTACCCACTGCATTTACTCTAATTATTATCCATTACATTCACTTTAATATTACTCACTTTATTGACTGATATTACCCACTATATTCACTCTGATATTACCCACTATATTCACTCTGATA
The DNA here is from genome assembly GCA_917208275.1 of Patella pellucida. Classification (NCBI taxonomy): domain Eukaryota; kingdom Metazoa; phylum Mollusca; class Gastropoda; family Patellidae; genus Patella; species Patella pellucida. The sequence goes on from OU795040.1 coordinate 72,582,672, forward strand.
TTACCCACTATATTCACTCTGATATTACCCGTTACTTTCACTCTGATATTACCCACTATATTCACTCTGATATTACCCACTATATTCACTCTGATATTACCCACTATATTCACTCTGATATTACCCACTGCAATTACTCTAAATATTATCCATTACATTCACTTTAATATTACTCACTTTATTGACTGATATTACCCACTATATTCACTCTGATATTACCCGTTACATTCACTCTGATATTACCCGTTACATTCACTCTGATATTACCCACTATATTCACTCTGATATTACCCATTACATTCACTCTGATATTACTCACTGCATTTACTCTAATATTATCCATTACATTCACTTTAATATTACTCACTTTATTGACTGATATTACCCACTGTATTCACTCTGATATTACCCATTACATTCACTCTGATATTACCCGAATATAATCTTACATTGCATTCAATGAATTTACCCATTGCATTTTTTGTCCGAATAGCGAATTTCGGTGATAGGCAAATTTACCAATACATCGATGTTTGAATAATAATAATAATGTACATTTGCAGAGCGCCAAATCCATCCAAAAGCATGCTCAATATTTATATACACAGTGAATAGAAAGTCTTCTTCTCATAGCATTCTTGAAATAAGTGAATCTTCAGCTGTAATTTGAAAGTAGTCAAAGTTTCACTGTTTCGGATTTTGAGCATTAGAACTTAACTAGTTGCAGCCTGAAAAACTTATAGGAGCTATGTGGAACATGCAATGATTATTAAGTATGTGATTCCATATAATTCATGGAGGTCAACATTTTTTTAGCCAATTTTAATTAATATCTTATTTAAAATGCCACGTGAGGCTAAATTACCTTTTTGCCAAGCGTCAAGAAGGTCTTCTAGATGGGCCTTTAGACAAAGTAAAAATTCCATTTCCAAGAGAGATTCTGGTGTATCGTGGTTCATGCTGGATATCCGCAGTCGACTCGTATAATAGGCTAGAACCAGTTTTAACTGGCTTACACCTGTTGTATGGGAATTGTTATGACATCGGTGAATTAACTGAAAAATTAAATTAAAAATTCATTATCATCATGTATTTCGAGCTTTGTGATTCTCCACAATGCCAGAGCATGTTTATTTGTGATGCCACCAAACATAAAATAATAACATTTTGAGTATATTCTGATACAATACGCATGTAAGAATATTTTTTTGCTTCTCCACCATGCCAGAGCATGTTTATTTGTGATGCCACCAAACATAAAATTTTGAGTATATTCTGATACAATACGCATGTAAGAATAGGTTTTTGCTTCTCCAACATGCTAGAGCGCGATTAACTTTAATATTTCCCAATCCGATTAAAACACAGAGATCCTTTTTTGTATCGTTTTTTGAAATAAGACACAATCGCATCAGACTACAAGGACGACATAAACAGGGCTTAAGGAAAGTTCTTTGCTTACTTTTAATGTGGACATGTTTTGAATATTTTAATACAGACCAAATAATAATTTTTTTTCCTGGTTCTCAGATATTGCCACATGCCCACATTTTATTTTAGGAGTCTAATTTTGAAGTGTCCACTGAGCTTAATTATCCAGTCCGTTTTCCCAACTTTGATAAATTATACTGGCAATCACAAATGGCACTGGACAATCGTAAATTAACTTAATGTCAGCAGGAAATGGAGACCATCGATTTAATTGCTTAGTCTTTGATTTAAGTCCATTCTTTGGAGGATGATAATTATCCATCTGGTAATGAGAAGGTTGGAACTGAAATTGTCCTCCAAGGGCATGGAAGGAGCATCAACAAACCTCTGTATTGGTCTGAGAGAGGAAGAGAGATAAAGAGGAAGAGAGATAAAGAGAAAGGCACAGAGATAAAGATAGGGCAAAACTCCATTTGACACAAATTAGATTATTTCTGGACTAACATATGGTTCAATTAGCTGTTGGAGGAAACTGGAGGACTCTGAGAAAACTATGAGGTTGGACAGTTGACTCAATGACATACCTTATGATGCGACGCGCACACGCCAACCATTCGGCCATCCAAGCCCTTGTTTAACAACAAGGTTAGGCAGACATCACTAATCTATGTGACATACAAGAGTGGGATCAAAACCAAGCCAGAGAGATAGAGAGAAGAGAAATGGGGTGTAACGTCCTATCAACACAAAATAGGTCATTTCGGAACTAACATATGGTTTAATTGTATTTCAATAATTCGCTTGCGCGTAGGGGTCTTTAGCAGTGGGAGGAAACCGAAGGCCTGGAGAAAATCCACAAGGTTGGACGGGCGACCCTACTATTTGCCATGTACAGGCTTTATGATACAGCGCGTGCACGCTAACCATTCAGCCAATAATTCGCTTGCGTGTAGGGGTTTTTAGTAGTGGGAGGAAAGAAGAGGACCCAGAGAAAACCCACGAGGTTGTACAGGCAATCCTTGCCACATACAACCGGAGATTCGAAACAGCGCTAGTTGACTCAATGACAGGCTTTATGATACAGCCCTTGCGAGCTAACCATTCAGCCATCCAGCCCCCCCAATTCAATGACAGGCTTTATGATCCAGCACGTGCACGCTAACAATTCAGCCATCCAACTCCCCCGATTCAATGACAGACTCTATGATCTATAGTATGCCGCTATATACACTAGGGATCTGGTATCCTTTAACTTGGTTGTTTTGCTTTTTAATTAATATAACGGCCTTTAATTTCAAAACATCCTTTTTTAATTGATAATAACCCTTTAAATTTCAAAAATGGTTTAATTAGTACTATGGCTTAATTAATGGTACACCATTTAATTTCTGCTCAGCTTGTAATTAAAGGCTTTAGATAATTAAACAGGTCATCCATTTCTAAACCCCTCTCTGAGAAAATAAATGGTGTACCATTAAATTAAGCCATAGTACTAATTAAACCATTTTTGAAATTTAAAGGGTTATTAACAATTATCAAAGGATGTTTTGAAATTAAAGGCTATTATATTAATTAAACTGCAAAACAACCAAGTTAAAGGATACCAGATCCCTAGTGATATTCCCCCCCCCTCCATTAATATGGAACCTTGAAAAATCATTTAACCAAAAGCCCCCTTTGAAATAATAACCAGGTAAAACCTGAGTCCTGCATCATATTGTTATGTCTCGGACAAGAGTGGGTTTTAAAAACATGCCAATTGATTCACTGAGAGACTATTTGATCTAAAGTGCATGCAGACAAAAAAAACTCACAAAATCTGAGTGCCTCATCATATTTTTTTAAAAAAAGGACTGGCTGATAACGGGAATATTCTGTTTGCGTGGCCTAACATTAGTGCTGACCATGACCTTGACCTTGATGAGGTTACCAACAATCACCCTGTACACGTAAACATATTGTAATGAGAATGAGACTAATTCACATGTATGAATACGTAAGCCAAGGACTGAATGTATCTAAATATTTTCCTGAAGATTGTAATCACCAGGTTCCATGTATCATTCAGATTTGATGAAAATAGTAAAGAAACTGCAAATACCATCTAGAATCTAAAACACTTATTCAGTTAAACACTGCTGTCTAAAAATTGTTAAATGTTAAATGCAGTCAAGATTCATAAAAAAATGCCCCAGTTTCTGCCACTGTGTAGTTTAAGAAATAACGTGCCTGTATTTTAAGTTGTTTAAGGGCGTTGCCATGTCTAAGATTCGCACTAACTTTTCAAACTATTTCTCGGTGATACTTTAGTACCTGTCTCCTTACCCCCTAAAAACATAAATTATCAAAAGAAAGTAGCTATTACTTCGTCGGATAGGTCAGGGTTGTCAGTCAAAGGGAGGGAATCCCTCGGGAATCCCTGACCTTGGTTGATCTAAAAATAGCACCCGAATTTGATTTGATCGTTACAATGAGTAAAGTAGCTCGTCTTTCTTGTTTCTGCATAGAAATATGCTTTTGTAGACTGGTTTTGGTCATTTCTGACACACAGAATCTTAACTAAGGGGAATTTATTCTATCTCGAATAACTAGTCTTTTTGACAGATGCCAATAACGAGAAAATGTCTCCATTCGTTGTCTTTTATTTGTCCGTCGAAGATATCGTATCATTTTTCATAAACTACACTGACAAGAGCGGCATAGTCTTCTCATTGCTAATTCACGATAATGTGTCCATGTTTTTACACATAGCATTAATTATTACACGATGACGTCCTGATTCCAAAGAAGCCTTTTTGTAACCATGGAAAACGACGATAAAAATACAAGTTCTACTTAACCGATTTTAACGAACTTGGCATCAACTTGAAGCTCTCATTCAGGGGAACATTTCTATGGGACCAATTTTGATTATATGAAATATATTTTATTTCAGAACAGTTTACGTAACGAACTATGATTTTTTTTTGATTTTCTGGAATTTTGGCATTATTATTGGCACCATAAAAAAAAACTCCCGTAATTTTATTAAACACTAGCTTAGCTAGTTACATGCCAAAAATTATTTCATTCGGATCAGGCAAGACTGAGAACGGTTTAGATTTATGCCGAAAATGTATCATTTTTAAGCCGATTTCAAAATTTAATATCTTTAAAACCATAAGAGATATGTGCCCAAACTATGTCTTAAATCACAGCTTCATATGTCTATTTAATGATCATACCAAATTTATGTGAAACAGACTTTGAAAAATAATATAAAATTAATTGTGAAAATACCGTAGGTTAGACATGGCAACGCCCTTAATGGTCTAAAGATAAAGACATTGCGTAATATATTGAAACAACACTTAGCTAATGCCTTGTGCAGTATCAGCGATGTCATTAGACGCCGGCAACCGGCAAATTTCGCCGTTTACATTAGCTCAATTTCCGGCTACTTTTCAGCTAAAAAAAAATCAGTAATTTAATTTTAATAAAATAAAACTAATTTAATTTCGAAACGCAAAGATGTACGTCCGATTGCCCAGCTACATGGCTATTTCACGAAATTTTTATTTTTCATTCATTCTTAATGTCAACATAGACAATGTTTTTAGCTAGAACCATTTCCCTTCTCGTACTGTGTAGGAATAGAGCATGCGCTCCCAACCGACACCCAATATTTTAATCCTTTTCGATTCACTGGACAACAAAATGCTCCGTCGGCTGTTATCACACGAAAGATTCCCTTCGATGTACGCACTGTTATCAGATATAACACACCAGTTTAATTATTCTCCTTTTAACAAACTAGAAACACGGCTAAAATGGCACTTCCCACGAGCCGCTCGCATTGCAAAATGCCTAACTAGGAGGTTTCATCTTGGCGGGAAAAAAGGTGTCACGTGAGCAAATAACAATAGCATGGCGAGCATGGCTGCATTCCTACCGGCGTCGATGGTTCCCCGATGGAAATCTAAATTACTATTTTATAAAGAAGACAAACAATCTTTTGACATCACGAACTATTCGCAGCACTGACGTATTGCCTTCGTGTTCTGTCGTCTAAACGAAGACACGAAATTTGAGAGGAATGCTTTGGCGTAGATATGAAGCAGATGTACGGGTCGGCACGTTTTCTTATTTTGTAGGAATATTACAGACGCAAATTTGAATACCGTAGGGGAATTAATTTTGAAAAATAGCGAGGGGCATCTATTTGTATTACATATGATATTTTGTTGACAGGTATTTTTTTTTATTATAGTCGGAATCCGTCTTCTTAAATGACGATAAAATTGATGCCCCTTTATTTTCGGTAAATATATATATGTGTCCGACAAGAACGATTTTGAAATAGTTTTAGTGTAATAACCTAGCCTTTTCTACATTGCTGTACATGCTTGTCTTACTTTTATTTTTGATATAATATAAATATTATTAACAAATATAGGATATGAAAAAAAAAAGTTTATCTAAATTATTAAAGTCATCTCCCAAATAGGTATTTAACAATCTGAAATAGAAATGTTCAGCATGCACCACAAGTTTATTTTAGGCCTAACTTCTGAAAAAAAAAACTCCTTTTCATTCGTACGGCGCCTGTGGGAACATGAGTCATAACGCAATCGCAGCGATTTGGTTTGTTTGTAGATTTGGACATGCGACTCTTAAAATTTGCTGCCGCTTACTTTACCCAAATTTCCTGTTACTTGAAAAGTTAGTGACATCCCTGGCAGTATCAATATTTTATGTATTGTCTAGCTCTCGACCATTAAACCATACATAAATATATTTCAATAATTACCTGTTCAAGAATAAAATGAGAACAAATTGCTTCAGGCTTTTCTTGTGTTACACATTCAAACAACACTGTTGATAACTCTTGCACTGCTTCATAATTCTATAAGGAAGATGGAAGAAAGATCAATAAAAAAGGTTCATATAAAACATCTATATAAAAACATCCAGAACATGTTTATATCAAACATCCCAATAAAAACATCTCGAACATGTTTATATAAAACATTCAAATAAAAACATCCAAAACATGTTTACATGAAACATCCAAATCAAAACATCCAGAACATGTTTATATCACACATACAAATAAAAACTTCCAGAATATGTTTATATCAAACATCTATATAAAAACATCCAGAACATGTTTACATCAAACATCTCTTAACAATCTTATTAAAATACAGATCTTTATTCTGATTCGTTTTGTATACTTTCGATGGCCTACACTACATGAAGATCTGACAAATTATAGTAGGGGTTCGTGTCAGGGTTATTACTAGCGGCCCTTCGACCCTATATCGGCTGAGAAAGTTAATCTGGATTTTCCGGTGTGGTTTCCCCTCATCCCCCTTGTCAATGATGCAGGACGGAGGGCCTGACAAGTCAGTCATTTGGATGGATGATAAACCGATGTCCAATGTACACTTTGCTGTGCATGTTAAAGATCCCTTGACAGTTGGAATTAAATATAAAAGTAGGCCATAGAGCCACTGTCCTTACGAAATTTCTCTCATAGCACACTGTACGTATGGCCTATGCCCTTCATCATTAGCCCAGTTCGGAGCAGAACAATAGGCCGTTAAACCGAATTTCATTTCATTTCTATCATTATATGTATTTGTAGCTCCACTTACTGGCTGATTTAATTTGTGTTTAATTCACTTATCACATGAATTCTAATCAATATTGACAGAATACACATAGATTCTGAGTTAATAATAGCTAACGGCATAATCTTTCTTTTTTATATATTTCTCTTGTCAGAATCAATTTATATAGACATTTTAATAGGATATGACATATATACCACAGAATTTCATTATACATTCTGAAGAGAGAGAGACAGAGAGAGAGAGAGAGAGAGAGAGAGAGTATAAAGTCCATTCGACACAAACTAGGTAATTTCGGGACTGACATATGGTTTAATTTTATTTCAATAATTTGCTTGCGTGTAGGGGTCTTTAGCAGTGGGAGGAAACCGGTGGACCCAGAGAAAACCGCCCATGTCCTTGTCACGTATAACCAGGGATTCAAAACCACGCCAATTGACCCAACGCACATGCTTTACCATTCGGCCATCCAACCCCCCATTTCTGAACATAGTCTCTGGTTTCTGCAGATGACATGAACGGGGGATGATAAATTTAATTAAAGTGCAGTAGTTTTCTCAATATTTCATGGGGCCAGAAGCTGAGGTGCATCCAAATATTACGCCAACAATAATTATTTCTTAGGAGTGCTCTTAGCTGGCCACATCCTCAGGCCCTCCAAAAAATTCTGAAGCCACCCCAAATTTTATAAGCCTGTGTCTGTTTACGTAATTCATTTAAAAAAAAAACATAAAAAAAAAGTGTTTCATTTATGTATTCTTAAAACAGGCTTAGGTTTACGCAGATGAGGTGAAAGTGGTGATAAATAATATTAAAGTATTGAGAAAGAGAGAGAGAGAAATGGGGTTTAACGTCCACTCGACACAAACTAGATCATTTTGGGACTAACATATGGTTTTCAATTTTTATTTCAATAATTCGCTTGTGCGTAGGAGTCTAATTAGCAGTGGGAGGAAACCGGAGTGCCCGGAGGAAACCCACGAGGTTGAGAAGGAGCCATCTCCATGTCACATACGCTCACACTAGGGCTCGAAACCACAACATTATGAGAGTGGCGATTAAATAACCAGGGATTCAAAACCACGCCAATTGACCCAACGCACATGCTTTACCATTCGGCCATCCAACCCCCCATTTCTGAACATAGTCTCTGGTTTCTGCAGATGACATGAACGGGGAATGATAAATTTAATTAAAGTGCAGTAGTTTTCTCAATATTTCATGGGGCCAGAAGCTGAGGTGCATCCAAATATTACGCCAACAATAATTATTTCTTAGGAGTGCTCTTAGCTGGCCACATCCACAGGCCCTCCAAAAAATTCTGAAGCCACCCCAAATTTTATAAGCCTGTGTCTGTTTACGTAATTCATTTAAAAAAAAAACATAAAAAAAAAGTGTTTCATTTATGTATTCTTAAAACAGGCTTAGGTTTACGCAGATGAGGTGAAAGTGGTGATAAATAATATTAAAGTATTGAGAAAGAGAGAGAGAGAAATGGGGTTTAACGTCCACTCGACACAAACTAGATCATTTTGGGACTAACATATGGTTTTCAATTTTTATTTCAATAATTCGCTTGTGCGTAGGAGTCTAATTAGCAGTTGGAGGAAACCGGAGTGCCCGGAGGAAACCCACGAGGTTGAGAAGGCGCCATCTCCATGTCACATACGCTCACACTAGGGCTCGAAACCACAACATTATGAGAGTGGCGATTAAATTTTCTACTTGGCGATAACTCTGGCGATAAAGTTTTTGGGTACTGGCGATTAATATTTAGATATGGCGAAACAAAACTCCTTAAAAGTCTAATCGTAATTATCCTTGATTGACCATAGCGGCAAACTATAAATCAATCAAGTTGCTGATAATCCGGAACGTGTCATAAGGAATACTACACGATTGTCTGGGATTAATGGTTTCGACTGATTGATGATTGCCGATAATAAAGCGTATATCATCATAAGATTAGTGATGACGATAGCCTATTGATGTTGCGTAATTAAAACAAAGGGAAGTAATCAAAATGGACGATCGTTGCCCAACAAGTCTTTTCAACGAGACTTACATATTTTGATGGTTGAATTTCGTTTACTGTGGATTCATACGACATGTATATAACAGCATGGCTAATTGGAAATTATTATTTCAAACTATATGATCACCATGGGTCGAAAACAAAAGAGCGAGTTGAATTAGCGACGATTCTGGAGTGTGATAACTGTCCCCTTTTTCTACCTACCGCCACCGAAGTGTTCTAAAGTTAACGAAGAGTATGACGTTGGCTCCTCTAGACTAAATGAAATTGACGCCATGATTAATGATTCAGGTGCTGATACCGTCCGTGACTGTACCCGAAATCAACATACGCCTATTGTACACGCGAAACGAAAATTTAAAGATGGCTGAGATTTCACGTATACGTGCAGAAAATGTGTTGTTCAATGTGTGCAAATTCGAAAGTCAGCAATAGTTTTAGCCCATCACTCTAACTAAAAATAAACCGGATCTCCGTAAATCCTTTTCTAATTGGGCTAATGTGAAGCAAAGAAGGATTTTGTAAATTGGAAATATATTGTTGTTTAAGAATGTACCGGAAGAATTTAAATTGTTTTATATTATTACTATATGTGTTGCTTTTACTATATATTTTTGGCGGATAAAATATTCAAGCTGGCGGAAAAAAAATATCATCATTGTTTTACATAAAAATTAGAATCCATTTTGGCGAAAAAAAAAAATGGAAGCCATTGTGAGCCCTGCCCAACGTGTTGTATGCATCTCAATATTATCAAAACTGTTTTCACTGAGGTGCATTCATGCAGGTATTTCAGTAAATCAACAATTTTTCTTTATTAATCTCAAATTTTATACAACCCTGGATTGCACTTAATCGAGATATAGACCTGCACTCTGGGTTGACATCGACAGTTTCCTTGGTCGCCGTGGAGACCTGAACCCTGACAAGTGTACACTAAGTATGGAAAAGATCCAATTCCATTTCTATTAAATATAGAGTCTAATTACAAACATAATTCCCACAAGAATATATCTGTAAATGGTCTCTGATGAAATATATTCCGCTTTCATAAACCCAGATTTCAGATTTTCAGCCGTCGCAATTATCTTGCCATCAGACGGCGATGAAATCAATTTTTGTCCTAACCAATCTCAGTGACCTAACAATAACAAAAAAAACGGGTGCAAACATTATCAAAATTAATCAGTCCGCTTTTAACTGGCCCCAAGTAAAAATTAAACGATGCATAGTGATTTTAAACAGTTCAACTTTAAACTGGACACAAGTACAAATTAAACCATTTATGGTTAATTTTAACAGTTATAACAAATTTTTAAACAAAGATTTGATATTAAACAAATGTGAAAGAAATTAGTGCTAAATACACAAGATTGAATGATGCCTGGGTAACAGTGAAAGTAATACCACTTAAAAACCTATTTAGTATTTGTTATAATCAGTGAGAACAAAATACCATTAGTAGACTTCCGAGACTTATTTTTTTAAATAAACAATTATCGCAAAAAAAAAACCCTTGAAAAGAAATCTTAGAAAATTGTTAGATTGTTGTGTAATTGGATCAATTAATCGAAGAGCGAAACAAGGGAAATGCAAGAAATTAAAGAGGACCTGGTTCACTCCTAGTCACATGAATGAATGAATGAAATGGGGTTTAACGTCCTACGCTTAAGCACCGTACCTGGGCTAATTGAAGATGAGCATACGCCACAGTGTGCAATGAGGGGAATTTTGCCCGGGCAGCGGCGCTACGGCCTACTCTTATATCGAATTCCAACTGCCAAGGGATCTTTTACGTGCACTCCAATTTGTACACGGGACCTCGGTTTTTCGTCCCATCCGAACGACTAGGCAGCTGTCCTTGTCAGGCCCTCCTTCTGCATCACTGACAAGGGGAAATCACGCCGGAAAATCAAGATGAACTTTCTCGGCCAATGCAGGGATCGAACACTCAACCTCCAGGCTAGCGAACCAGCGCCTTATCCACTTAGCCACCGTGATCCCCCTCCTAGTCACATACAACAGGGAAATCAAAAACACACCAGTTGACTCAATGGCGGGCTTATAACATAGCGTGCACGAGCTAACCAATCGGCCATTCCCCCCGGGCTACCGAAGTAGGAATTGGGTTCGATCCCTGTGTTGATCGTGATCTTTCAGGCTGGTTCCGTGTGTTAGTCACAGGCCTCTGTAATGTGGAATATATTTCAAAAATACTATTAAGCTATGACTCAGTACAATATATAAAGTCTGTTTTTTTATATGACCATGTTCGCGTGATTATCAAATAACTGGTCTGATTCCGATTTCTAACTCAGGGTCAGATAACAATACCAAGGTGAGAAACAGATTGGAATAAAATAATTGGGATCAAAGTTCATTACTCTAGATTCCGTCAAGCAGTGGCAATACTCACTAATTGTTGCTAGGTAGACAATCGAGTAGATGATGACATTAAAAAATGTCAATGTGGCTTTTTATTAAGGGTCATATTGATATTTTTAAAATGTCATCGTAGACCAGGGGCGGTATTTATAAACATTCTAAGAGTTGGAACCAACTCCTAACTGTCAAAAATTACTCCTAACTTTGTAGATTTCCCTTAGACCTATTTATAAAACATTTTACTTTAAGAATTACTCCTAACTTGTTAAAAGTACTCTTATCTTGGTTAACAAGCCGTCCGTGTACACCGCCTAAGAGAGTTTAAAACAAGCAGAGATTTCTTAGTGGAGTACAACAATGACGTGTTGATAAGGAGATATCGAATGGACATCGGTGGGATTCTTTTTGTGACAGATTTGGTTTCGTTAGGACCCAAGTCTTACATTTAGTTAAAAGTTACTCTAAGACCCTTTATAAATATTTCTAAAGAGTAACTTTTAACTAAATGTTGTATTACGAAGTCTTAAGAGTAAAAGTTAAGAAAACTCTAAGAATTTTTATAAATACGGCCCCAGATTCTCTACCTAGCAAAAATTATTGGACATGGACATAACAGACTTTTACGTAGACATAAGGATGGAGCAAAATACAGAAGGTTAGCGTGCACATTAAAGAATGAAATGACATGTAAAGGGGTTTAAATTGCCACTGTTCTGCTCCGACTGGGTCTTTGAAGATGGGCATACGCAACACAGTGTACGACTAGCGAAATTTTGTTTGGACAGCAATGCTACACAGCCTACTCTTGTTTCAAACTCCAATTGTCAAGGGAGTTCATTTTATAACTATAACTTGGAATAAAATCGTTTATAACTTGAAATAATATCATTTATAACTTGGAATAATATCATTTATAACATGAAATAATATCATTTATAACTTGGAATAGAGAAATAGAGAAATAGGGTTTAACATCCACTCAACACAACTAGGTCATTTCAGGACTAACATATGGTTTTTAATTTTTTATTTCAATAATTCGCTTGCGCATAGGGGTCTTTAGAAGTGGGAGGAAACAAAAGAGTGCCCGGAGGAAACCCACGAGGTTGAGAAGGTGCCCCTATATCCATGCCACATACGCTTATACCAGGGCTCAAAACCTCAGCCGCAAGCCAGAGGTGGCCAGCCAGCTAGAGGTCGAAGCACGGCACTCTAGACCACTGGGCCATCCCAACCCCCAATATCATTTTTACCTTGAAATATAATTTATAACTTGAAATATCATTTTTAACTTGGAATAATATCATTGATAACTTGGAATATAACTGGAAATGATATCATTTTATTGTGCTTGATAACGATAAGAGGATACTTGTCGAAACGTCATGCTTTTAGAATAAAACCAGTGATTGTTTCACATAAAAATTGTGTTCTACTATTGATATCAGTTCTAACTTGGAATAGTATTATTCATAATTTGTAAAATATAATAATTTTAAAATTGCTTACCAGAGCAGATGTTGGTTTGAGAAAGACTTCTGCTAGTGCTGTTATTCTCTTGTCTGATGTAAAGGATATAATTACTTCAGGCTGCAATAAAAATTAAAATATTTATTATTTAATCTAAACTAAGACTACAGATTTTTCTTGTCTGGCATTGCCATTGTGTTCATATCAAAACAACATCCCCAGTTTTTCCCTTCAAAACAACATCCTCAGTTTATCTCTTCAAAACAACACCCCCACTTTAGCCCAGTCTATCCCTTCAAAACAAAATCCCCAGTTTATCCCTTCAAAACAACACCCCCAGTCTATCCCTTCAAAACAAAATCCCCAGTTTATCCCTTCAAAACAACATCCCCAGTTTATCCCTTCGAAACAAAATTCCAAGTTTATCCCTTCAAAACAACATCCTTAGTTGATCCCTTCTAAACAACATTTCCAGTTCATCCCTTCAAAACAACATCCTCAGTTGATCCCTTCAAAACAACATCTCCTGTTCATCCCTTCAAAACAACATCCTCAGTTGATCCCTTCAAAACAACATCCCCAGTTTACCCCTTTAAAACAACATCCCCAGTTTATCCCTTCAAAACAACATCCCCAGTTTATCCCTTCAAAACAACATCCTTAGTTGATCCCTTCTAAACAACATTTCCAGTTCATCCCTTCAAAACAACATCCTCAGTTGATCCCTTCAAAACAACATCTCCTGTTCATCCCTTCAAAACAACATCCTCAGTTGATCCCTTCAAAACAACATCCCCAGTTTACCCCTTTAAAACAACATCCCCAGTTTATCCCTTCAAAACAACATCCCCAGTTTACCCCTTTAAAACAATATCCCCAGTTTATCTCTTCAAAAAAAGTTCCCAGTTTATCCCTTCAAAACAACATCCCAAGTTTATCCCTTCAAAACAACATCCCCAGTTTATCCCTTCAAAACAACATCCCCAGTTTATCCCCAGTTTATCCTTGGAGTCGGACTACCTGGAACCACAGCCCAGTTTAACTGGAGCAGGGCCCTTGGCTGGACTAGAATCGCGGGGCCCCCAACAGGAAGTGTTTATCGCCTATTTACATATCTGATCATCTACGAAATCTATTCAGTTCCGAATGACATACAAGTCTCAATGCCTACACTGATCACCCAGTGGAACTTCACAGGGAAGGTTGAGGGATAGCCCATCTGGAATTTGATTTTTTTTTCTTTTTGCCATGAACCCCCTCTTAGCTGGGCTTTGCCTGGGACTTGTGCTCATTCCCGCCTGTAGGAACAATTTGCATAATTGGGGTTTGTCAGAGCAGAGATCCAAACTGAACTCCAACAAAGGGGAGAGAGAGAGAGAAATGGGGTTTAACGTTCATTCAACACAACTAGGTCATTTTGTGACTAACATATGGTTTAATTTTATTTCAATAATTCGCTTGCGAGTAGGGGTCTTTAGCAGTGGGAGGAAACAGGAGTGCCCGGAGGAAACCCACAAGGTCCAACATAGGGGTAATATATAAATCAATGAATAAATATTTGTACAACCAGTATCCTCCCAGCTACACACCCCCCTCCGCTGATCTTAGAGATCTCGAATTGAATAATTGTCGTTCCAGACGACTCGTAAACAGTTACAAAACATTACAAACAAAAACAATCTTACAGTTAATGAATTAATAAATAAAATCTACCTTTGGGAAGCCAATGTTTACTTTAAGTTCTAATAAAATAATTATAAATCGATATCTCTTAATTCTTTCATCTGTTGATAATTTAAAAACATTATTTCAGTTGATTTGGTTGTATTTATATCATCAAATATTTATCATAGGAGACAACAATAGATTGAAATCCATTAGTAATAATAAATCTAACACCCATTACAGAACATTTACTTAAAAGATGCATGAATGAATTAAATGAAATGGTGTTTAACGTCCTACTCCTAACCTAACCTAATGAACATACGCAATACAGTCTGCTATGATGGAAGTTTTTCCCGGGAAGTGGTGCTATGGCCTACTCTTATATCGAATTCCAAATGCCAAGGGATCTTTTAGGTGCTGCACGCCAATGTGTCCCTTAATTTCTGGCTTAAAAACCTGCAATATTGCAGGTCTTTCTTTAGACATTAATTAACTTATCCAGACCAGAAACAGCTCTCAATGCCATCGGTATCTTAAAATATTTAGAGTATTGGAACAAATATTTAGAAAACTAATTAAAATATCTTGGTTAAGAGTGGAGCATCTTTAAAAAGAAAAGAATTAAAACTCGATCAGTCTGTGAGTGAATGTTCAAATAATTGTTTTAGAACCAATAACTTAAGCTAACCAGAAAACAAGACAGAATATGGACTTCGTAAACCCAGAAATAGAATGGATGAAAAGAAACACGAATCTTGGTTTGATCACCACACACTTGAAAAGTGTGAAGTACACACATCTTCAATAGAAGGCTTGATCTCGCTCTAACAACGTACATCTCCCCCTTAAAAAGGCAAAACCTAGTAACTCACTTTTTTTTATTTTATCAAAATTGAGTTAGGACCAAATTTGTAGTAACTAGTATATGTGATTCCTGTTGGTGTACTAGTTATTTCAATCTTTTGATTTTGTAAGAAGTAACACCCAAAACACAACCTAGCAACTTCCTTCATTTGTTAGTCCCGAAATGACCTAGTTCGTGTTGAGTAGAAATTAAACCCCATTTCTCTCTCTCCTCCATTAGCCTAGTATACCACAGCAAAACCTAGTCACTAAATAGTAAAATCAATGAATGAGCTAGGGTTTAATAAAATTCATTCATTGCGTTTTCCTTTGTTTTCTCAATCTTATCAAGCCCTTAAAGTAATACTCTGCATATTTTGGCATTAGGTAGCCTATCAGATTGCTTGGTCCTCACGAATGCCAAGTCTCACGCTTTCAAGCTAAAATGTATACCTGTGATAATCGAGTTGCAAAGTTCAAGGTTCATCCAATGTGTAGGTTTCCATGGATATACACACAGAGATATATAAACAGAGTCAAATTAAGCCTGGATGGAGCCCCTGACTGAAAATGTCACTAGGACCCTTACATCAACAACGAAAAGGGACCATATACTGTTCATTGTCTGTCACACTCACATACAATTTGTATGCCAGGGCCCTGTTTCTCGAAATCTTAACTAAAGATAAAATCTAAAATGTAAGTAGATACCTCTATTTTAATTGGCTAAGCACTAAAATCAATCTAATATTATCCAATCAAATTACTAAAATTAGGATTTTATCTTAGTTAAAATTTTGTCAAATAGGATCTCGTATTGTAGATATATTTATTCGGCACAAACACACACAATATAATAATTTACATATTTGTTTATGGTACCAAATACTTTTAGAACGAATCTGTGGTCCCCTTTAATAATTAACATATTTGTTTATGGTATCAAATACTTTTAGAACGAATCTGTGGTCCCCTTTAAAAATTAACATATTTGTTTATGGTACCAAATACTTTTAGAACTAATCTGTGGTCCCCTTTAATATTTGGAGGGAACTGGTCGCAGTTAATTTTTTTAAATAACTAATTTGGAAGCCGCTTAAATATTAGAGGAACCTGGCTGCAGCCTAGTCATCCCACCCCTTTAATTCAAGCCTGTAGACCGACTAACCCATTTCAACAGTCTCCTATTTTCTCCGAAAGTCAATTAGAAAAATTTAGATTAGGAAAGAAAAAAGCCACAATGGAAACCCGATATAATTACGGTATGTAGAAAGTCAACTTAAAGGGCGATGATTATAAAATCATTAGCTATCTATCAATAATTATGATTCGAAACCATCCATAATGATAATAACAGACTGTAGACGCGTATACAGAGAGACTAAATCGGACCAACTATTGTCTTCATTGTGACTAGGTAATCTTGGTGCTATGTAATTATAGATCCTTACATGGTTCCTGTCACTGATGACCCAAATCTTAACCTAGAATTATCATTTTGGGGCCTGTTTCACGAAATTTTAACTAAGATAAAATCTGATTTTAGTAATTCGATTGGATAGTATTAGATTGATTTTAGCGCTTAGCCAATCAGATTTAAGTATGTACTAAAATTTGGATTTTATCTTAAGTTAAAATTTCGTGAAACAGGCCCCCGTTCATTTACACGGACACTCTTTAGTTTATATTAGTTCTGTTCTGAGCTATGTAATCTTAGTGCTGTGCAATTACTGAATCTTACACGAAACTATCATTCCGGTAGGTCGTTGAACCGACACTTGTTATTATATATACGTGTACTAGTTTTGTGAGAGAGAGAGAGAGAGAAATAAGGTTTAATGTCCACTTGACACAAACTAGGTCATTTCCGGACTAACATGTGGTACTGGTTTTGCTCTAATCTTTATCTTGTTTTAAAGGGCCAATCCCGATAACTTTTTAGGAATAAAACTGATTAATTTTGTGTTAAAATCATTTAAAAGCCATTATCTAAGGCCGATCAACTAACACGATTTTTGTGATACGCTTGTAAATAACTTAAACCTGACAGTCGGCCTCTGGAAATGGAGACCTTTGTATCATACAGTATATGGATAAAACCAGACCTTTTTCTTTAAAAATAATATGTAGGTAAAATTTACCTTTTGTTATCAAGTACAGTACATGGGTCATTCACTGTATAGACCTCTCAGGAAACGTAAATCGATTATCAGGTCACCAAATGAAAAAAATGACCCGAAATCTTAAAAGGGTTACGTGTCCGGATAAGCAGTTTTGGCGTTCACGTCCAAATGACTCGATATTTTGAGTTGAAATTTTGAGACAAGGTATTATACACCATTCCCCTATATTTTGGCGTTTTATTTTCATACATTCTCAGACTTTTATTTTTGAGCCTCTGTATAATTCGGGATTGTCCCTTTAAAGCATCTAAAATAGAAGGCTTGATCCCACTTTAACCACGTACATCTTATCAAGGCCTTCCCCTTCATATATGGCACTATTTTTGATTGGGTACAAAGCCAGCTTATGAGCCTATCACATTCCTATCACAGAGTGTTTCTATAGGAAGTAATAAGAGTCACCACTCTGAGGCTTACTGAACATCTGAGGAACGCTACCTGAGTATTTGTCGCAACTGTCGTACAAGAGATTAAAATTATCAAAGTAATTAACACAGACCGGCGCTATATATAGCGAGTTTTAATCTCATAGATAATTGATTGGTGATTGTTGTTTACTTGTTAATCTTTTATGGCTTCACACCCTCATCCAGTTTTAATCTCTCTGATAATGATGGATCTGTGTGTTTGTTTCACAAATAACACCCACCGTCTGAAGGACAGATTATACGGCATCGATTCAATGGAAAATATAATGACAGGACGGCTGATTGTTGTCGAAATCCGAAACTGACAGAATCCAGACTTATCAGATTTCTTTTAGGCTGAAGTAATAAGGAAATAAATCGGGACATGAAAATCATCTCGGATGTCACAGAAATCTGGAGTGATCCGAGTCCACTGTAAAAAGAAATATTGGAATTCAAAGTTATTCCAAGTTTAAATAAAATCTAACATAACTTTCAGAGATATAACATGGCAAAAATTGTTAACTGTAGGAAAAGAAAATAATTTGAGATCTGTTAGGCAGTTTTGTTCTAAGGTTTTTTTTTATTTTAATAAAATGACCTTTCATGTATAAATTCTACCATATTTGGCTTTTGTTTTCTTGAAATTGAGTGTAAATTTACAAAATAAACATATACATGTAACTTTAACTGACATAAATGTTATTAAAAAAAACAGAACTTATTGTAGTGTATTATTGGTGTCTGTCAAACTTGTTTTTAAGCCATTATATTTGAAAATCTTTAAAAAAATTGATAAACCGACGATGATGAAATGGGGTTTAACGTCCTACTGTTCCGTACCTAACCTGGGCTAATGGGAGACTGGATACGCCATGCAGTGTACTATGAGGGAAATTTTGACCGGGCAGTGGCGCTGCGGCCTACTCTTACATCGATTTTCTGAGCCACTCGATATATGGATAGTGAACTTGTTTTTTCAGGGCCACCTGATATATCACTACAACTCTGGTTATAATATCAATAATTATATTAATTATATATCAACTTACATTACTGGCACCATGACTGGAATGATCTGATGTCAGGGATTTTGCCAGGATACTTCTATATCCCTGAAAATATACAACATATTTATTTCAATATTTTAGAGAGAGAGAGAGAGAGAGAGAGAGAGAGATGGGGGTTTAAGGTCACAAACTAGGTAATTTTGGGACAAACATATGGTTTAATTTTTATTTCAATAATTTGCTTGCACGTAGGGGTTTTTAGCAGTGGGAGGAAACGGAGGACCCAGAGAAAACCCACAGGGTTTGACAGGTGACCCTACTCCTTGCCACATACAACTGGGGATTCGAAACCACGCCGGTTGACTCAATGACAGGCTTTATGATACAGGGAGCACACACTAACCATTCAGCCATCTAACCCACCTCAATGTAGAAGACTTTGGATGATACTGAGTTAGAGACTTAGCTACTTTAATACTATCATTCAAACATTGGTTTGGCCTAATACTATAATTCTTTTATAACAGGAAAAATAGAGAGCATATAAATATAATTGCTATACACCCCTCCTTGGGTTAAGTGATTCTCATTTGCTCATCAAACGGACAAATATAATTCATAATGACACACAGCTACAAGTACAAACGATAAAATAGATGGGAAAATAATTTGTTTGTAGTTGAGATATTCTAATGGCTTGTTATATAATTAGTGCCAAAACCATCAAAGTAATCCTGCCTCAATACAGTCTACTGAATAAGTAGCTAGTTTCTCTATCTTGGTACTTTACCCTGTTGGCCTTCATTTTTTGTTTTACTTTGGATGAAAAACCAAACATTGGCTAGTTCTTACCATTTGACAGGCCCGTATCTAGCCCAAAAATGTAAGGGGGGCAAGGGCTGCTGGGGGCGCCGATGGGGCTTCTGGGGGTGCCGGTGTACAAACAGTTGACGGTCCACGGAGAAGGGTCTACCCCCCCCCCACGCCCGAAATGTTTAGAAAATATGGTTTGCACCTGAGGAACTATGAAAATGTCAAAAATTTTAATTTGCATTATTGGCGTATTATGAACATTATAAAAATTTGAAGGAAGGAATACGACTTCAGCGTACCTATATTAATTTATGAGAAAAACGAAAAGTTTTGAATAGGGTTAGGGTGCGACTTGTTTGAATTTAAAGATTATCACTCCTGGCGCGGGCATGATTCAACCTCATCACCATTGGGAATTTAATCTGAACATTTCCTACAATCTCCAGTTGGCTTTCTTATAGTGGATTTCTTCGGGCGTCGGTATGTGGTCGTTTAGTCTCGTTTCCGTCATTGTAGATATCTGCCGCCACACTGCCCGAATTCTTTTTCGGGGGCATGTCTTCACACTTAGTATCGCACGTTATACAATATCGATGCTGTATGTATCGGGAACCGTTATATACTTGACAGTAATAAAAAGTTTAATTCCTGCTACTTTACACTTAACGACAGATTCTGGACTTTAAGCCTATAAACACAAGATGAAATGAATTGTTTCCCCATGATCATGCAGGGGGTGCGCTGTACAACGGGCGCATATAACAAAAGCCCTTAAAGCATGATTGGGCGCCCCAGTGACCACGTCGTGAGCACCCAACCTTTCTAGCTCGACATTATTTATTATGTGCGAACCGACAAACATACATTGGCATTATAATGTGCCCCACCAATCATGTCATTATTGGCGCCCCTCCGGGATAAGTAACACCACAGCTCACACATTTTTGGACGCCCCCTCAAGTTAGGTGTTAATCGTGTGATTCATTATGAGGCGCCTCATCGTTTGGGTGGTGGGGCGCCTCATATATAACGACATGAATAGAAGTGACATTGGTTAGGGGTCCCATAAATCTAGTAGTAGGCGCCTAACCAAAGTTACTCGGCTTTAAAGGGCGCCCTAACTGAATATGGACTCGTTAGTCGCTGGCTTTGTATTGCGTCCAATAGAAAGGGCGCCCATTACATTTTTCTGGCAATGGATAAAGGCATTATGCATTATGTGTGGCCATAAACAATCATATATTGTCATAATAAGGCGCCCCACCAATCATGTCATTATGGAAGGTCCCCTGGGATAAGGTGCACACAGATCACACCGTTTTTGAGGCCCCATCAAGTTGTGATGTTCATCGTGTGACTCATTGTGAGGCGCTCCACCATTTGAGGGGCGCCTCATATGTAACGACATGACTGATGACGCCCCCATAAAACTAAGTGACATTGGTTGGGCGCCCTGTCACTCGTCTTTATGGGGCGCCCATACTGGTATGGGCATGTAAATCGATGGCCTATATTGTGTTCAATGGAAAGGGCGCCTTCGGCGCCAATTACGGGCGCCCGCTTTTTCGAGGTGGGGCGCCAATTTTTCCCAGGGGGGGCAGCTGCCCCCCTTGCCCCCCGGCTAAATACGGGCCTGTTTGATGTTGAAATAAAATGGAATCATATGACCTTGTTGACCTTCAGTTTTTTTTACTTTGGATGAAAAAGCAAATATTGGGTGGTTAATAAGGTTTGATGTTGAAAATAAATGGAACCATTATATATGACCCAGTGTCAAATGGTCGATACACACAATATCTCTCCCTTCATATTTATTAAACGTACATTATGCAAGAGCTAAATCTGCCTATAGCAGGTCTTTCTTTAGGCCTTAGATGTTATATTAACTATTAATTAAACATTTATAAACATGACAAGACCAGAATCAACTCTCGATGCCATCTTATGTGTCTGATTTTTATTGGTTTTGAATCCGATATGCTGTTTAACGCCTATTGATGGTTAACTGAAAGAATAGATAATCAAGACTTTCTTTAATTAACGTTACAGTGGTAACAATAACAATCGAGGCTACAGTGTTGTTTTAAAATGAGCTAATTTGACTGAAATATTCCCTTTACATTATCTATTTTTTTTTAACTATTAAAGAGAGAGCTGCCAATTCTGTATCTAATCACCGATATATGTATCTTCCTCAGGCCTGCAATTTAACAGTGGAAATAGAAGTTGATAGAAAATAATTAAGAATTTACTGAGGGCTCAATATGTATGATAAATAGACAGTAAGTAATGAAAAATACATTCTGAAAAATGGACCCACAATGAATGGGGCTGACAGACATTACGTCTAACAACAGTTTATTTATAGCTTATTTTTAAAGGGTTTTGGTGTAAATTTTTTATAAGATTAATTTGCTTAAAAATGTTTTTAGTCCAAATATATCATCAAATCACTCAGTTTGTACGTGCGAAAGTATCTTTAAAGTGACAATAATTTCTATTCAAGTCAGAAGAATTTATAGCTTGTGGTATCTTCAGACAAAAACACAGTTTTGAGAGGGATTTGAAGCAAATTTTTGACAAGATTAATTTGTTCAAATATGTTTTAGTCCAAATATATCAAATCACTCAGTTTGTACCTGGGAAGACATCTTTATTTGAGACAATGATTTCAATTCAAGTCAATCAGCTTAAACATACATTATGCAAGAGCTAAATCTGCCTACTGTGGGTCTTTCTTTGTGTCAGAAATCTTATCTAAATTATTAATTAACTTATCCAGACCATAATCAACTTTCGATGTCAAGGCTAGCTTTCGATATCAACTGGATTAGAATCCTATATGCTGTTTAGCGCTCATTGATAATTAAATAAAAACAATGGATAATCGAGACTATGCTTTTTAAAGTACTAAGTTTAGTAATGATGAACGAGGCTAGGCGAAAATTTCCAAAGCTGATATCTCGGTTCATAGTGGATCAATTTGACTGAAATTTTCAACAAATTACCTTTACATAGTGAGAACTGTCAGCTCTTTATCTAATCTCCCATAAATGTATCTTTAATTTTAATCATACTAATTACTGTGTAAATAAACAAACAACATATCGAATACTGTAGTTGTGGAAACACAGGCGTGTCCATTGTAGGAGTGTGGCCAGAGTCCAGACCGCCGATGCTCAGCAATGGACTATGATGAAGGAAATCGATTTAAAACTTTCTAAATTATCTGGGAGAGAACTCCTACCCATACACACCTACAGGCTCTGCGGTTGGTCAACCACGCCAGAACAGGACCCCCTTTCCCAAAGACTTTTAAGCCCCCCTCCCCCCAGATTTTTCTGAACATGTCTCTGAAACAGATAAAAGATAGTAAGCTGGCACTGCCAGGCAGGAAACGCCCACATTTTTGAGAGAAGGTTAGAGAACAAGCAAAACCGAAAGTGATTTTTCCTACAATCAAAGGCTATAATTCATTAAATTACAATTTGATATGCGCAAATATCGAAAAGAATCAAGATCTTTAGGTTATAAACATGCATTTCAAGTTTCATCAAAATCGAATTAAAATATTGTGACCTATACTGGGTCCACAACCTTGATATACCATATTTTAACACTATAAGCGTACAAACGACGGCCATTTTTGTCTGGCAATTATGGTCCGATTTCCCTGAAATTCAAAATCAACCTTCCGTATGGTGTAACAGTGATAACGTCAATCGTTTTTTTAAATCGGATAATAATCGTAACCTCCAGAGGGACCATAGGCGATTTTTTGGACAATCAGGGGCCATAATTCAGGAAGTTATGATCTGATATGTGCAAATAACGAAAGGAACCAAGATCTTTGGGTTATAACCATGCATTTCAAGTTTCATCAAAACTGAATCAAAATTGTGACCTATACTGGGTCCACAACCTTGATATACCATTTTATAACAGTATTCGCATACACACGGCGGCCATTTTGTATGGCAATTTTGTTCTAAATATTTCCGAAATTCGAACTCAACCTAGCTAAGGGTGTAACGGTGATATAATTAAACGATTTTTTAAATCGGATAATAATTGAGACCTCCAGAGGGACCACAAGCTAAACAAAGACGATTTTGCGTATAATCAGGGGCCATAATTCAGGAAGTTACGATCTGATATGCGCAAATATCGAAAGGAACCAAGATCTTTGGGTTATAACCATGCATTTCAAGTTTGATCAAAATCGAATTAAAATTGTGATCTCTACAGGGTCCACAACCGTGATATACCATTTTTTAACAGTATTCGCGTTAGAACGGCGGCCATTTTGTATGGTAATTTTTGTCTGATTTTTCCGAAATTTGAACTCAATCGTCCTTAGGGTGTAACGGTGATATTATCGAACATTTTTTTAATCCGATAATAATTGTGACCTCCAGAGATACCACGAGCTAAAATAGGTGATTTTTTTGACAATCAGGGGCCATAATTCAGGAAATTACGTTCCGATAGGTGCAAATATCGAGAGGAACCAACATCTATGGGTTATAAACATGCATGTAAAGTTTCATCAAAATCGGTTCAAAATTGTGACCTCTATAGGGTCCACAAGCTAAAAACGTGATTTTTCGTACAATCAGGGGCCATAATTCATGAAGTTTTAATCTGATACATGCCAATATCGAAAGCAGCCGAGATCTTTTGGGGATAAACTTATATTTCAAGTTTCGTCAAAATCAGACAAGAATTGTGACCTGTAGAGAGTCCACAAACAATTGTGGACGGACGGACGGACAGACAGACAGGGGCGACGACATAATACGTCCACATGAAAATGTGGGCGTATAAAAATCTCAGTCTAGAGAACCCCCACCCATAGACACATTGATGCTCTGCAGTCAGTCAACCCTGGCAGAACAGGACCCCCCTCCCCAAAGACTTTTAGGGACCCCCCCCTCCGTATTTTTTCTGAAAACATCTCTAAAACAGATATAAAATCTCTCTGTCTAGATACAGTTTACTGAATAACTAGTTTCACTATCTGGATACTTAACCCCCTTCCAAAGTACTTTTAGGGCCCCCCCCACCGCCTCCGTATTTTCCTGTAGACGTCCTTGAATCAGATATAGAATCTCTCCGTCCAGAGACTCCTGTGCTCTACTAATCTATTGAAAGCATGGCTAATACAGAGAGAGAGAAATGGGGTTTAACGTCCTCAACACAAACTAGGTCCTTCCGGACTACCATATGGTTTATTCTTTTATTTCAATAATTCGCTTGTGCATAGGGGTCTTTAGCTAACCATTCAGCATTCCACACGCCTCTTCTCCAAAGACTTTTAGGGACCACCTCCTCCTGTATTTTCCTGTACATGTCCTTGAATCAGATATAGAATCTCTCTCCGTCTAGAGACTCTTGTGCGCTGCTAATCTATTGATAACATGGTTAAAAGAGAGATGAGAGAGAGAGAGAGAGAGAGAGGGTTTAACATCAACTCAACACAAACTAGGTCCTTTCGGGATTAACATATTTTTTTTTTATTTTAATAATTCGCTTGTGCATAGGGGTCTTTAGCTAACCATTCAGCAATCCACACGCCCCTTCTCCAAAGACTTTTAGGGACCACCTCCTCCTGTATTTTCCTGGACATGTCCTTGAAACAGATATAGAATCTCTCTCTGTCTAGAGACTCTTGTGTGCTGCTAATCTACATGTATTGATAAAATGATCATTATAAAGAGAGAGAGAGAGAGAGAGAGAGAGAGAGAGAGAGATGGGGTTTAACGTCCACTCGAACCCTAACCCTTTTCCTGGACATGTCCTTGAATCAGATATGGAATCTCTCTCCC
Organism: Patella pellucida; assembly: GCA_917208275.1. Lineage (NCBI taxonomy): Eukaryota > Metazoa > Mollusca > Gastropoda > Patellidae > Patella > Patella pellucida. The sequence goes on from OU795040.1 coordinate 72,608,360, forward strand.
ACTAGAGACTCCTGTGTGCTGCTAATCTATTGATAAGATTGCTAATGATCATTATAAAGTAGAATAGCTATCGTCCAGGTAAATAAACTATAACCCACTATTAAAACCTCGTCAGGTCCAACCACCAACCATCTTGCTCTTCAGTCTGATGATCAGTTAAATTCTGTCTGGAGAATTACTTAATGTCTAGATAATGACATTCACATACCTTAAACACCAAACATTATTGTTGGCACCTAATAAAATAGAAGGGCTAACTGTTCGCAGTCTGATATTGGAAACCAATTTATATCTTTTATGATTGCCATACGGTGTGTTGAATGCTGTCAGAAATGAAATGGTGCTTAAAGATACATTATGCAAGAGCTAAATCTGCCTATTACATGTCTTTCTAAACTCTTATTTTGAATTCCAATTGCTAAAGGTTCTTTTTCGTGCACAGCAATGTGTACACAAGGCCTCAGTTTTTCATTTCCTCTGAACATCCTGCGTAAGTATTATTCCTACAAAGTTACATGTTGTGGTAATACGACAAGACAGATTAAGTCAGTCGATCAAGGAAGATTAAGTAGTCAATCAAGGCAGATTAAGTCAGTCAATCAAGGTAGATTAAGTAGTCAATCAAGACAGATGAAGTCAGTCAATCAAGGCAGATTAAGTAGTCAATCAAGGCAGATTAAGTAGTCAATCAAGGCAGATTAAGTCAGTCAATTAAGGCAGATAAAGTCAGTCAATCAAAGCAGATTAAGTCAGTCAATCAAAGCAGATTAAGTCAGTCAATCAAGTCAGATTAAGTCAGTCAATCAAGTCAGATTAAGTCAGCCAATCAAAGCAGATAAGTCAGTCAATCAAGGCAGATTAAGTCAGTCTATAAAGGCAGATTAAGTAGTCAATCAAGGTAAGTGTTTAGACGGTATCACACAGTAAATACATTGATCTCTTAATTACCTATTCGATCCAGCCTATTACCAACAATAATCAGGTTGTGTGGTAGTTATAAACTCAGTACACTTTATTAATTTGGGAATTTTAATTATTATTCACCATGTCTTGATGTCCGATTGGCATATTTTTGTTTTGAAAAATAGCGTTGGACATATAAATCCGGAATATACAGACAAAATCCCATCACTGGTAAAAAACTAGATAATGTACAGGGGATATGCTGAAAATTCACATTGCTTCTGTAATACTATATACACTGTAGACACTGTAGACGTTATTGCAGTATTTGGGGATCACGGTGGCTAAGTGGATAAGGCCCTGGTTCGCTAGCCTGGAGGTCGAGTGTTAAATCCCTGAAATGACTGAGAAAGTTAATCTCGATTTTCCGGCGTTATTTCCGCTTGTCAGTGATGCAGAAGGAGGGCCTGAAAAGGAGGGTTGCCTAGTTGTTCAGATGGGACGAAAAACCAAGGTCCTGTGTACATATTGGAGTGCACGTAAAAGATCCCTTGGCAGTTGGAATTCGATATAAGAGTAGGCCGTAGCGCCTCTACCTGGGCAAAAATTTCCCTCATAGCACACTGTATGGCGTTTGCCCGTCTTCCATTAGCCCAGGTTAGGTGCATAATAGTAGGTCGTTAAACCCCATTTCATTCATTCATTCATTATTGCAGAATTCATCAATCCCACAGGAGGGAAGGAGAGAAATTGGGTTTAACGTCCATTCAACACAAACTAGATGATTTAATTTAATTTCATTTCAATAATTCGTTTGTGCATAAAAGCATTTAGCAGTGGGAGGAAACTGGAGGGCTCAGAGAAACCATACTATTAGCACCTAACCTGGGCTAATGGAAGACGGGCATATGCCATACAGTGTGCTATGAGGGAAATTTTGCTGGGCAGCGGCGCTACGGCCTACTCTTATATCGAATTCCAACTGCCAAGGAATCTTTTACGTGCACTCCAGTGAGTACACAGGACAGTTGGCCCTACACCTTGTCATGTACGCAAGCAGCTGATTGAAACCATGCCACATGACTCAATGCAAGGTCTTCGCTGTAACTTAACCCAGGTATCATTTAATCTTGGGTATCTAGCACTAATTTCTTTCACATTTGTTTAATATCAAATTCAAATCTTTGTTTAAATATTCGTTAAAACTGTTTAAAATCACCATAAATCGTTTAATTTGTACTTGTGTCCAGTTTAAAGCTGACAGATTAATTTTGATAATCACTGTTCAAGAATTAACAAATACACATCATTAATCAATTTGGTTGTTCAATTCTTAACAGTGATTGAGAAATTAAACTCTTGTAAATTGGACACTCATTATCAAAATTGAATAGTCAGCTTTAAATTGAACACAAGTACCGGTATACAAATAAAATGATTTATGGCGATTTTAAAAAAAAAATTTTAAAATTTTTAAACAAAGATATTTGATATTAAATAAATGTAAAAGAAATTTGTGCCAGATCAGTTTCATGATCTAATTTTAATCATAAGGAAATAAGTCACCTGTCAACGACATTGTCAGGTACAAATTAAAGATTTGACATGTACCCTACTTTTAAAGCCTGTCATCTTGTCCGACGCCGATTGATTTTATTTCTGTGTTTTCAGTGATATTATTAAAAACCCGTCTTGCACCAAGTTAAAAATGTCATTCACCTCGACATCTTGTCAGGTACAACTCAAGACACTGAAATGGGGTGGGTTCAATGTCCTACCGTTCTGCTCTAACTAGGCTAATGCCATACAGTAGGCTATGAGGGAAAATTTTCCCAGACAGCTATGGCCTACTTTAAAAAAAAGTAAGTTTTAATAACATCCAATTACCAGTTCTGTTCTGAACTGGGCTAATGAAGACAGGTAAATGGCCTACTCTTATATCCAATTACAACTGGCAAGGGATTTATTAAGTGCACGCCAATGTGTACACAGGACCCTTCTTGTCACATACAAGCAGGGAAACGAATTCGAAACCACACCACATGAATCAATGACAGACCTTTAGATCTAAAGAGCATTTGTTACACCATTGAGACACCAACTCATCAGAAAAGAGAAAGAAATGGGGTTTAACGTCCACTCGACACATACTAGGTAATTTCAGGACTAACATATGGTTTATTTCAAAAATCTGCTTGCACGTTAGAGAAGTAGAAAACCCATGTGATTGGACAGGTGACCCTATTTCTTGTCACGTACAAAAGGGGAATTCATATTGAAACCACGCCAGTTGACCCAATAACAGACCTTATGATACAGAGCACATGCTGAGCAATCGGCAATCCACCCCCTGTAGGTCATTAGAATCTTCATGTCTTATCGATAAAAGATAAAAAAATAAGATATAGTTTAATAGCACAGTAAGATCATAATTATCGTTAATAACCCAAATGCCAGAATGACTATCATTAATTTTGTATTTTTGAGAACAGAAAAAATATAATTATTAGTAATCAAATCTTGAGATGAAATGGGTTTAACAGCATCCTACTGTTCTGCTCCAACTGGGCTAATGAAATCAAATCTGGATTATATAAAAATGTGACAGAAGTTTGAATTAATTATAAATGATTACCTGAGGATCTTCTGCGTAAGAGAGATGTCCAGCACGTTGTTTGACGGATAATACTTGGCCTTTCTCCAGTAGAGATCTGTTGGTAGGAAAATAATGAAGATATTTATATATGGTCATTAAAATTGATATGTTATCTGATCTATAATTAATAATGAAAATAAATGAAATGAAATGGGGTTAAACGCTCTAGGGTTCTGCTTCTAACTGGGCTAATGAGAGAGAGAGAGAGAAATGGGGTTTAACGTCCACTCAACACAAAGTTTGGGTCATTTTGGGACTAACATATGGTTTAATTTTATTTCAATAATTCGTTTGTGTGTAGGGGTCTTTACTCTTTAGCAGTGGGAGGAAACCGGAGGACCTGGAGAAAACCTACGAGGATAGACAGGCAACCCTACTCCTTGCCATGTACAACCGAGGGTTTCGAAAACACGGCAGTTGACTCAATGACAGGCTTTATGATACAGCACGCACAGACGCACGTGCCAACCATTCGGCCATTCCCCTCCAGATGGAAATGGTAATTAGGCGATCCTGCATGACTAAATGACAGCAACACCTGTACCTGAGTGTACCTGCCATAATCTAAAATGCACCAAACCCTCGATTTACACCACATGGCTAATTGTTTACATCACATGGTTTGATTGACAGCTTGCAAGTGACACGTGTTTCGTCTGCTTCGATGTTTTTGTACTTGCTGACAGCGTTTTTCAACATAAACAGTTCAAAATTATGGTTATGTAGGAAATATAATATAGTGCATTTTGGCACATAATGTCGATGTGAACGGCTTTTTCTTTTTTCTTCCATTCCTCTTGAGAATGGCTAGGCTCGAATATTTATACGGCATTCCTGTAGACCCATATAGAAGAGATATTTTATATTCAAATGCGTTGGTGTTTGACGTTAACATACTATGGAAATTTATATTTTTATTTGAATATATATGTGCAACAAGTCCGTTGAAATAAATAAAAACACTGTGATGCATTTAGGCACAACGTACTGTTCAGTATGAGACGGCTTCCTGTACTAAAGGTAATAAACAAACCATTTGATCAGATTTTGGCCAAAGAGCAGCGCGTGAACACAATACAGCAGTAAACTTAAGTCAAATCTGTATGCTTAGTTCAGAGCCCAGTGAGCGTGTTGGTTTTAATAAAAATTAATTTCTCGTTTACAAAACTTTTTTTGCTTGTGTCACAGATGGGATTATTTATCAATATATATTTAAGATTTATGGAAACCTTGTTGAAACTCGTTGTTGGTAGTCCCCTTTAATGTCTTATTTTTATGCCCTTGATATAAAGTAGATCAGTCTTTAAGTAACAGATGCTATATACTTATTTCAAGGTTAGGTTAGGATGATGACTTTACTCCTTGTCACACACATGTTTAGTATCAAACTCGTGCCATTCATCATAAACTAGGTCATTTTAGGACTAACATATGCTACATTTATTTCCATAACTTATTTTAGTAGTGTGGGTCAGTGGTGCAGGACGCAGGGCCTGCCATCTAGTCGTTCTGATGGAACGAAAAACCGAGGTCCAATGTACACACTGGCGTGAACGTAAAAGATCCCTCGACAGTTGGAATTCGATATAAGAGTAGGCTGTAGTGCCGCTGTCCCGGCAAAATTTCTCTCATAGCACACTGTATGGCGTATGCCTGTCTTCATTAGCCCAGTTCTGATGCAGACCAGTAGGGCATTAACCCCTTATTGATTTGATTTGATTTAATTTATTTTAGTCGTGGGATAAAATCTGTCAGTCACATACAAGTATGGGATTGAAACCACACCACTTGACTCAATACAGACCTCGTAATTTAATGTGCCCCAAAGCCTCAACACAATGGTCTAGTCGATTATAATTAATATCTGTCATTTAGTTACAGCATGCCCCTGCTGGTTTGTGACAAAGGGGGATGGATGGCCAAATGGTTAGCACGTGCGTGCTGTATCTTATAGCCTGTCATTGAGTTAACTGACGTGGTTTTCGAATCCCTGGTTGTATGTGACAAGGAGTAAGGTCGCCTGTCCAACCTCGTGGGTTTTCTCTGGGTCCCACGGTTTCCTCCCACTGCTAAAGACCCCTACGCACGAGAGAATTACTGAAATTAAATTAAACCATATTATGTTAGTCCCGGAATGACCTAGTTTGTGTCAAATGGACGTTAAACCCTATTTCTTTCCCTCTCCCTCTCTTGTATTAAATTCTAACCACCAATACATCAATCGGTCTCTCAATAAGCTTGTCTGTCTGAGTTATATGCTTCTGTCCAGGATCATTTATAACGATCAAGGTGTTATCAACCACTGTATTAGTCATAGTATTTATCAGTAATTTATTAACAAGTCATAATACATAATTTTTATTTCACGGACAATTATATATTATCAAATACTACTGACGTGACCAGTTTATACCATTGTCTTACAACTGAACCATATGTTAGTTCCGAAATGTTTATCTCAACACAATTTGAGACTAACATATGGAACATTTATTTCCCAATAATTACCTTTGGCAGTGGGGATGACCCTACTCAAAATCCTGAAGAACATCCAGATCTAAATGTGCATCCAACCAGGTGCCTTTAGAAATGCCCCCCCTCCACCCAAAAATTTGAGTCTTTCAATTTTAAAATGATACACTTGATTGTGATCAATATCAGTAACTTGGGCATTATATTGGTGCCCCATCACTCTACTGCACCCCCACTTTTAAAATCCTACATAAGGCCCTGCATCGAGATCTAAAAGTGCATCCAGCCCCCGCAATCTATTACACTGAAGCAACCAAACAATGATAGCGTGACAAGAGGCACTAACTGCGGAACACACGCAAACAACACAGATAATTCAAAATGTCAATGTCAATCCCCTTTGGCATAAAAATATAAATAAAATGCACATTTATGTCCAGAATCTGTAACGGAAATTATCAATTGAGCGTGGTGTTATTTATTACCAGAATACTATTATGTGTGCAGGTTGTCTTGGTTAACCAGATATCATTATTCTTATCTGTTTAACCACCGAGCTTGACAATTAAGACGACTCAAAGGGATATTCCTACAGCCATAATGTTGACTTAGTTTTCCAGAGAAAAGAAATGATACACTTTTCAAGTATCTGGGAGATTAAGAAATATTTGAAGATATTTATTTGAATGTAGTTTAAGTGCTAGAATAATTCCTATGACAACCTATCTATTAAAAATGCATTATGTAAGAATTAAATAAAGAGTCGTAGAAAGAGAGAGAGAAATGGGGTTTAGGTTCCACTCGACACAAACTAGGTCATTTCGGGAATAACATATGGTTCAATTTTATTTCAATAATACACTTGCGCATAGGGGTCTTTAGCAATAGCAACCCACGAGGTTGGACAGGCGACCCTACTCCTTGTCACATGCTCACCATTCGGCCATCCAAAAGAGCTATGGTTTAACATCTACTCGCCCCAAATAACCGGCAGGTAATTACGGGACTAACATGGTACAATTTAATTTCAATTATTTGCCTGCGCGTAGGGGTCTATAGCAGTGGGAGGCAACCGGAGGACCCGGAGAAAACCAGGAAATCAAAACCACCGCAGTTGATTTAATGACAAGACCTTATATTTATAGTATTATTAGCTGGAATTATTCTCAAGTCGACATCCTCAAGGACCAACATAGTACCGTGTTTTGCGTAGCGTAACAATCATGCTATAATAGCTATAAATAGATAATAAACAAATGGTTGCCATGTAAGAGATGGACAGAGAACAGCAATTTTTTGTACAATCAGTGGGTATAAATCAGGAAGTTACACGTATAGGGTCCGATGTATGCATATTTATCTACAGGAACCAGATCTTTGGAATATAAACAAACTTTAAGTTTCATCAATTTCAGATACAAATTGTTGGTATTGCATACTATACTATTACACTATTGGCGTACAAGGAGCGGCCACTTTGTCCGGCAGTTTCTTTCTAATTTTTATGAAATTTGAACTTGACATCATTATGGTGTAACTGTGATATATTTAAAATCAGATAAAAACTGTGACCTCTAGAGGGCCCACACTCCTGGGCCATTATCAAGGAATTTATGGTCAGATGTGCATGAATAGGTAAATGGATGAGAGAGAAAGAGAGAGATAGAGAGAGACACACAAACACACACAAACTAGGTAATTTCGGGACTAACATATAGTTCAATTTTATTGCAATAATTCGCTTGCGGGTGGGAGGGAATTGGAGGACCCGGAGAAAACCGGGGAATCGAAACCTTGGCAGTTGATTCAATGACAGACCTTCTGATAATAAGCGCAGCCGCCAGGCGCTAAACAATCGACCATCCAACCCTGCGATGACACGATTTCTCAAGGCCAAGGTACGGATAAGTCGATCCTGGGCTTGAGTTGTCGCCCTGATAAGTCGACCTGAGTGTGAGTTTGAGTTTGCCGAGTGGAAACAGCTTAGAGAGAGAGAGAATAATGGGGTGTAACGTCCATTGACACAAACTAGGTCATTTTGGGACTAACATATGGCTTAATTTTTATTTCAATAATTTGCTTGCTCTTAGGGGTCTTTAGCAGTGAGAGGAAACCGGATGACCCGGAAAAAACTCATAAGGATGGACAGGCGACCCTACTCCTTGTCATGTACAGCCAGGGATTCGAAACCACGCCGGTTGACTCAATGATATGTTTTATGATACAGCAGCGCACATGCTTTATTATTCGGCCATCTAACCCCCCGTAAACATAGCTCAGTAATTGTGATCTGTGTATTGTATTTAACGAAATAGCAGGAGTTCCTGCCTTTCATTGCAGGGTTTCTCTTAATACACAATGTCTTCAAGCCAACTCATGTATCTTATGTCGTCTACATGCCTCCAAGTATTGTAATCATGATGAGGAGAATATCTTGTGTGGTCTACAGTGTTAAATATAGTTATATCTATATAATTAACACAATCATCAAGTATACAGGATCGCAGAGAACTCGAGGTAGGGAACAGAATTTAAAATGTTGGTTATATAACAAGAACCCATAAACAAAATTAAATTCAAATTGGTCACGGTGGCAACATGGGTAAACAGTGGCTTTCAATTTTTTTTCTTCCAAAATGGATGATAATTTTTATGTCTCAGCTGGGCTTATTACAAAACAATTTACAAAAACTTCAAAAATCTGTCTTTACATAATACATTAGCAAAGTTTGGATTCAATAAGATCAGATTGTATTTTTGGTGACTTTAGTCAAATTGATCACTGTACTGCACAATTTATTTTCAGTATTACATGTCAAATTTCATTCAAGGATTGCCGTTTTTCTATAATTAAAATGAAAACCAAGTACGAACAATCCAAACCATGAGACAGAATTCGAAGTCCTATAAACGTTATAGGCAAAATAGTGTATTCAAGCAAAATAGTGTAATCAGCAAATGGACTGCTCCTCGTGTAGAAAAATACACGACAAGCAGTGGTATTTATGTATTGCGTGCACAATATTTTCAGGTACTGTATAGGTATCAGAATCTGAATCCCTCATAGAATGGTATAAATTTTAATTATATAATTTTTAAGAGATGCCTACAATATACTCGCCGTTAACTTTTAGAGCATTTTTACGGCGGTAATATGATACAAATGGCAAACTGTTTTCTCGATCAAAAACTGTTGATATTCAATCCGTTCTTACATTTCCGACCAGTGGTGATAATATAATTTGAAATAATAATATCCGATAGACACGCTTGAATTTTTTACATGTCGTATATGAAACCACTGTAAACAAATTCAGTTATCAAAATATTTAATTCTCTTCCATGCACTGTCAGCCATTTTGATTACATGTATATGATCATTTGTTTTAAGCCGAAACGAAATTTCAAATAATCACTGGTTGGATTAATCATCAGAAGTAAATAATGACTTGAGATAGGCTTTATTTATATCATTGACAATTATCAATCAACTAATCATTAATACAAGACAATTGATTAGTATTACTCAGTTCAGCAGGTCCCAGATTATGGAACGAACTTCCACAACAGATCAAGAATCAACAGACTTTTAATCAATTTGCTTGTCAGTGATGCAGAAGGAGGGCCTGACAAGGACAGCTGCCTAGTCGTTCGGATGGGACGAAAAACCGAGGTCCCGTGTACAAATTGGAGTACACGTAAAAGATCCCTTGGCAGTTGGAATTCGATATAAGAGTAGGCCGTAGCGCCGCTGCTCGGGCAAAATTTCCCTCATAGCACACTGTTGGCGTATGCTCGTCTTCAATTGGCCCAGGTTAGGTGCTTAAGCGTAGGACGTTAAACCCCATTTCATTCATTCATTTAATCAATGTAATTCACACTAAAAAATCTCCTGTTTCAACATCGAGCCATTACTATAAGTGTTTTGAGCATGTGTCAACATGGAGAAGACGCTATATAAAACCTCATTATTATTATTATTACTATTATTAATGACGCTATTGGGATTATCAGCCAGTTAATCTATAATATCCCTCTATGTGATTGAAACTCAGGATAAATACGATTAGAATTTTAAGATTTTTTTCCGCCAGTTCTCAAAAAGAATCGCCAATATCGCAAAACATTATCGCCTAAATCAACTTTTAATTGCCACTTTCATACTTATTTTGGCGACCGACAGTGCGAGCCCTGGGTGTTTGATTCCTGCATTGACCGCGAAAGTTCATCCAGATTTTCTGGCGTGTTTCCCCATTGTCAGTGATTTAGGACGGATGGCTTGACAAGGATAGCTGTCTAGTCATCCGGATGGGCTAAAAAACAACTGAAATCCTGTGTACACATTGGTGTGATAGTAAAAGATCCCATGACAGTTTGAATTCGATATAAGAGTAGGCCGTAGTGCTGCTATCTGGGAAAAATTTCCCTCATAGCACACTGTTTGGTGTATGCCTGTCTTTATTAGCCCAGTTCTGAGCAGAACAGTAGGATGTTAAACACCTTTCATTTCATTTATAACCAAACTCTAACCCAATCCAAGGACCCAGCTCCCTTTCATGGTGAGTGGATGTTATTAAAACTTACTTACTTTAAAATACTCCAGTTTTTATCCACATGGAATACTATTGGCCAATATCTCGGACCCAATATAGTGATCTAAATTAATAGAACAAAATCAATTAATTAGCAAGGTCAGAAAAAAAACCCTACTTTATAATAATAATAATAACTAGACTTGCTTGCAAGGCTGAAGGCTTTCACCTTACCCAAGGCAGCACAAAATGCCCACCACTCACCCCTTAAAACACACACACACACACCCACACACACACTTAAACAACTCAGATATTGACACTGTCTGTGCATGCGCTTGTTATACGTTGGCTATACGTACAGATTGTATACACTCTTACTGCAATGAAAGATGCCGTTTTCAATTTTCGATCCCTTTGTTTTCCCATTCCTGACATTTAGGACTGTGGCGCAATGGTTTCATATATCAGACTACAGTTTAGACTCTCCGTAAAACAAGTTTTAAAATAAATATTACGATGACTTTTCGAGAAAAATACCTCTAAAAATGGTCCAAATCGTAAAAATACGACAATTTGGATTTTCAGTCTCGTTTTTCGACTACTCATGACATTTAGAGAAATTGTACAATGGTTTCACACAAAACACCATCTATTAGACTGTCGATTGACAAAGTTTTAAAAAAATCGTAGACGGCGTTTCCGAGAAACATGCGTACAAAGTTGCCCGAAATCGTAAAAAACGTCACATTTCAAAGTCCAATAACTTTTTCAATTTTTGATAGAAACTTGTCACAGTGAGTATCATCTGATAGACAATTCAATTGGTTATCAAACGACATAATAATTTAACTACTCGGTAAAGAACCAATCGAAACATTGCATTTTACGCACAGACACCCATTTTTTACAATTTTGTCCAACTTTGGATACCTTTCTTGACTACTTCCGTTGATCAGAGGATTTTCATTTATAGTTCATGGACTTGTTTGGGCTTTCGACTATATATTTCTGAAGTTTTAGAAAAATCGTTGGAGCCGTTTAAAAAAAATAAGAACTCTACGATTTGACCAAAATGCGAAAAAAAGTGAAAAATCAAAGCTAACATTTCAGAACAAAACTGATATTGTTGGAATCGGATTGACGTCAGCTATCCAAAAATATAAGTCAAATTTCAAAACTTTAAAAAATAACACTTTTAGAAAAAAAATTGAAAATTTCCAATTTTCACCGAAAAAATGAGAGCGACAAAGTTTCTAAAATCGATGTTTTTGAACTGCTATCAACTCAGAAATGTGACCAGCTACTCAAAAATGTAAATATCTGAAAAGGCGATTGAGAATTGACGAAGTTATGGCCGATTTTTAATTTGCGTGCACGTTAAAGAATTGACGTATATCCGCTTTGCGCACGAATTTCGTTTTACATTTAAGCACTAGCCACCACCCAGTTTCCCGACAGAAAAACAAACTTTAGACCTCTATCTGTTATAGTTGCTGAGAAATAGGCAAAACGGAAAAAAAAAAAGAATAATAATAATAATACCTAGTAATAACAATAGCCTTTCACCATTTTCAATGGTGAAAGCCTAATAATAATCGCGTCATTTTACAAGGGTAGCAAATTAGGCCTGAGGCCTGTTTCCAATTTGGCCCTTGGCACAGATTTTAAATATTGGTATGAATATAAATGAGTATAATTATATCTGGTGGAACTAGTTTGGAACAAAAAAAGAAAATAAGGTAGATTTGATTTTAAGCAATATATGCTTGATAATGATACCTGTTTGAGTATTGAAAAGTAGCATGTTAATAAAATTTAGAAGTAGTATATCCACATACATAAGTGTTCTAATTCTATATGTCTTTGACAGGATTCATTAGCCTTATTAAACCCAAAAATATTTTAAAAATCAGCCATAACTGGAAAAAAAAAAAGGAAAAAAAAAAAGATCAAATCAACGACCTACCTCTTCTAATAAATTGAGTTCTGGTAGAAGGCAAGGAGCATAGGTTTTAAATATCAGATCTGATGAGGAATATTGTGATGATTCTTTAAATCTGATTTGTATCGGAACGTACGATGCTAAACCTCGATCTACGTCTCGTGGCAACAGTAACCTGGGTTCAGCTGCCAGTACGTACAAGTGACGGAATGCCTGCAAATGGTACCTGTTAAAAAAAAAAAAGATAGTAAGCTGGCACTGCCAGGCAGGATACGCCCACATTTTCGAGAGATGGTTAGAGAACAAGCAAAACCCAAAGTGATTTTTCCTACAATCAAAGGCTATAATTCATTAAATTACAATTTGATATGCGCAAATATCGAAAAGAATCAAGATCTTTAGGTTATAAACATGCATTTCAAGTTTCATCAAAATCGAATCAAAATTATGACCTATACTGGGTCCACAACCTTGATATACCATATTTTAACACTATTGAGTACAAATGGCGGCCATTTTGTCTGGCAATTATGGTCCAATTTCCCTGAACTTCAAACTCAACCTTCGGTATGGTGTAACGGTGATAGAGTCAAGCTTTTTTTCAATCGGATAATAATCATAACCTCCAGAGGGACCATAGGCGATTTTTCGGGCAATCAGGGGCCATAATTCAGAGAGCTACGATATGATATGCGTAAATAACGAAAGGGACCAAGATCTTTGGGTTATAACCATGCATTTTAAGTTTTATCAAAATTGAATCAAAATTGTGACTTATACGGAGTCCACAACCTTGATATACCTTTTTATAACAGTATTCGCGTACATGCGGCGGACATTTTGTATGGCAATTTTGTTCCAAATTTTTCCGAAATTCAAACTCAACCGTGTAACGGTGATATAATCAAACGATTTTTTAAATCGGAAAATAAAAGTGACCTCCAGAGGGACCACAAGCTAAACAAAGACGATTTTGCGTATAATCAGGGGCCATAATTCAGGAAGTTACAATCCGATATGCCAAAATATCAAAAGGAACCAAAATCTTTGGGTTATAACCATGCATTTCAAGTTTCATCAAAATCGAATTAAAATTGTGACCTCTACAGGGTCCACAACCTTGATATACCATATTTTAACAGTATTCGCGTACGAATGGCAGCCATTTTGTATGGCAATTTTGGTCCAATTTTACCGAAATTCGAACTCAACCTTTCTTAGGGTGTTACGGTGATATAATCAAACGATTTTTTAAATCGGATAATTATTGTAACCTCCAGAGGGACCACAAGCTAATTAAAGACGATTTTGCGTATAATTAGGGGCCATTATTCAGGAAGTTACGATCTGATATGCGCAAATATTGAAAGGAACCAAGATCTTTGGGTTATATATAACCATGCATTTCAAGTTTCATCAAAATCAAATTAAAATTGTGATCCCTACAGGGTCCACAACCTGGATATACCATTTTTTAACAGTATTCGCGTACGAACGGCGGCCATTTTGTATGGTAATTTTGGTCCGATTTTTCCGAAATTTGAACTCAACCATCCTTAGGGTGTAACGGTGATATAATCGAACGGTTTTTCAAATCGGATAATAATTGTGACCTCCAGAGGTACCACAAGCTAAAATAGGTGATTTTTCGGACAATCAGGGGCCATAATTCATGAAATTACGTTCCGATAGGCGCAAATATCGAAAGGAACCAAGATCTTTGGGATATAAACATGCATGTCAAGTTTCATCAAAATCGGTTCAAAATTGTGACCTCCATAGGGTCCACAAGCTAAAAACGTGATTTTTCGTACAATCAGGGGCCATAATCCATGAAGTTTTGATCCGATACGTGCCAATATCGAAAGCAGCCGAGATCTTTGGGGGATAAACCTATATTTCAAGTTTCGTCGACCTGTAGAGAGTCCACAAACAATTGTGGACGGACGGACAGGGGCGACGACAAAATACGTCCACATGAAAATGTGGGCGTATAAAAATAGAATTAAAGTTTGATTTCACATACTTATTTAGTTCAAATTTATAGGAAGATTGACTTAATTCTAAAATGCCTACCTTTTGTCAATAATGTGATTACCTGCTGTTACTACCTTTATGGGCCTTACTATTGTCATTAATGTGCCTATCTGTTGTCACTACTCTTAATGTGCCTAGCTAACTGTTGTCATTAATGTGCCCACCTGTTCCCATTAATGTGCAAATCTATTTCCACTACTCTTGATATACCCACTGTTGTCGTTAATGTACCTACCTGTTGTCATTATTCTCAATGTACCTAAGGGTTGTTGCAATTCTTAATCTACCTACCTGTTGTCATTATTCTTAATGTGCCTATGTGTTGTCATTATTCTTAATGTGCCTATGTGTTGTCATTATTCTTAATGTGCCTATGTGTTGTCATTATTCTTAATGTGCCTATGTGTTGTCATTATTCTTAATGTGCCTATGTGTTGTCACTATTCTCAATGTACCACCTACCTGTTGTCATTACTGTGTGTTGGAAATTTAGGATAAAAAGCACACAACATAACTCCTATAGCATCTGGTGTTGTTTTAAATGTATACCTGAAAAATACAGACAGACAAATACATAACATGTATAGTCACATTTCATCAGGGGCAATAATCCATGAAGTTATGGTCCGATACATGCCAGTAACGAAAGGAACCGAGACCTTTGGAAGGTAGACCTATATTTCAAGTTTTGTCACAATCGGATAAAAATTGTGACCTGTAAAGTATCCACAAAGCAATTGTTGACGGACGGTCGTCCGAACAGACGGTCGTCCGAACAGACGAGGGCGACAGCATAATACATCCACATGAAAACGTGGGAGTATAAAAAAAACCATCTTACTTACTTTCCACCTCCTAGAAACAACATCCCTAGAGCCATGGAGATCGCCATATGCGATCCATAGGTAGCATGAACATGCTGTGGTCCCACTCGTTTTCTTAACATTCTACTTAATCTTAGAACCTCTAAATTTCCTGTTCCTGCCATAACCTGAAAAATAGATTAAAATTACTTAGTCACTGTTGAAGGTTCTTTTACATGCATGCTTGTTTGTGGATATAGCAATATATAATTTTTTTTAATAATAATAATAATAATCTGCAATTTGATTAAAACACAGATCCTACTCCATTTTGTTCAAAAATTTGTTTTACTTGTCTTTACTACACTGGGATCTGGAATATTTGTTATAATACCGACATTTTGGTTGAAGTGAGGGATTAGCCAATGAAACGGTCTGTTACAGCGAGTTCTTGGAGTGCCATGCACAGAACTGTGGATAAACTGGTCGGAACGTCAACCCTGATTGATTAATCAATGTCTGACATCATAGGGTCAAAAGCCGTTCGTACTAACCTCAGATCTTCATGTAGTGTAGGCCATTGAAAGTATAAAGAAACAAAGCGAAATACAGATCTGTATTTTAACATGTTCGCTGCCGACCCCAGTTTGAAGTGTGCGCCACATATGCCGACCATTTCCGGTATTAACTCATATGCCAGCATACGACTCGTAGTGTGGCACTGGCTAATGGCCATTTTTACCGGATGCCGACATAAGATGCTGGCAGTGTTCATCCCCATTGCTGAGTATACGTATACTCTAGTCGGCAGTCAACATGTTAATCAGATTGAATAATCTGCAATTTTTTTTTATACAGCAATTTTACTTACCAATGATAATGCCAATAACAAAGTACATAAACAATTTTCTACCAAAGATTTCCCAGCAAGTTCTACTTTTGAGGGAGAAGATATCAAACGCAGACATAGCTTCATCTGTTTCATCTAAAATAATAAGCAGTGGTAAAGGGCCGAATAAGGTGAGATTACATAAAGAGAGAGAGAGAAAGGGGGTTTTACTTCCCCTCGAAACAAACTAGGTTATTTCAGGACTAACATATGGTTAGTTTTTATTTCAATAATTAGTAGGGGTCTTCAGCAGTGGGAGAAAACCAGAGGACCTGGAGAAAACCCACTAGGTTGGAATAAGCAGTCATATTTCAGTTAAATAAATGGATGAAATGGGGTTTAACTGCTTTTTGGGGCCACAGTGGTTAAATTTAGACTCTGGCTCGCTAGCCTTGATGGCCGGGTTTTCGATCCCTGCATTGGCCGAGAAAGTTTATCCAGATTTTCCGGGGTTGTTTCCAGTTGTCAGTGATCCAGGACGGCAAGCCCTACAAGGACGGCTGTCTAGTCTTTTGGATGGGATGATAAACCGAGATCCTATGAACACATTGGCGTGTACAAAGATCCCTTGGCAGTTGAGATTTGATATAAGAGTAAGCTGTAGTGCTGCTGCTCTTGCCTAGCTGAAATGACATGATGCACATCAGTACAGTCCAATAAAAAGCATACTTAAAGTTACATTATTCAAGATATAGATAAGAACTAGCCATTCTTGCTATACTAGTTCGAAAGTAGATGATGTAAAATGAATAATTTGAAAATTTCATTCAAATTACTCTATTGCAAGCGAAGATATAGGCATTTAAAGATTTGACCGACCTGTGCAATAATTTCAACCACGGACCTGGTTGATCAAAGCTACGACTCGAAGCGTTAAGGTGCGCCATATTTGATTAACCGCTGAAACGTTTAAATCTGTTTAGTATCGGAGCAATCTGATGACATCCAAAGTTGATTAAGGCCTGGATCAGTTAATTAATGTCTAATTAATACTTTAGAAAACATTTCATGCCCAAATAAAGACCTACACTAGGCAGATTTAGCTCTTGAATAATGCATGTTTAAGCTTCTTTTTAAAAAGATCAAATGTTCATACCAAAATTTCAAAAGCCATTTGATTGGCGGATCCAGCAAACTTGAGCCCCATAACCATATATGCACCAGCTATTAAACTACAGTAGGCTTGACTTGAAATAAAAAAATCCATGAAAGGTGATTAATTAATAATTAGAAAGAGAGAGAGAGATGGGGTTTAACATCCACTCAACACAAAGTAGGTCATTTCGGAACTAGCATATGGTTTAATTTGATTTTAATAATCAATTGTATGTAGGGGTCTTTAGCAATCGGATGAAACTAGAGGACCCAGAGAAAACCCCTGAGGTTGGACAGACGACCCTACTCCTTGTCATGTACAACCAGAGATTTGAAACCACTCCAGTTGACTGAATGAAAGGCTTTGTGATACAGTGCACGTACGCTAACCATTCAGCCATCCACCCCCCCTTTAATAATTATATGGTAATATCAACACCTGCACTAGCTTGCATATCATGAAGTCATTAATCTTTCTTTTTGTCTGTCAATAAGTACAAGGCGTTGTAATTTGAAGACTTATTTGTCCAAAGTTTTTTGGTACTTGTTGCTCTTGGTTTTTTTAAAAACTATTTGGATGTACTTGTTTGTCTAAGGTATTTTGGAGCATTATTTGATAGTGAGAGAGAGAAGTGAGGTTTTTTCGGGACTAATACATGGTTCAATTTAATTTCATTCATTCGTTTGCACGTAGGGGTTTTAGCAGTGAGAGGAAACCAGAGGACCCGGAGTAAACCCCATGGTTGGACAGGCTACCCTACACGTACAACCAATGATTCGAAACCACGCCAGTTAAGTCAATGACACCATTTGGATACAGCGCGCACTGCTGTCCTTTCTGCCATTATAGTATTATAACACAAACTGTCAACTCTTTATCTAATCTCCCTTTTTTTAATTTCTGTACAATATTTTGTAAAGCAAATATAAGCACCTTTTTGTGGAAGGTGTGCTATAAAATGTACAGGGATAACAATAATTTCAAATGTCCAGGGAGGTATCAGAATGGTTTGCGCGTGCATGCTGTATAATTATGTCTGGTTATACGAAACTAGGATTAGGGTCGCTGTCCAACGATGTTGGTCTTCTCTGGGTCCTCCGCTATGCTCCCACGTTCAAGTAAATTAATGAAATAAAGTAGAACAATATGTTAGTTCCGAAATGACCTAGTTTGTTTCAAGTGGACGTAAAACCCCACTTTTCTCTGCATCCCTAAAATAGTTTAGTTATTTACATTCACTAGGACCTAAATGGTTAAATAATTTATTAAGAGGGCTCAAAGTAAAGGATAAAATCGTATCTCATATTATACTTCTTTGATTGGCATTTAGTAATAATTTTATTGATACACGTTTGCTTGATAAAGACGAGAGTATCCTTGTCGAAACGTCGCTTAGTATCAAACTCAGTAATTGTGTATCAATAAAATTGTACCTTGTGTTATATCATATACTATCAGGGAAACAAGAGAAATGTCAGACAGCTCCAGTTACCCGCCTTAGCTAACAAATCAAGTCAAAGGTGTTGATTAAAAAAGATGAAATACAATTACCGCTTATTAAAATTAACCTAGTCTAAACGACCCTCAGTAAAAAAATAAAATAAACAGTAATGTATCAGGTGTATTCTAGTTCAATTACTTAATGCCATTGAAACAATGGAGAGAGAGAGAGAGATAGAGAGACCACCCAACACAAAGTAGGTCAACACAGCTCTATGGATAACAATCACTATATTATAAAGAATTCACTATATTAGGGGTGGGCAAATGGAGGTCGAATTTTGGTGACAAGTGTTTTCTAAGGCGATTTTGGCTGCTGAATCTGAATCCGATGAGATTTCTGTTCTGTGACGTCATTTTAAGTTGGTTCAGTGGTTTTCAAAATGGAGGCAGAAAAATAACTTTTTTTCTCATAAAAGCAAGATAATATTGAAACTAGTTGTCCAATATGTTAAAATATATGATTTCATGGCCGTGGATTCTAAAATTGCACTCCTATTTATGATTGATAACATCATATATCGATATGAGGGTAATAACTGAAAAAAGTCATTTTGAAAATGGCCACTGAACCAACATAAAATGACATCACAGAACAAATATTTCACCAGATTCGGATTCAGCAGCCAAAATCGCCTTAGAAAACACTTGTCACCAAAATTCGGTTCTCCATTTGCCCACCCCTAACTATATTATAAAGAATTCACTGGTCGTTATCAAGCATACAGATTACTGTAATTTGTATGCTTGATAATGACCAGTGAATTCTTGTCCAAATGTCGTGTGTTTATAATATAGTGATTGTTATCCATAGAGCTGTGTTGGGTTATATTATGTTCAGTCGCTATATGCCATTCAAAGATTACAAAGAAGGTCAGTTCCGGACTAACATGTTGTTAAATTTTATTTCAATAATTTACTTGTGCGTAGGGGTCTTTAGTCGTAGGGGGAAACTGGCGGACCAGGAAAAAACCCACAAGGTTTTACAGGCAACCCTACAACATTTGAAACAACGCCCGTTTACTAAATGCCATTGAAACATTGAAAAACAATCACTGGTTTGCAATCTGCTTAAAAACACAGATCCTATTTCGTTTCGTTTTTTATAGTTCAAAATTTTGTTTAACTTGACTTTACTACACTAGGATCTGGAAGAATTATCATTGACATGTTGTGGTGTTCTGGATGATTTGAGGGATTAGTTAATGAAATGCTCTGTTATCTGTTGTGAAAGCATCCTCGATTATAATTATAAGAATGAATATATTTGTATATTATTACCTCATAGTTTCATAATCAACGCTACCATCATCGTTAACATCAATACCATCTTTAAAAGCATATTTACTCACAATCTGTAAAGAGAGAGAAATGGTGTTTGACGTCCATTCAGCACAAACTAGGTCATTTCGGGACTAACATATGGTTTTATTTTTATTTCAATAATTTGCTTACGCGTAGGATTTCCTTGAGCAGTGGGAGGAAACCGGAGGACCCAGAGAAAACCCAAGAGGTTGGACAGGAGACCCTACTCTGAAACCACTGCAGTTGGCTCAATGACAAGTCATAAAAAAGAATCACAAATAGATTGATACAGCTTCTCCTTATTCAGTATGCAAATCGGGAGAAGATGATTCATGATACATCGAATTGACAACATGTCGGTCTAGCACTATACATCGATTCAGCGTCTCATAATTCAGTAGGGATCACGGTGGCTAAGTGGATAAGGCGCTGGTTCGCTAGCCTGGAGGTTGAGTGTTCGATCCCTGCATTGGCCGAGAAAGTTCATCTTGATTTTCCGGCGTGATTTCCCCTTGTCAGTGATGCAGAAGGAGGGCCTGACAAGGACAACTGCCTAGTCGTTCGGATGGGACGAAAAACCGAGGTCCCGTGTACAAATTGGAGTGCACGTAAAAGATCCCTTGGCAGTTGGAATTCGATATAAGAGTAGGCCGTAGCGCCGCTGCCCGGGCAAAAATTTTCCCTCATTGCACACTGTGGCGTATGCCTGTCTTCAATTAGCCCAGGTACGGTGCTTAAACGTAGGACGTTAAACCCCATTTCATTCATTCATTCATAATTCAGTATGCGAATCGGGCGAAAATGAATCGTGATACGTCGAATTGACGCAAATCGTGCTAGCACTATACATCGATTCAGCATCTCATAATTCGTATCAATATACGAATCATGAGCTAGCACTATAAATAAAGCTACTCTAAATATCCAAACTTGCAAGTACAAATGAAAGAAAAGCCTGCAACGGTTGAATTGAATGTTAAATCAGTACAGAAACGACAACAGCCATATTGTTTACAAACAAAAAACTATCAAGATATGTTAAGTAATACAAAAATAATGGTACATCTTGCAAAAATCCAAATGGTGATAAGAAAAATAGGAAATGAGAGATGGTAGAACGGATAATTGAAACACCAGATTATACTTAAAGATACATTATGTAAGAGCTGAATCTGGTTTTTAGATGTAAATTAAATGAGGTTGAACTTTTTTACACTACTCTTATTTCAAATTCCAACTATCAAAAGTCATTTTATGTGCATGCAAATGTGTACACGAGAGGGAGAGAGATGGGGTTTAACGTCAACTCGACACAAAGTAGGTCATTTCGGGACTAAAACTGGGTACAATTTTATTAATAACAGCCAGACAGCGGTGTAGCATTTAAAGTACAATTCTCTCGGTATAACTAATTTTTTGAATTTTTTTAATTGATTTGCACATTTTGAATCATTATTTTGTAGTACTGGGTAGCATGTGGTGATATTGAGGTGGTATTGAGGTAGTGTTGGGTAAATCGTCCCACCCCACACCAGGGCTCCAAACCACAGCCGCAAGCCAGAGGTGGCCGGCCAGCTAGAGGTTGAAGCGCGGCATTCTAGACCACTAGGCCATCCCAACCCCCCTTTATGTGTAGGAGTCTTAATAAGCAGTTGGAGGACACCGAATGAATGGATCAAGACAATTTCATTATTGTACCAATTATACTTGATAATCCAGTAGACATGGTACAAGGGTTAATCAGCGAAATGGATGTATGAGATGTGTTGTTGACGTTTGGGAAAGTAGACGAGGGGATATGTGTAGGGAGTGATAGTCAGATGAATTATGAATGGTTAGAGTGGCTGTGGTGTTACGGTGAAATACTATGCCGCCACCGTAACACCACAGCTTTATGATTTGTTAGACAGGAGTGATGTAATTAGTCCGACAATAATAAATAACATATTTCTGATTTTATTGTCGTCTTTTTCCACTTGCACTGGTTGTACGCCATTTTGAAACTAGCTGACGAAGACAGCTCGGGCGGCGATTGTTAGACTCCGGGCTGCTCTGTCAGTCGTATCATGTCACTTGATATTCACTCGGTAATTCACGGAATTCCACGATAAAAAACATCAAACCACCGCGATGCGCATACTGTATGTTTTAACCTTGACCTATTACTCATTGATAAGCCTCCACTGCAAAAAGAGTTCTCGCCTTTTTATTATTAGTATAATGACTTCGTCATGTGCGGCAGGTTAGTTTGCTTCTAAAAACACTGTTTACCGTTCCACAAAATACAAAAGTAATTTTCTACCAGACAACCATGGTTCTATTCACCGAGACTAGATGCTTTCTCTCGGTGTAAGGATATTATCGCTATGAATAAGTTCATACACTGGACTAAAACTGGGTACAATTTTATTAATAACAGCCAGACAGCGGTGTAGCATTTAAAGTACAATTCTCTCGGTATAACTAATTTTTTTGAATTTTTTTAATTGATTTGCACATTTTGAATCATTATTTTGTAGTACTGGGTAGCATGTGGTGATATTGAGGTGGTATTGAGGTAGTATTGGGTAAATCGTCCCACCCCACACAAGGGCTCCAAACCACAGCCGCAAGCCAGAGGTGGCCGGCCAGCTAGAGGTTGAAGCGCGGCATTCTAGACCACTAGGCCATCCCAACCCCCCTTTATGTGTAGGAGTCTTAATAAGCAGTTGGAGGACACCGAATGAATGGATCAAGACAATTTCATTATTGTACCAATTATACTTGATAATCCAGTAGACATGGTACAAGGGTTAATCAGCGAAATGGATGTATGAGATATGTTGTTGACGTTTGGGAAAGTAGACGAGGGGATATGTGTAGGGAGTGATAGTTAGATGAATTATGAATGGTTAGAGTGGCTGTGGTGTTACGGTGAAATACTATGCCGCCACCGTAACACCACAGCTTTATGATTTGTTAGACAGGAGTGATGTAATATGTCCGACAATAATAAATAACATATTTCTGATTTTATTGTCGTCTTTTTCCACTTGCACTGGTTGTACGCCATTTTGAAACTAGCTGACGAAGACAGCTCGGGCGGCGATTGTTCGACTCCGGGCTGCTCTGTCAGTCGTATCATGTCACTCGATATTCACTCGTTAATTCACGGAATTCCACAATAAAAAACATCAAACCACCGCGATGCGCGTACTGTATGTTTTAACCTTGACCTATTACTCATTGATAAGCCTCCGCTAGAGGCTAGAGGTTGAAGCGCGGCATTCTAGAACACTAGGCCATCCCAACCCCCCTTTATGTGTAGGAGTCTTAATAAGCAGTTGGACTTGGAGGACACCGAATGAATGGATCAAGACAATTTCATAATTGTACCAATGGTACTTGATAATCCAGACTATTTAGGCTAATTCTTGTCCAATATCCCTAATTATGCACACCTCATCATAATGTATCTTTAACTTCTATATCTACACACTGTAATCCATGTATCATTTAATGTTGTGTATCTAGCACTAATTTCTTTCACATTTGTTTTATTTCAAATCTTTGTTAAAATATTTGTAAAAATCGTTTAAGTCACTTAAAATAATCTAATTTGTACTTGTGTCAAATTTAAAGTTGACTGATAAATTTTGATAATGACACTATAAACCTCAGAATGCTTCGTCATTTCTGTCCAAACGAGGTAAATAAAATGCACCGTTTTCTGCAGTTCCAAAACGAGTTTTTTTAAAAATTGCCCTGTTTTGGAACGAGTTATTTTGTTCAGAACGAGGTTTGGTAAAAATGAATGGTCAGATTTAAACTGGACAGAAGTACAAATTAAACGATTTATGGTGATTTTTAACAGTTTTTTAGAATTTGTAAACAAAGATTTGATATTAAGCATATGTGAAAGAAATTAGTGCTAGATGAATGAATGAATGAAGTTGGGTTTAGCGTCCTACTATTATGCACCTAACCAGGGATAATGGAAGACGGGCACACGCCATACAGTATGCCATGAGGGAAATTTTGCCCGGGCAGCGGTGCTACAGCCTCCTCTTATATTGAATTACAACTGCCAAGGGATATTTTACGTGCACTCCAATGTGTACACGGGACCTCGGTTTTTGTCCCATTCAAA
Organism: Patella pellucida; assembly: GCA_917208275.1. Lineage (NCBI taxonomy): Eukaryota > Metazoa > Mollusca > Gastropoda > Patellidae > Patella > Patella pellucida. The sequence continues at coordinate 72,632,627 of OU795040.1, forward strand.
CGACTAGGCAGCTGTCCTAGTCAGGCCCTCTTTCTACACAAGATTGAATGTTACCTGGATTACAATGCCAATATACACCTGGGCCCCCGTTTCACGGAATCCGTTTCACAAAATCTTAACTAAATACAAATTCCATATTTTAGTAGGTACTTCAACTTTGATTGGCTAAGCACTAACATCAGTCTATTATTATCCAATCAAATTGCTATAATTTGGATTTTTATCTTAGTTAAAATTTAATTTTGTGAAACAGACCTCAGATCATAGCATATCTTTAAACAGAGAGAGAGAAAGAGAGAGAGAGAGAGAGAGAGAGCTTAATTAGCAGTTGAAGGACACCCAATGGATCAGACCATTAGCGCTATTTAATATTTTGATACTCCAGACAATTTCATTATTGTACCAATTCTTGTCCTTTATCTCTAGTTATGCACACCTGATCATAGTGCATCTTTAAACTTCTATATCTTCCATTATGAACATCTGATCATAGTGCATCTTGAAAGTCTACATGCACAATCACACACACCTAGTTAATCATATGGTTATTGAATAACCATGTTTTTATTGTCGGGGAGAGAGAGACAGTAGAAAGGTTAATTCAAATAGCAGACGACAATTAACGAGTTAAGCAAGCAGACATAAGATATATGTTTACCTCCGGGATGTTACTCAATACCCATTCCTGTGTTGGCATCACTGATTCCCATAGTACCAAACCACGACTCAGCGTCTGCAATATAAACACAATTACTTGCATCCTTTCATTGCACTTAATCAAAATGATTGTTAAGAGTATGCCACAAACAAAAAAAATATTTTGGTTCTCAGATAGTATTTTTTGCTAAATCTGCCTGTTTGCAGGTCTTTCTTTAGGCCTGAAATCTTATATAAACTATTAATTAGACATTTATTAACAAAACGTGATCATAATCAGTTCTCGATGTAATCAGATACTCAAGATTTTAATTAGAACATTCTGCAGTTCGAAGGGCTAAAACTCTACTGTAATAGTAAGTGCAGGAGGACCACACTACACGCAGAACAAAAATCTACAAGATAAACCTGCGGACAAGACGGAATACAGACATTGCAAAAAATAAACAGTTTACAGTTATCAAATCAAATGAATTTAATTTAAAAATGGGCAAGTGAGACTAAGTCTTGAATATACCAGTCCAATGCCCTGATTACCACTATGCATACATATTGTCAAAACTACAAACAGTGATAAAAGTAATTTGATTTTGAATGAATTTTCAATATTTTCATTTTACATTATCTATTTTTGAGCTATTATACTAAAGCAAGAATGGTCACCCCTTTATCTAAATAATACATAATGTATCTTTTAAAGTTAAATTATAAATATTAAATTTATACTAATTTTGTGTGTTTCTGAAAAAACGGGGGGGGTTATGGCCGAATGGTTAGCGTGTGCGCGCTGTATCCTAAGGTCTGTCATTGAGTCAAATGGCGGGGTTTTGATTCCTCGATTGTATGTGACAAGGAGTAAGGTCTCCAACTTTTGGGGTTTCCTCTGGGTTATCCGGTTTCATCCTTCTGCTAAATAAAATTAAATGAACGTTAAATCCCATTTCTTTTTTCTTAAAACAAACCATAAGTATCGGGATAAAACTTCATCGGCCAATGTAGGGATCGTACACGCAAACTCGAGGCTAGCGAGCCAGCATCTTACCCAATTACTCAGAGAGGGAGAGAAAATGGGGTGTAACGTCCATTCAACACAAACTAGGTCACTTCATGTAGGGGTCTTTGGAAATGGGAGGAAACCAGAGGACCCGAAGAAAACCCATGAGGTTTGTCAGGGCAACCCCTACTCCTTGTCACATACAACCGGGGATTCTACACCAGGCTTTATGATACAGCACGCACATGCTAACCATTCGGTCATCCAAACCCCCAACATGGCTACCTTTCTGTAAACAGGAATATTTTTCTAGTGTGGCCTTAAATTTACCGGTATTCTTTATTTACTTCAGGAATTTTTTGTATGTAGTTTCTAAACTTGTTATGGTGATACAAAAAAATCATCCTACTTTTCTGCACGATCTGAGTTAATGAAGACAGTCTGGATACAGAGAGAGAGAGAAATGGGGTTTAACGTCCACTCAACACAACAAGGTCATTTCGGGACTAACACATGGTTTAATTTTATTTCAATAATCCGCTTGCGCGTAGGGGTCTTTAGCCGTGGGAGGAAACCGGAGTGCCCGGAGGTTGAGAAGGCGCCCCTATCTCCATGTCACATACGCTCACACCAGGGTCGAAACCACAGCCGCAAGCCAGAGGTGACCGGCCAGCTAAAGATCGAAGCGCGACACTCTAGACCATTTGGCCATCCCAACCCCCAAGTCTGGATACAGAAGATGCAATGAAAAGAATGAAATCCAGTTTAATGTCCTAATTTTTCACTCCATCCGGCCTAATGAAGACTGTATTGACTATTGATGCAAATTAAAATTCATTTTTTATGGCCATATCAGCACCAAATATTTGGCACCAGAGAAACACATTGCATTTTATCCTTTACATTTTAGTTCTGAAGTGCCAAATTGAATATAGTAGTGAGACCAATGCATAGCAGCTTTTATTTTGGAATGTATGGTAGGAGAATTTTTCCCAGATAATAAAGTGGGCATAATTGACCAAACAATTGTAGGACAGCATCACACAAGACAAACCCTTGGACAAGAAAACAATACACACAGACAATTCAAGTGAATAGATACAGGAATTAAAACAATAAAGGAACAATCCAAGAGAAAGATAGGTTGTCAGCAACCACACATGCCCACAGCAGCTTAGTCATCTGGTCACATTTTTTTTCTTTCGACAGAAATGAAAACATTTACAACACACTTAAATCTGATTACTAGTAACAAACCATTTTTCTTCTAGTTCTGTACTATTCTAACATTAAGCATACAAAAACATTTAATATAAATTGCCATAATCATCGGAAACAATTGAAAAGACCTCAAACACTTTATAAATATAAAGTCACAGGATTTTCAAAGTGATCAAGGGTCATAACTCTGGTAGTAATTATCGGAAATCGTTGAAAATCTATGGATATTAACTTTATCCACTAGAGTGTCCATAAGATATTTCATAGTGATCAACGGCCATAACTCTGGCAGTAATTTTGAGAATCCAATATATAAAGAGGGAATATTTCCCAAAAGTAAATGGAGATCGCCACTTTAACGACATTTACAGTAAATACTGCACCAAATCAAATGAACAGATCCTTGAATTAAAACAATCCAAGAAAAAGAGAGGGGAATATTTCCAATTTACCAATTGTTAATGGAGAGAGAGAGGGGTTTAACGTCCACTCAACACAAACTAGGTCATTTTGGGACTAACATATGTTTTGTAATTTTAGTTATATAATTCACTTGCGCGTAGGGGTCTATAGCAGAGGGAGGAAACCGGAGGACCCAGAGAAAACCCACGAGGTTGGACAGGTGACCCTATAATTGTTAATGGAGACAGTCACTTTAAGCGATATTCATGGCAAATATTGCTGATTCCGATCATCTTTTAATAGAAATATTAGGATATAAGTGAGTTATGTGCAAGACACATTTATACTTGATAGATAATTGTTAATGGTGGCCGCCACTTTAAACGATATTTATGGCGAATATTAAAATATAAATCAGTTGTGTGCAAGACACATGGTATACGCGATAGAAAATGAACACACTGTGCTTTTAACACGGATGTCAGTACACAGCCAGTAAGATGAAAACCAGGGAAGATAATTATATAATCATGGACCAACTACCGCTTGCTAGGCCGAAGTGGAAAATCTGTTGCAATAGAAAGTCAGTAATTAATTGCCATTCCAGTCTTTGGCATAGTGAGGCTGTCTTCTCCAGACTGCTCACATCAAACGAGGCCAGGAATTAAATATTCTTTTCATGAAAAACTAATCTCCAAGTTGCAGATGGTATATCATTATATAATTACTGTTTATACAAAACCTCATTAACTTGAAAAAACAATTTTCTTTGTGAGAGCAAAAAACGTTTTAAAATCATGAATTAATGCTTCCGCATTGTTTTTTTTTGTTGCAAGGTAAACCTTAATTTAGCATTCAATTATAACGAGAAAGAGAAAGAAATTAAGTTAAACAACCAACAAGGTAATTTTAAGATTAAAATATGGTTCAATTTACTTCAATAATTCGCTTGCCCATAGGGGTCTTTAGCAGTGAGGAGAAACCGAAGGACTCAGAGAAAACCCACAAGGTTGGACAAGTGACCCTACTCTTTGTCACGTACAAACCGGGAAATCGAAACCACGGCAGTTGACTCAATCACAGATCTTATGATACAGTGCACACATGCCAACCCTTCGGCCATCTCCCCCCCCCCCTCCAATGGCTATAAGCTACAACTAACCAAAGTTTTGAAATCTATATACATGAAATCAAAGAAGTTTGTGTGTGTATTGGCCCATCATGCTTCAATGCCGCGGTTCAATTAACCAGCATGAGCCTGTGAATGTTTTAAGCCAGCAAATTTGGGCCTTGGACCAATTGAGAGAAAACCAACCAGGTTGAACAGGCGACCCTACTCATTGTCACTTACAAGTGGGATATTCGAAACCACCCCACTTGATCCAATGACAGGTCACATGATGTAACATGCACCGAGTTAAAAATCGGGATGGTCCCTTTCAGATAATGACAGGCTTTATGATGCAGCACGTGCGTGCTAACCATTCGACCATCACTCCCACCCCCATCTGACATAATAACTAATTACCTAGAAATTAGTGGATAATCAATGATCTTCTTTGATTGGCATTTAGTAATTGAATATAATTGAACATAATAACACAAGGTACAATTTTATGGATAAACAATTACTGAGTTTGATACCTGACTTTCTTAATGCGATGCAGAGATAGTGTCATTATTTCCAATGGATTTCTCCCAGCCGACATAGGGGGGCAAGGAAGATAAATTTCCGACAGCCGACATTAACTATCTCTCGGCCGAATTTGTGAGGATATGTCGTACTAAAACTCTCTCCTGGCGAAAATGCGAGCATAGCTTACCAGCGATTATTTTTCCGACGCAGACAGAAAAATTCTGACAGGAAAGGCAATGGGGGGGGGGCGAGCCTCACTAGCCTTGGGCCTGATTTCTCACACCAGTCCAGTCTGCCGCTGCTTATAAAATTCTCTAAGGTGTTAAGCTTTAATTGGATTTGATTATTATCTTTGTTGCATATTCTGTATATATTTTCCCACATTCACATTTTTTGTATCATTTGCTTGATAAAGACGAGAGTATCCTCGTCGAAATGTCGCTCAGTATTAAACTCAGTAATTGTTTATCCATAAAGTTGTACCTTGTGTTTATTGAATGATGTTAATATTTACCCTTAACAAAAGGAAATCAGGTTGAACATTATTTAACATAAATTGGGTATCAGGTGCCTTCAACCATTCTGCTACGGCACTGAAAAATAAGAAATCAAATTAAATGAAATTGGGTTTTTAACGTCCTATTGTTTCCATTCCCATTGGGCTAATGAAGATGGCACAGTATGCGATGAGGGAAATTTTGCCAAGGCAGTGGCACGAATTGATTAAGACCAGGAATAGAGTCAGAGAGTGAACTTGGAGGGGGGGGGGGGGAGAGATAAGTGGCATAGTGTGTGAAATTTTGCCAAGGCAGTGGCACAAATTGATTAAGACCTGGAAGAGAGTCAGAGAGAGAACTTGGGGGAGAGAGATAAATGGTGTTGTATTTAATGTTCACTTGACACAAACTAGGTCACTTCTTGACTAACATGTGGTTCAGTTTTATTTCAATAATTTGCTTGCGTGTATGGGTCTTTAGCAGTAGGAGGAAAGCTGAAAAAATCTAAGAGATTGGACAGGTGACCCTATGCCTTGTCAGGTACAATCGGGGAATCAAAACCACGCAAGTTGACTCAATCACAGTCCTTATGATAAAACATGCATGCGCTAACAATACGACCCACCAACACCCATAGAGAAATGGGGTTTAACGTCCATTGAACACAAACTAGGTCATTTTGGGACTAAAATGTGGTTCAATTTAATTTTAATAACTTGTATCTGTGTTAGGGTTTTAATTAGCAGATAGAGGAAACCAAAGGACTTGAGAAAAAACCAACGACGGTTGTTACATAATCAGAGATTATGTAGAAAAATATATATTAACACCTTCCATGCATGAAATCGATTGACCATATCAGATTATGACATTAACATTGGAATGAATGAATGAAATGGGGTTTAACGTCCTACTGTTAACCTGAGCTAATTGAAGACGGGCATACGCCATACAGTGCGCTATGAGGGAAATTTTGCACGGGCAGCGGCGCTACGGCCTGCTCTTATATCGAATTCTTACTGCCAAGGGATCTTTTACATGCACTCCAATGTGTACACGGGACCTCAGTTTTTTGTCCCATCCGAACGACTAGGCAGCTGTCCTTGTCAGGCCCCCTTTCTGCATCACTGACAAGGGGAAATCACGTCGAAAAAGACATTAACATTACATTGGTCTGACCAAATACTGTAACAGGGTACAGAGTACAGACCTAGAAAAACTACAAATTTAACAGGTTTGGCCTTATCATTAATTGTATTAAATAAACACTCTTCTCAAAAACACTTTGTGTTCATCCATAACCCACTCAGCAGTAATTCCCGGAGAGGGATTTACAATATACCACCCAGAAAGTGCCTGGTTGAGATTAGGTTACATCATTACATCTGCGCACAGAGTACTATCTACTTTCAATATGGATCTCTGCACTGAATGGTCGACATATTTAAATAGTAGTATATTATTTTCTAATGGGAGAGAGAGAGAGACAGAAAGAGAGAGAGAGAGTCAACATATGGTCAATTTATTTCATTAATTAGCTTGCAAGTAGGGGTCTTTAGCAACAGAAGGAATTAAGACGACCCGAAGAAAACCCACGATGTTGTCACATTGCCACATACAAGTGGGGAATGGAAACAATGTCACTTGACTCAATGGTTGACCTGATGCAATACGCAAATGTTAACCATTCGTCCATCCAAATCCCTTATTTTCTAATGCGGTTATAATATACACAATGTAACAATTTTTATATATTTGAAATGGAAGTGGAATAAATACTTCTCAAAAATTCTTGAAGTGATTTGGTCTTAGCTATGAATTAAAATGCGAGTCCAATCAGTCTGAAGAGTTCAATACAAACAAAACTATACTAGTCACTGACATTCAGGATAACCAGGTCTTCATAGCAGTGATCGGATTTTAAAATTATCTTGGCAAATTTTGTTCATCAAATTGGTCTGTCACGATTCCTTCTTTTGCCTCGGAATCCGCCACCACTTTGACGGAAGATATTCCCTCGGCTAAAAAATCTTTTTCTCAGCTACGAGAGATACGTAGAATCAAACCGGTCAAGAGCCAATCATGTTGATAAGAGACCGCTCATTTGACATTGACACATAACCGAAGATGAATAGGCCTACCCGTCCAGTTAATACAATAGACAATCTCATATCGGTCCAGGAAAGAAAGACACATACTAGTCGCCTCTAACTTCCGATTTCCAAGGCATTATAGGTACTATCTCGTACCTATATCATATTAAAACCCTTGGGTGCCATGTTGAATTACACAGTACACAGGATTTAACGTTCTAAAGAAACATAACTACTTTATGGAATCAAGGACAAATCTAAACTTGGGCACTCCATCCATTTTTACTTTGTTTTAAAATGTCAGTCAATTGGCTTCGTGTGTAGTTACTGATCAGTAGACTACTGGTGGTATAAATACAAGAGTTGATAATTGGTTGACTGTTCTTCTAATATCATCATATTGAAATGTCATTACCATTCTCAAAGGTATCTAAGCTTAACACTAACAGTTCAGTTCAGGTGTAAAATACAGTTTAGGCACTATTTAATTAATACACAGGCCCTGAGTTCACAAAGCATTCTCAGACTAATAAGAATTTACTTAATGGACCAATTCTTGTTTTTAATTTCGAAAATTAAGAAAAATGTTAGAGGATTGTTCGTACTTGGTTTTTATTTTATTTCAAAGGTATCTACATGTAAGCTGAAAATTGTTAACAGTTCAGTTATTGTGTGAAATGAAAATGGGTGTTTAATGTCCCACTGTTTGAGCCGACTGGACTTATGAAGACTGGCAAACATGTGACAAAGTAATACATACATAGAACTTTTCTAGATTTTACATTATATTATATTGGACATTTTCAACTATAAACAACTTCTGCTAATGTGTTCAATATGTTATTTACGGGCAACACACAAATGACCTCTCTTAGTTTTGACAATACGCACGATCTCATTAAATATCTTAATTATCCATATGTTATTTATAATCTACACATGTTCTATGTGTTGAACACTCAGCAGAACTTCGCGACTTAAAATGGAAATACGAGGTGTGGTTATAGAAACTATAATCTCAATTCCAAATAAGTTAATCTGTCATGTATCATTATTTTCAATTACTGTATGCTTTATAAAGCCAGAATTAACTGACAGTAAGTCAGACTTGAATAGAGCTCCTTCCTATCTATGTCTATTCTATGTTCTCAATAAAGATCTACCAACTATGCTGACAGTCTCTTATCTGTAGTGTAACAGATATTAGAAATGGTGCACGTGAGCCAGACATAGCGTGTACAAGTCCTAGCCGCAGGAAATCTTGTTAGTTGCAGAAGTTAGATTTCAAGACGATCATTGGCCACTGATTGAAGACAGAAGAATGGTATCTATAACTTCTGAATGGGATCCCGGAGGAAAACCTTTGAAAAAGACGAAGTTTCCGGACGTTTTCTAAGGTAGGTACATTATTTCCTAATAAATTGACCATGGAAAGCCAAACAGACCAAGGGATAATTTTTATCAAATTTTAAGGTTAGGGATATGGTTAATATAAACTAGTAAAGTGATAAAGTTAAGGAAATAAGTTAAGGGAATAAGTTAGGGGAATCCGTTCAGGGAATAAGTTAAGTTTTTAAAAAAATGGACGATCGCACGATTATCATAATATAATAGCAATGTAGAGGCGTGTGTCACACGTTAGATGTGGGGTTTTGGGCTATTTCCACATCTAGCCAGTGTCCCAAAGAACTGCTATGAACGTAGTAGATGTAATACGTTGTTCAGTAACTAAGAGTTAGGTTTAGACTAATTGTCTATAGGAATAAATACGAATCGTAAAATTGAAAAGGTAAAACTAAGCTAAAAGAAATAAATTATGTCTCCGAACTATAAATCTAGATTGTAATAATGTAATGTTGTGTTATGTCCAATTAATGTATATGTGTTTAACTGGGTATTTTTCCGGTATGGATCTGTGTAAAATTTATGTTTATGGGTAAAGGAATATGCCCAAGGGAAATTTGAACCTGACTGGCCCTTTATAAATTCGCGAGTAGCGTGTGGGTCGGTATTAGGATTTGAATAATGGTTTAAAGTGAAATCGGGTGCATTGCAATATATAGCGAATAGCTTATGCAATATAACTGTTTCTGGATTATTCGTGTCGTTTTGATTTGTTTGAAAAGTATAAATTTGTGTTAAAAACGTGAAAATATACCATGGTAAAATGGGTTATTTAAATTTAATTTTTGGATGTGCGATGATATAGCATGACGAATTAATTTTGAATTTCCCCATATATCATGCGTAGCGTATACGTAAAACCATACTAATGTATTTTAATCTTATTTGTAATTTGTTGTTTGTTATAATTATGTGTTTTTAGGGCATATCATACATTCAGGTCTTGAAATAAATACTGATCACATTTGTTTAAAGAAATGAATTAACAATAAGCTTTAAAATGTTAATAGGGAGATCTATATGGGACATGTCTGTCTTATCTGATCCCAGTCTGTTAATTAGCACACATGCTGCTACAAGCTTGTGTTATACACGCAGGTTCGTATACGCCATGTTAAAAGGTGTACCTTTCTATCCTATACCCTCCGTGTTAACTGTTGGTGTATAGCGGTACACAGTAAACCGATACGGTTAAGATAATTAATTAAAGATGATTTGTTAATTATGAGATAAAACTGTTCACTGTCAGTAAGTAAGGAGAATACTAATGAGGTTGGATATTCTTAATTACTGTAGGTGATGAGTACTAATTAATGCTAATAATTGTTATTAAGGGGACAAATTGAGTTGTATTTGTTAATAGTTAATTCAATTAAAAGTAACTCGAATTAAGGATTAATACAGGTGTATTTCTACTAAAGAAAATACAATTTTAATGTTAAGTAAACTTAAAGGAAAGCATATGATTAAGTTAGATATAATCGTATCAAATTAATTTTAAAATAAATGTTATAAATTAAGGGTAATGTAATTGTAATAATTGGTCTAATTGGGTATGTACACTGGTCATTTTAAAGGGATTTATTGTACCATATCTTAACGCGAAACAACAACGAACATCACATGGGAATTCCGGAATGAATCGGAAGCGAAGATTGCAGCAGTGTTTACCATCATCTAATTAGCTATGCAAAAATCAGAACTGTGAATAGAACATCTAATTATGAAGTGTTAAAATCAGTGAACATATTGACATTGAAACAGTGTTTTTTTGTAGATTTTTTTAATGTGTTGATAGTCTAACCTAGTATTTTTTTATATAATATTGTAGCATGTTTATCAGTGAATTTAGATTAGAGTTTTGCAGTGTAGCTATTGTATTCTATTGTATTTAATGTATGTCAGAGCAACGTATGCTGCTCATAAGGAGATGGTGTCGGCAGAGACCGAAGACGGAAATACGTTCCATGGAACAGATGATTCCACACCAGCACTACGACATAATCCAGTGACTTTAACTTTGTCATAAGTTGTGAAGAAGGATGCCAGTAAAAACTTTAATAGTATGATGTCAGTACCAGAATATAATGGTAACAGGAAGTGACAAGTGTACACTTCGAACGGTATCGTCCTACAAAAACTTCTAGGATCCAGGTTGTTCCAGTTTTGTACTATAAATATATATATATATAATCGCGTGTGTTTGAAGTCTATCATATGTACTGTTATTATTTCATGTGTACTGTTATTATATCATGTTTGCTGTGTTATATCGCGTGTGCTCTTCCTAATTCGTGTGTAATGTAATTTTATTGTGTGAAACATCAATGTATACAGATGAAGACAATGTCCCACATGTGAGAATTGTGTTTGTTATGTCCTTTTGGTACATAACTCGTGGGTGATGAAGGAATGTGACAAAGTAATACATACATAGAACTTTTCTAGATTTTACATTATATTATATTGGACATTTTCAACTATAAACAACTTCTGCTAATGTGTTCAATATGTTATTTACGGGCAACACACAAATGACCTCTCTTAGTTTTGACAATACGCACGATCTCATTAAATATCTTAATTATCCATATGTTATTTATAATCTACACTTGTTCTATGTGTTGAACACTCAGCAGAACTTCGCGACTTAAAATGGAAATACGAGGTGTGGTTATAGAAACTATAATCTCAATTCCAAATAAGTTAATCTGTCATGTATCATTATTTTCAATTACTGTATGCTTTATAAAGCCAGAATTAACTGACAGTAAGTCAGACTTGAATAGAGCTCCTTCCTATCTATGTCTATTCTATGTTCTCAATAAAGATCTACCAACTATGCTGACAGTCTCTTATCTGTAGTGTAACAAACACCATACAGTGTGATATTAGGGAAATTTTGCCTGGACAGAGAAATTATGGCCTATTCTTAAATTGAATTTCATCTGCCAAGGGATACTTACTGACACATATGACCTTTGTTTTTGTCCCAACCGAACAACTATACATTGTCCCTTGCCAGGCCCTCTATCCTGCACCACTGACAAGGGGGAACCATGTTAGAAAATCCCAATGAACTTACTCTGCTATTGCAGGGATCGAATACCTAACCTTCAGATTAGTGATTCAATGTAAAATAAGCCTCTGTCTGTGAAAAACAAAGCAATAGTAAATTTTTGCCAGTTCTTAAAGAATAAAATAAATGGGGGTGTTGCACCTTCAAGGCTGATGAAAATGGGCACCAGTTTAAATCAGAGTGATCGCAGAAAAAAATCTTGTCTTTTTTTGCCAGTTCTTAAAGAATAAATGGGGGTGTTGCACCTTCAAGGCCGATGAAGATGGGCACCAGTTTAAATCAGAGTGATCGCAGAAAAAAATCTTGTCTTTTTTTGCCAGTTCTTAAAGAATAAAATGGGGGTGTTGCACCTTCAAGGCTGATGAAAATGGGCGCCAGTTTAAATCAGAGTGATTGCAGGAAAAAATCTTGTCTTTTTTTGCCAGTTCTTAAAGAATAAAATGGGGGTGTTGCACCTTCAAGGCTGATAAAGATGGGCACCAGTTTAAATCAGAGTGATTGAGGAAAACAATCTTGTCTTTTTTTGCCAGTTCTTAAAGAATAAAATGGGGGTGTTGCACCTTCAAGGCTGATAAAGATGGGCAACCAGTTTATGCCAGAGTGATCGCGGAAAACAATCTTGTCTGTTTCTAAAAGAATTCTTCGTTATATAAAATGAAATGTCAGCATTTTTATCAGACGTTTATATAATGTAAAATGAACTGTCAGCATTTTGATTGACACATCTATATAATTGTCTACACAGTAAATTACATCTTCTTCCTCTTCAAGATAATTAGTTTTATAGAATATTATCTTACATCAGGATTGTGGTGTACGTCTGTCAACCATAGATCAAAGTCAACAGGTCTATAATATATCTAACTATCATTTATAAAAGAGAGAGATAGAGGGGAAGGGAGAGAGGGAGAAAGAGAGTTTAATGTCATTTCGAGACTCACATTTATTTCAATAATTTGTTTGCGTGTAAGGGTCTTTAGCAGTGGGAAGAAACTGGAGGACCCATAGAGAACCCATAAAAGAGAAAGAGGGAGAGAGAGAGAGGGAGAGATGAAGGGAGAGAGGGAGAGTTTCCTCCCACTACTAAAGACCCCTACGCGCAAGCGAATTATTGAAATAAAATTAAATCATAAATATGTTGGTCCCGAAAGGACCTAGTGTGTGTAAAGCCATTAAACCCCATTCCTCTCTCTCTCTTCTGATCAGCTGGTTTTCTCTACACCTACGTAACAGTTTTAGCTATATAAGTATTTTATAACTTTCCTGGTTGGATAGTTAATCACAAGGTTCCCTTGATATCTGATATTTGTCTGACATACATTAACTTAATTTATCTGTCCATAAAATCACTTATGAAATGAAATGGGGGTTAACGACTTAACGTCCTCCTCCTAACCTGGGCAAATCACTTATTGTGAGGATTTCATATTTTAAAGTTATATTTTACTACTTTGCCCCGTCGGTATCATCTTTTAATGGGGTCTCCACGAAGATGCATCAGCCTGTCCAGCTGTAATTACTCACTAAGGAAGTGTTGCCATACCCTTCTCGAATGTTTCCATTTTTAAAATGCATTAAAATAGATGGTACATTTATCTATAAACAGTCCTACCTTGTTAAATAATAATCCCATTAAAATCCTATAATTCACTATTGCCAGTTAAGAAATTGGCCCAAAATATCATTTTCATTTTCCATGACGGGGATTAGAAAAACAAAGGAGGTAATTATGTTAATCATTTCCAGTGTGAATGATTTTTAAGTGTGAGAATGATACCTATGATCGTATAAAAGGGAGATGACAAAGTATTGAGAAAAAGATAGAAATAATTATGTTTTGACTTTCTTAGAAAATATAAGAAAGAGAGAAATGGGGTATAACATATATGTACACTCAACACAAACCAGGTCATTTAGGGACTAACATATAATGTTAATTTTATTTCAATAATTCGCTAGCACGTAGGGGGATTTATAGTAGTGGGAGGAAACCGGAGGACACAGAGAAAACCCATGAGGTTGGACAATAGATTAAAGGACGTGTTGCCTGGAATGAAACCCCCCATAGTCAAAAGAATACACAGCAGCAATAATTTGATGTACATTCTGCCTGGACTGAAAGAAAGAGAAAGATATGGGGTTGAACGTCCACTCAACACAAACTAGGACATTTTGGGAATAACAAATAGTTCATTTTTAGTAATTTGCTTGCTTGTAGGGGGGTTATCAGTGGGGGGAAACAGGATGATGACCCAGAGAAAACACACAAAGTTGGACAGGCGACCCTACTCCTTGTAACATACAACCGGGGAATCAAAACCACGGCAGTTGACTCAATCACAGACCTTGTGCTACAGCATGTTTGCTACCCCCCACCCACCAAGGAAATAGAGAGAGAGAGAAATGGGGTTTAGCATCCACTCAACTCAAACTAGTTCATTTCAGGACTAACATGGTTTAATTTTATTTCAATAATTCGCTTGCGCTTAGGGGTCTTTAGCAGTGGGAGGATACTGGAGGACCCAGAGAAAACCCACAAGGTTTGAGTAATATATTTAAATATTTACCTATTATTTGTATTGAAGAAGAACATGCCTAAAGCTAGAGTGGCACCTGGAGCAGTAACATCAATATTAACACTATCACCCTCCTACAATAAATATATCAATATTAACACTATCACCCTCCTACAATAAATATATCAATATTAACACTATCACCCTCCTACAATAAATATATCAATATTAACACTATCACCCTCCTACAATAAATAAAGCTAAATATTTGATATCATGTAATCGAATTAAAATACAGGCCCCCGTTTCACTAAATTTTAACTAAGATAAAATCCAAATTTTAGTAGATCTTATACTTAAATTTTGATTGGCTAAGCACTAAATCAATCTAATATTATCCAATCAAATTAATAAAGATAGGTTGCCAGGCAATAAAACATACGTCCACAGCAGCTAAATCGTCCGGGCAGTCAACAAGAGTTGTCGCATATTTTACTTTTTTCGGTAATGAAACATTTATAATACACTAAAATCTGATTAAAAGTAACAACTTATTATGTAATTATCAGATAATAATTCAAATTTTTTTGGCTTTGATAAAGTACTCCTCCATGCTGTTCAAGTTATCAAAATTCATTGAAACTCAATATACTTGTTCGTCTCATGACCTTCAACACTGTGTATAAATTTAAAGTCAATCAGTTATTAACTTTAGCCTCTAGAGCATCCACAAGATTTTTTGAAGTGATCAAGGGCCATAACTCTGACAGTAATTATCGGAAATCGCTAAAAATTAATAGGCTTCTTCGTTTCATGACCTTAAACACTGTGTATAAATTTAAAGTCAATCGGTTATTAGCTTTAGCCTCTAGAGAGCGTCCACAAGATTCTTTGAAATGATCAAGGGCCATAACTCTGATAGTAATTATTGGAAATTGCTAAAAATCAATATGCTTCTTCATCTCATGACCTTAAACACTGTGTATAAATTTAAAGTCAATCGGATATTAACTTTGGCCTCTAGAGCATCCACAAGAATTTTTGAAGTGATCAAGGGCCATAACTCTGACAGTAATTATCGGAAATTGCTGAAAATCAATAGGCTTCTTCATTTTATGAACTTAAACCCTGTGTATAAATTTAAAGTCAATCGGTTATTAACTTTAGCCTCTAAAGGGCCCACAAGATTCTTTGAAATGATCAAGGGCCATAACTCTGATAGTAATTATTGGAAATTGCTAAAAATCAATATGCTTCTTCATCTCATGACCTTAAACACTGTGTATAAATTTAAAGTCAATCGGATATTAACTTTGGCCTCTAGAGCATCCACAAGAATTTTTGAAGTGATCAAGGGCCATAACTCTGACAGTAATTATCGGAAATTGCTGAATATCAATAGGCTTCTTCATTTTATAAACTTAAACCCTGTGTATAAATTTAAAGTAAATCGGTTATTAACTTTAGCCTCTAAAGGGCCCACAAGATTTTTTGAAGTGATCAAGGGCCATAACTCTGACAGTAATTTTTGGAAAGTGCTGAAAATCAATAGGCTTCTTCGTTTCATGACCTTAAACACTGTGTATAAATTTAAAGTCAATTGGATATTAACTTTAGCCTCTAGAGCGTCCACAAGCAATTCTGGACGTCGGACCGACGGACGGACGGGGACGACGGCAATATACGACCACATTTCAATGTGGGCGTATAAAAGTTGAATTTTATCTTAGGTGACACAGGTCCCAGATCTATATCATTTTGATTTTTTATATTTTTTAGATGCCTACACTACATGAAGATCTGACAAGTTGTAATGGAAGGTCGTGTCAGGGGTAATACAATCGGCTTTTGACCCTATGACGTCCGACATTGATTAACCAATCAGCGTTGACGTTTCTAGTGATGACTGTAAATTGGACTGACCTTGATTAGGTAACTTGGTGAATTGTATCTTTCTCTGTAAGGACCTGGCTGAAATATATATATAAAAAAGAGAAAATAAATCGATGGAACGTTTTAGCTCACCCACCCTTCGTAATAATTCATAACCGAATTGGACGTTTAAACATGTATGAAATGAAATGGGGTTCAACGTCAAGATTTTCAGCACCAACTGGGCTATATAAGGACATTAACCTAGCAGTGTGCTATGAACGGAATATTGCCCAGAGTGCAACACTGAGGCTTACTATTATTCAGAATTCCAACTGTCTTGGTTTCGTTTATATCTTAGAAATAATCTATATTTTTAAACTTTTATATAGTGAGAACATCCAGCTCTTTGTCTAAAATGTTCAAAATTCACACTATATCTTAAAGGAAATCTTTTAAATCAGAAAGAAATGAAATACTTCGTTATCAAATCTTTGTTTAAAATCACCATAAATCGTTTAACTGTCAAGTTTAAAGCAGACTGATTAATTTTGATAACGAGTGTCCAATTTACAAGTATTTAATTTCCTGACCACTGTTCAAAAATTAATCAATACACATAATTAATCAATATTTTTCAATAGTGATTGAGAAACTAAACACTTGTAAATTAGCCACTCATTATCAAAGTTAAATGGTCGGCTTTAAACTGGACACAAGTACAATTTAAATGATTTATGGCGATTTTAAACATTTTTTACAAAATTTTAAACAAAGATTCAATATAAAACAAACTACGCCAGTTGACTCATTGATATATATGCTGCATGATACAGCGCACATTTTCTAACCATTTGGCCATCCTACCCCCCTCTAACAGTTTAATAAAAAAACCAAAGTCTTTAATAATGACTACCTGATTCTTAGAAATAAGTTAAATGAATAAAATGGGGTTTAACGTCCTACGCTTAAGCACCGTACCTGGGCTAATTGAAGACGGGCATACGCCACAGTGTGCAATGAGGGAAATTTTGCCCGGGCAGCTGCGCTACGGCCTACTCTTATATCGAATTCCAACTGCTAAGGGATCTTTTACGTGCACTCCAATTTGTACACGGGACCTCGGTTTTTCGTCTCATCCGAACGACTAGGCAGCTGTCCTTGTCAGGCCCTCCTTCTGCATCACTGACAAGGGGAAATCACGCCGGAAAATCGAGATGAACTTTCTCGGCCAATGCAGGGATCGAGAAATAAGTTAAAACAAAGTATCTTGATTACATAGACTCCTTGCAAAAAAAAACAATTATCACTTACTAAAGGTCTCTTTTGTCCACCGGCCATAAAATGACACAATATATTAGCCATGCTTTGATCGGATAATCCCATCCCTTGCTTCCCTTTCTGTAATTACAAATAAAAAATTACCCCAGAGAATTCATTAAACAGTCAAACAGTCAATCATATCAGGTTTTTATTTAATCTAATATTAATTTCATCTCCCGAGGAGGCTAACTAATGCGTTTTGTAATACCACAGACAAAGTTGACGGGCTAGATCCAGGTTGACCCCTCTGAAGTATACATGTACTGAGAAAAATGTGCTACTCCTAATTAAACCTGGCTAATGAAGATGGACATATACGCCATATGGTGTTTTATTATATCGAATATTAATTAATTCTCGAGGAAGCTAACTAATGTGTTTATTAAAACCACTGACAAGTTTTTCGGGCTACATCCAGGACCAGGTTAACTATTCTGAAGTATACATGTACTGAGAAAAATGTAATGAAAAGGGGTTTAACGTCCTACTCTTCTGCCTCAAACTGGGCTAATGAAGATGGGCATACGCCATACAGTGTGCTATGATGAGAGATATTTTGCCTGGGCAGTCGGCCTACTCTTATATCAAATTCCAACTGTCAAGGGATCTTTTACCGTACTTTTATGTGCACACCGATGTGTCCCATCCTAACGACTAGACAGCTGTCCTTGTCAGGCCCTCTTTCCTGCATCACTGACAAGGGGACACCACCCTGGAAAATCTGGGCCAATGCAGATATCGAACACCTGACCTCCCGACTAGCGAGCCAGTGTCTTACCCACCTTTATCCCGCTGACAGGAATCATTAGTAAGTATAGTCCTGTCATCATAGTTTACATGTATATATCAAGTGTTAATTACTTTGTTGGGGAAGCCAATTAAATATCTAGTTTAATAACATTGATGAACCTCCGTGCTACATCTAGACCAACTGTTCTGAAGTAAATATGTACCTAGAAATGTACATCTGCGCTAAATCTACATGTAGATCAAACCTTCTCTATAGTATGCATGTAGAAATGTTTTGTATTAAAGCCCCAATACCACTCTTGTTGTAACTGAATAATATGTTCCAATCTTTATTCTGGTCAACAATTTGTACTATTTTACAATATTTCAATAAAAAAATGATACAAATTTCATCTTAACACACCTAATTTTAAAATTTTTAAAAATTCAACTACATGCCTTAACATGGTTTGAAAAGCCTTACGTAAGCACTTTCAAATGCAACATGGATTTAAACATATTTTCGAACCCTCTGGACAAGTAGGTAGGTTGTAATGGATAATTTACACAACAGGTAGGACACTTAAACATCTAGAAGTTAGAATAAGGCTATTTTTTTTTTCTGGACCTGTCAAGCCAGCAAGAGTGTTATTGTCCCTTTAATTGTTCCTGTTTACTGTCTGATAACACAGACTAGAACTAAGCGAATCCAAATATTTTCCTCATTCTTATAGCTTCTAATAACTAATCTAAATGTAATAAGAGGAAGCTATTCAAAAACTGTTCTCAATAATACTGATGAACTTCCATGTTAAATCTTGATCAAACGTTCTGAAGTATACATGTACCTAAAACCTATGGCTTCCAGGCAAGATACGCACACATTTTCGAGAGATGGATAGAGAACAAGCTAAAAAGAAAGTGATTTTTCATACCATCAAGGGCCATAATTCCTGTTTGACATTTTGACAGTTAAAAATCTTACTGTTTCTCCTTGAAAATTAAAATAAAACGGTGATATGTCTAGACCTCTACGGCAACGTTCTCCTAATGACGGATTACCATCCTTATTGAATGACAGTGATTCAGATTTTATCTGTGGTGTAGATTTTTATCGTTTTGTGTTAGGCCTAGAGTAGAACGTGATAAAATAGCCAGGCTAAGTGTAAGTTAATCAACAAATTTCAATCACGGTAATTAAATAAGCTTAAATTAAAAGAGATTCGATGATGAATGATTTTTAGTTCACAACAGCCGAACAGAAAAATAGAAAAAAAACATTATACACATGAAGTTTGCATGAAATATCTAAATAAATTTTTTGTATGAAATTTATATTTATGAAAATGGCATTAAATTTAGATTATTTCATTCATTTACATGAAGGGTCTATTTTCAGTTGTTTTTTAATAATATGACTTTAAAAGTATATATACATTTTTAATACTATTTACCATTATGACGTGGGTTTTTATGACGTCATGACGTCAAACCTCTGGGTCGTTTAAGAGTTAAAATTGTGACCTCTACCAGGGTCCACAACCTTGATATACCTTATTTTTACACTATTCGCGTACAAGCGGCGACCATAATGTCTGTCATTTTTGGTCTGATTTCCATGAAATTCAAACTCAACCTTCCTTATGGTGTAACGGTGATTTAATCAAACAATTTTTTAAAACGGATAATAATTGTGACCTCCAGAGAGAGTACAAGCTAAAAATGGCGATTTTTCGTATTATCAGGGCCCATAATTCCGAAAGTTACGATCCGATATGTGCAGATATAGAAAGCATGTGTTATAATTTATATGTTATTATTGAATATTAGTAGCTGTTTTCCATAAATATGTGTTATAGTTTATTACTGAATATTTTATTGGCCTACTGTGTTCGCCATGATAAATAATAAACGGATTTCCTCGATTATGAACAAACTAGTTAACTTTGGTAATCATAAACTTACCTGTGTGTTTGAAATCAACTCCCGTTAAATAAAATCCATTAACTAGTTTGCTCAATACGAAGAAATCCGTTTATTATTTATCATGGCAAACACAGTAGCTGTTTTCCATAAGTATGTGTTATAGTTTATTACTATATATACTAGTACCAGTTTTCTTTTATATTTTATTACTGAATATATCAATTGCTGTTTTCTGTAAGTATGTGTTTTAGTTTATTACTGATTATACTCACCCCAAACATCACTAAACCAAGAGCTAATCCAGATGCCAGGGAGTAAGATTCTCTATCTGTACAGTTCTGATTTTCTGGTCCAGGTGGTCGACCTAAATTAAGACAAAATATATTTTAACTGACTCATCTCGTATACAGTGAAATGTAATGCTGTTAAAAATTTCATCCGAGGAACTAGACACTTTTTCTTTTTGCTTACCTAACCAGTGGAAACCAGATTAGAAAATTTGTTAGGGAGCCAGCACCATACAAACTGAGATGCAAGGTCTGAAATATGATGGTTTGTTGTAGTGGCTTGGTGGGATGCTGTCTCCCTAGCTTGGAGGTCGCTGGTTCCTTCCCTGAGTTGGCTGAGAAAGTACAAGATTTTCAGGTGCAGGACGGAGGGACTGACAAGGATAGCTGTCTAGTTCTTTGGATTGGATGAAAAATCAAGGTCCTCTATACAAATTGGAGTGCTAGTAAAAGATCCTTTGCCAGTTGGAATTCGATATAAGAGTAGGCCTGAGCGCAATAGTTTGGGAAAAATTTTCCCTCATAGCACATTGTATGGCATTTGCCTGTCTTCATTAGGTCAGTCGGAGCAGAACAGTAGGATGTTTATCCCCATTTCCTTTCATTTCATTAATAAAACATAAATGTCTGTAGTAGGCAGGTTGAATGGCCGATTGGTTAGCACATGCGTGTTGTATCGTAAGGTATGTCCTTGAGTCAACTGGCATGGTTTTGATTTCCCAATCGTATTCAACATGGAGTATGGTTGCCTATCAAACCTTGTGGGTTTTCTCCGGGTTCTCCTGTTTCCTCCCACTGCTGAAGCCCCCTTCACGCAATCAGATTTTTGAAATAAAATTGAACTAAATGTTAGTCCCAAAATGGCCTAGTTTGTGTCGATTAGAACTAAAACCCCATTGTTATCTCGTCCTCACTCTCTCTTCTGTGCAGGCAGGTAAAAAAATGTGCAGTAATAAACCATAAAAAACCTCAAACAACAATTTTAATCACAAAGGGAATGAAAGTAGCTTCTAAATAATGGATCAAATAAACCATTTAATCTCTCTTTCTAAAAACCCTTTTAATAGCAAATGTTATAATTTTTTGCGGAAGAAATAATTTACTTGTTGTGTTGTTCACGATGACATGAAATTGACATATGAAATAACAAAAGTTGTGTTTAAGCTATTTTCGCAATTAGTTTGCGTAGAAAAAAAAGCAACACATATTTACAACAACAAACTCAAATTAATATAATCCTTTTGAAATCATTTGTACCAGAAATTAGGTTTAAAGGTTCAATACTACTTTTGTTGTAACTGAATAATATGTCCCAATCTTTATTCTAGTCAACAAATTGTACTATTTTACAATATTTCAATTAATTGATGATACAAATTTCACCTTAACACACCTAATTTAAAAAATTGGAAAAATTCAACTAAATGATATGAAAAGCCTAATGTAAACCTTTCAAATGTAACATGGATTTAAAAATATTTTCAACCCCTCTGGACAAGTAAAATAGGATAATGGATAATTTACACAACAGGTAGGACACTTAAACATCTAGTAATTAGAATAAGGCTATTATTTATTTTCTGGAGCTGTCAAGCCAGCAAGAAGGTTATCGTCCCTTTAAGAAAAGTACATGGATTTTTTTTATCAAATAGTTGGATAAAGTAGTTTTTCAATTGTAATTGAAGATTTACAACCTAACATCAAAAGTTATTTTCAAATTATTAATTTAATTAACCACAATTTTATTTGCTGGTTTTTTTAAACCCCCCACCAAAAAAGTCATTTTATTATTCATTTTATAAATGTGTGAAAAGAAAATAAGATTAGTGTAATCAGCAGACAGGTGTAGAAAAACACAATTATCTTTTTCAAAATGTTTTGTTGAGATTTGAGAGAGAGATAAAGAGAGCAAAAAAAAATGGGGTTCAACATCCTTCAGACACAACTAGATCATTTCAGGACTAACACAATGTTCAATTTTATTTCAATAATTCGCTTGGGCGCAGGGGTCTGTAGCAGTTGGAGGAAACCCATGAGACTGAACAGGCGACCATACTCCTGGTCACATACAACCAGGGAATCAAAACCACGTCAGTTAGCTCAATTTCAGACCTTATGATATAGCACGCATGTGCTAACCATTCAGCCATCCACCCCCCCACCGTTTAAGTTTGAAAATATATTTCCTTAAGCGCTAGGATTGGGGCAGTAAGGAGACTGATCAATCAACTAGAATTTTCCTGGTTCGTATTTGGTCCGTCTCCATAAGCCCAGTTGGAGCAGAACAATAGGACTTTAAACCCTGTTTCATTTCATTTGCATCCTTGGGGTAATTTCAGGTCTGTTGTACTCAAATCAAATAAAGTGTTGCATCTAAATCTCGCATAATGTAACTCTCTAAAAGGCCGGAAGTAAAAAATATCTTGCTATTATCTAAGTATGTCAAATTGACCGACTTTTAAAAGCCCTACATAAAGCTAATCAAAAAAAAAATCTATTAACCTTTTTAAAACATAAAGCACTTATAAATGATATTTACGGTTATGTAATCCAACACATCAAAGATCAAAGCCAATAATAAAGAAAACAAACCAGAGAACTCCCACATATATAGCACAGGATGGAAGAGAGAGAGAATTGGGGTTTACATCCAATCTACACAAACTAGGTCATTTCGAGACTAACGTATGCTTTAATTTTATTTCAATAATTCGCTGGCGTGAAGGGGTCTTTAGCAGTGGGAGGAAACCAGAGGACCCTGAGAAAATCCATGAGGCTGGAAAGGCGACGCTATTCCTTGTCACCTGCTACCGGGGATTCGAAACCATGCCAGTTGACTCAACGATTGGCTTTATGATACAGCGCGTGCACACTAACCGTTCAGCCATCCAACTCCCCCGTAAAAATAAAAGAGGTGAAAAAAAAGAGGTTTTCTAATAAATATAAATTGAATGAAATTTAACGTCCTACTGTTCTGCTCCGAAATGGGCTAATGATGACGGGTGTGTACCATACAGTGTTCTATGAGAGAAATTTTGCAGAGGCAGCGGAGCTATGGCCTATTCTTATATTGAATTCCATCTGCCAAGGGATCTTTTACATGCATGCCATTGTGTACATGGTACCTCAGATTTTCGTCCGTCCTGCATGCCAGAGAATTAGGATGAACTTTCTTGGCCAATGCAGGGATCGAACACCCGGCCACCCGTATAATGAGCCAGTGTCTTACCCACTTAGCCACTGTAGCCCCCCTTATCCATATAACACCAACTTATGGACAGGTATGATGTAAATAGGGGTTTCAGGTCACATGACTTTAGCATGAAATTGGGACAGCCAGCAGCTGAAATATAGCCCACTTCAATCTACGATTCTAAATTACCATTTGATGTAAATGCATTCCTAACAATTGTATTGCAATAGTTTAATATCAATCTCAATATCTGCAAAGATTCAGACTAAAAAAGTATCGAAATGTAAGCGAAAATACCGTTTCTTTACAGGAGAGACTCGCGCGAGAATACCGCTCTGACGTCACTCGGCCTCAAATTTTGCATTGATGGCATTGCTACGACCCACTTCATTGGTGAATCCGATCAGTAGTTTCCGGGGGATTTTCGTGTAGAACCAATCAAACGATAGATAACATTTTGGTGATTATTATTGTCAATGAAACCTCGAGATCGGACAATTAGAGCCGTAGAAAATGGGATTTATCTGTTTTGATGACTGAAAATTGCTAAATTTCTACTAAATATAAAAAAACTTTCTTGAGGTTTCATCAAGATTATAAATATTTGACATATTATCATTCAAATTATTACGGTTTTAATAAATTTTAGCTGACAATAACGATCGGATTTCAATTTTAAAATAGGCACTAGCGATTTTGAAGGGGAAATACCGCTTACGACGTCACTCAAATATGACTGAAAGCACTTATTTTGGTGCCATGCCACGCATTGACTGGTAGGCCTATAGAGCTTTTTGATTACATTATTGGCGTCGATCTCAGATTTTAAAATCCCATAACTTTGGATATAATTAGAATATTTTGATGAAATAAAAAAAATGGGTAGCATTTTATGTATATTTTCACAAAATATTTAAAAAAAAATTGTTTTCTCTCAATTGAAACTTTGACCTGAAACCCCTAATGTAAAGAGAGAGATTGGGTTTAACATCCACTGAAGACAAACTAGGTCATTCAATTTTATTTCAATAATTCTTTGTGTGTTACGAACATCCAATTTAATTTCAATAATTCTTTGTGTGTTACGAACATCCAATTTAATTTCAATAATTCGTTTATTTGTTACGAACATCCAATTTAATTTCAATAATTCGTTTATTTGTTACGAACATCCAATTTAATTTCAATAATTCGTTTGTGTGTAACGAACATCCATTAAACCATGCGGCCATCCAATCCCTGATAATTTAAAGGGTTCAACTTTACCTATTTCAGCCAGTAGAACTTCAGCAATATGAAGATTTCCAGTCCCCTGATAGACGAGACCGACCCCTAATATACCAGCTACTTGTACATCATGGGGTATATTTAACTCCGTGGAGGTAGGCGGTAATAAAGCTGTCAGATGAATACTCAACATACGAGTTACACCTAAATCCATCGTTCCTCTCCTGTACAAAGAAAAAAAACCGAAAAAAACCCAATAAGTTTCCTTTGTCCCAAAATGAATTAAAAAGGTGTTTTATGTCCTATTTTTTGGCACCAACAGGGCTAATTAAATGCAGATGGGCATGATGATACAGTGCGCACATGCTAACCATTCAGTCATCCACCCCCCACCATCATTTACAAGACTTGAATGGTTATTTATCAACACATCAAAGAACTAAAAATGAAATTAGATGGAGATATCTTTAATATGTTTCAAGATATATACTCACTTTGCAGCTGATAAACCCAGTAACACCCCAATCGTTGTCATGTACTGACCCTGTAATAAAACATGGTTATATACTCTGTAAAATTCATATTTACAGAATAAAATGAAATGAAACAAGGTTTACACTATAATTCACTTGCATGTAGGGGTCTTTTAGCAGTGGGAGGAAACTGGAGGACCTAGAGAAAACCCACGAGGTTGGACAGGCGACTTTACTCTTTGTCATATACAACCAGGGAATCGAAACCATGCAAGATATAACGCGCACATGCTAACTAGGGCTGGACGATATTCTCGATATCCCGATATATCGCAATGTCAAATTTTTTCATCGTCGACGATCTTTGGTCACCAAAAACATCGCGGTATAGCAATATATCGTTTTTTGCAGATTATCGTAAATACCGCGATATTTATTGACGATATATTGCTAATTATGTGCGAAATATGATATAATTTAAATCAATAAGAAGACATCGTCGATTATCTTTGTTGAAATGCATTTTTTGTCAATAAAATAGTCCTACTAGGGGTTTCACGTCACGTGACTTTAGGTTGAAATCGGGCCAGCCAGCAGCTGAAATATAGCCCACTTCAATCTACGATTCTGAATTACTAATTGATGTAAATGCATTCCTAACAATTGTATTGCAATAGTTTAATATCAATCTCGATATCTGCAAAGATTCGGGCTAAAAAAGTATCGATATGATAGCGAAATTACCGTTTGTTTACAGGAGACGCTAGCGGGAAAATATCGCTCTGACGTCACGCGGCCGGATCTCCACTGACGGCATTGCTATGGCCCACTTCATTGGTGATTCCGATCGTTATTTTTCAGGGGATTTTCATATAGAACCAATCAAATGATAGATAACATTTTTGTGATTATCATTCTGAGTGAAACCTCGAGATCGGACAATTAGAGCCGTAGAAAATGGGATTTATCTGTTTTGATGACTGAAAATTGCTAAATTTCGACTAAATATATAAAAAAATTCGTGAGGTTTCATCGAGATTATAAATATTTGACATATTATCATTCAAATTATTATGATTTTAATAAATCTTAGCTGATAATAACGATCGGATTTCAGTTTTAAAATTAGTACTAGCGATTCTGAAGGGGAAATACCGCTTACGACGTCACTCAAATATGACTGAAAAGCACTTAGTTTGGTGCCGTGCTACGCATTGACGGTAAAGACAACATAAAACAATGATTTATACACATTTTTTAATAAAACATTACACACGTAAAAATATCGCGATATTTCAATATATCGTGAATATTTTTTCAAATATCGCGATATTTAAAATTGTCAATATCGTCCAGCCCTAATGCTAACCATTCGACCATCCAAACCCCCTCGTGTGAAATAAAATGTGGTTCAACATACTTTGGTTTGGTTTCATCCCAATGGGACATACAAAAATGTTTAAGCAGATAGAGAGGGGTACTACACTGACTGGGTTAATGAAGATTACCATACGGCATACAGTGTGCTATGGGGGAAATCTTGACCAGGCAGATTATACGTTATCCCTTGCCAGGCCCTCTGTCCTGAATGAATGAATGAAATAGGGTTTAACATCCTACTATAATGCACCTAACCTGGGCTAATCGAAGACGGGCATACAGTGTGCTATGAGGGAAATTTTGCCTGGGCAGCAACTGAATTCCAAGGGATCTTTAACGTGCACGCCAATGTGGACACAGGGTCGGTTTTTCGTCCCATCCAAACGACTAGGCGGCTGACCTTGTCATGCCCTTCTCCTGCATCACTGACAGGGGGAAATCACGCCGGAAAATCGAGATGAACTTTCTCGGCCAATGCAGGGATCGAATACCCAACCTCCAGGCTAACGAACAAGCGCCTTATCCACTAAGCCACCGTGATCCCCCTCCCTCTGTCCTACACCACCGACAAGGGGAAACCACCCCGAAAAATCCTGATGAACACGGGACGTCAAGGTTGGCTTTAGTGAAGAATCTTACCATTGATAAATATTCGTGAATGTTTAACGTTTCTAGATTGATCAAATGTCCATTCAGTCCGAGCGCCATTAAAAAGCCAGCGTAATCATTGACCATATCGTTCCCAACAGGACTGTTGTATGTTATCCATGCTGAATCAATCTAAAAAGAAAACAAAAAACTCAAACCTGTATTAAAGCTAAAAATATCTCCCCCACACATCAATTAAAGATAGGCTGCCAGGCAACGAAACATACGCCCACAGCAGCTAAATCTTCCGGGCAGTCAAAAAGAGTTGTTGCATATTTTACTTTTTTCGGTAATGAAACATTTATAATACACTAAAATCTGCTTAAGAGTAACAACTCATTATGTAATTACCAGAAAATCATTTGAATTTGTTGAGCTTTGATAAAGTTCTCCTCCATGCTAATGTTAAGTATACGAAACATTTAATATTCTGGATTTAGCTGTTCAAGTTATCATAACTTATGGAAACTCAATATACTTGTTCTTCTCATGACCTACAACACTGTGTATAAATTTATCGGATATTAATTAACTTTAGCCTCCAGAGCGTCCACAAGAATTTATGAAGTGATAAAGGGCCATAACTCTGACAGTAAAAATTGGAAATCGCTGAAAATCAATAGGCTTCTTCGTCTCATGACTTAAAACACTGTGTATAAATTTCAATTCAATCGGATATTAACTTTAGCCTCTAGAGCTAGAGGACGGACGGGGGCGACGACAATATACGTATAAAATTTCAATGTGGGCATATAAAAATGTGGCGAAAAGTCCCTGTCTGTTGTTTTCTTTAGTTGATTTTATAACAAAAGCAAATTTTGTTACCAGGGAAACTGATGGTCATTGTTTATAAACAAAAACATGTGCTTTCAAAACTATGTGACCTTAAAAACAAAGCCATGTGCTTTTATAACTATGTCACGTTACAAGGGTAAATGTCGGTCCCTGTTCAAAAATAAAGTCATGTGCATTTATTAACTATGTCACGTTACTACGGTAACTGTTGGTTGCACTTTAAAAATGAAGTCATGTACTTTTCTAACTATGTCGTGACAATACTACCGTACTGTTGGTCACGGTTTAAAAACAGTTTACAAACAAAGCCATGATCTTTATAACTATGTGAGGTTAGTAGGGTATGTGACATTACCATGGAAACTGTTGTCGACTGTTTATAACATAGCCATGAGCATTTGTTTTAAAAGCTATTTGTTGTACTCCGTTAACACATCAATACATTTTATATATTTTTACATCCTCATCATGTCAGTAGAAACTTTAATAAAAAACAAAGAGATTCGTATTTCCGATCGAACATGGCTGAAACTTTTTAAAGATAACAAGATAAAGCAAGACCGATACATATTGACTGGCTAGTCGGATTTGTATCTTTTTTATCTAGTTCAGATTGTCAGATTGGAACTATTTAATTAAGTGACCGAACCAAAATGTTTGAAGGGAGGGAACTCTTACTTGTGTTGAATTTGCTATTCTCAATCCAGCTGCTACTCCATTGTGGAAATGAGGCCATACTGCCATCTTGGCTGGTGTATCTATATGAGTTAGTTCCACTGTCGTGTTCCTGTACATAGATTAATACATTAAATAAAACTCATAAATTACACAACCGGTAGAAAACAGAATTAATTCATAAAAACTTGAATAACAATATTTTAAGGATGTAGACATTTCATTGGTTAAGGGTGATCTGAAATCCTAGTACATATTTTAGTTATTGGCCAATGAAAGAGCTGTATTCTTAAGATATTTTAAATTAATTTTAAGCGAATAAGCCTCCAGGTCTCCCTTAAAAAGGCAAAACCTAGTAACTCACTTTTTTTTTTTTTATCAAAATTGAGTTAGGACCAAATTTGTAGTAACTAGTGTATGTGATTCCTGTTGGTGTACTAGTTATTTCAATCTTTTGATTTTGTAAGAAGTAACACCCAAAACACAACCTAGCAACTTCCTTCATTTGTTAGTCCCGAAATGACCTAGTTCGTGTTGAGTAGAAATTAAACCCCATTTCTCTCTCTCCTCCATTAGCCTAGTATACCACAGCAAAACCTAGTCACTAAATAGTAAAATCAATGAATGAGCTAGGGTTTAATAAAATTCATTCATTGCGTTTTCCTTTGTTTTCTCAAAATAAGAAAAAAGTGAGTTACTAGGTTTTGCCTTTGGACGGGAGAGATGGCTATGGCTACAGTATTATGAAATTATATAACATGAAAAGTGTAGAAATGTGAATTTTTTACTGCAGAGGAGCTCGACCAGTCAAATTTAGTTTAGGAATAGGTAATGAGATATATTAAATGTCGAGGAGCTAGACCAATGAAATAAGAGTTTAGAAATATTTACCGTGGAGGAGCTCGACCAGTGAGATTTAGTTTAGGTATTGGTAATGCTTCAGTAGGTAATGGATGATACGTACACAGTGTAAACATACCCCTGAAAAAATAAAAAAACAAATATTAAAATCAGATATAGTTTAAACAAAGAGAGATAGGCTTTAACATTCACTCGACATAAACTAGGTAGTTTTTAGACTGACATATGGTTCAATTTTATTTCAATAATTTGCTTACACGTCGGGGTCTTTAGCATTTGGAGGAAACAGGAGGTTTAACAGGTGATGTTACACCTTTTAAAAATGTCCATAGCAGCTAAGTTCTGTCAAATTTTTATTCTTATGCAGATAAAAAATGCTGTTTTTCCATCAGGCACTGATGAGCTAAATTGCCTGGTACAATTCAATAGAAAGAGAATTAGAGAAATGGGGTTTAACGTCCACTGGACACAAACTAGTTCATTTCGGGACTAACATATGGTTTAATTTTATTTCAATAATTCGCATGCGCGTAGGGGTTTTTAGCAGTAGGAGGAAAATGGAGGACCTGGAGAAAACCACCTTGTCAAGCACAACCATTTCATTTTTCCCTCAATCGAGAAACTATTAACACTTCCAGGTCTAGCTTATTCTTGTAATTATAAGAAACCATATCTCTAACCTTCCAACAGGTAGCGCCATCGTTCTCGTACATATACAATATAGATGTTTCTCTTTCTCTTCAATAAATTCATGATCACTGAAATACAATAAAGTACTCATTAACAATCTTAAAGTCATTGATAGAAAATTTAATGAAATGAAATTGGGTTTAACATCCTACTGTTCTGCTCCTACTAGGCTAATGAAAACGGGCAGAAATGGGGTTAGAGAGAGTTTAATGTCCACTAACCGATAAGAATTTATCAGAAATAGTTGTTTATAAATTTCAAATGTCAGGACTATAGAAGGATACAAAGTTTTGTTATGTTTGATGCTAGTTGGCATATTCCTGAAGCAACGGCCCGAGAAATCCCTCTCTGGCCATTGCTGGATTCGCTTCGGATTCTTGACATTTAAGTAAATGTGTCTATTCTTCTCGTTCAATCAAATCTACTACTTACGTACAGTAACATGACATTCCGTCGTTTAATCTTGGGTCTTCCTTAATATTTTGGACAAAGATTTAAGTTATTAAAAACGTTAAAAGTCTGTTCGTTACCATACCGTAGTGTTTACTTTACGTCAATACCGATAGCCTCGTTTGTCATGCAATTAGTTTTGCTGCAATATCCTGCTATGCGCTGGTTAATATAGCATAAAAAAACCGTGCAGCCATGACGTAACGTTACGTAAACACAGTTGTCCTAATTAAACGTCTTGTTTTAAAGGTAATACCTTTGTAACGAATTCAGTGATTGGTCAGTAATAGGACCACTGGCCAGTCATAATTAGTGACAATAATACCCACTCAGTCCAGCAGGGAGTAGTCAGATTAGCTCTAATCAAACGGAACACTGCGAGGAGGATGGCTAGTTGGTGGCCACCCACTAATCTGATAGAAACACAGATCCTATATATTTCGTTTCGTTTTTTATACTTCAAAATTTTATTTGACTTGTCTTCACAAAACTAGGATCTGGGAGAGTTGTTACATAATAGAAGTTCTAGTTGATGTGAGGAATGAGCCAATGAAACGGTCTGTTACGGTGAGTTCTTGGTAAACCCTTAGAAACGTCACAGCTGACATCATTGGGTCAAAAGCTGCTAGTATGACCCCTGATGCAACCTTCCATTACAACTGGTCAGATGTTCATGTAGCGTAGGCCATCGAAATGAAATATAGATCGGTATTTTAATCAGATTGATTGTGATCTTACCTGACTTCTGGTTTTTGTACAAGTGAAACTTTGACTGGTTGTGATGTCTGTAACAAACGCCTCACTTCCTGTATTCTTAGATCTTCATTAAATCGTAGCTTTAATACCTGTTCAAATATAAAAATATAGATTTTATAATTAATGTAATTTCTTGTTGTAAATGTATATTCTAGATCACTAACAGGTTTCGATCCTTGTGTTGGTTGAGAAAATTTCACAGGATTTTCTAGTGTGGTTTCTCCTTGTGACGTTTGACCACACAATCACCAATATTCATCAACAATTGATATGATGCTTTAAATTCCTCAACAAGAACAAGGAAAAGGAGAAGGAGAATAAGAAGAAGAAGAAGGAGAAGAAGAATAAGACAAAGAAGAAGAAGTATATTACCTCCATATCCAGAGATTCCATACCATCTATATCATCTTTATTTAGTTTAATATCATCTCTACAAGTTGGTGTACTGCTCACATGTTTCTTCTGTACGATTAAACTATTTGTTAAATCTTCCCGGCCTTCAAAATAATTTTTTTTTTAACATACCACAATTTTCAACAGTTGGCCACAAGACCCAGTTCGAAAATCCACAAGAATTTAAAAACCAGGCCCCAGGTTCACAAAGCATTCTCAGACTTAAGTTAAGAATTCACCCAATTTTCAATCACTGTTTATGAGAAATATAGCTTTGGTTCAGAAACTCAATGTATTTGATACATTTTAGTTCAAATAAGGCGAACAATTCTGAGTAAATTCTTAACTTAAACATGCATTATTCAAGAGCTAAATCTGCCTAGTGCAGGTCTTTATTTGGGCATGAAATGTTTTCTAAAGTATTAATTAGTAATTAATTAATTGATCCAGGCCTTAATCAACTTTGGATGGCATCAGATTGCTCCGATACTAAACAGATTTAAACGTTTCAGCGGTTAATCAAATATGGCGCACCTTAACGCTTCGAGTCGTAGCTTTGATCAACCAGGTCCGTGGTTGAAATTATTGCACAGGTCGGTCAAATCTTTAAATGCCTATATCTTAGCTTGCAATAGAGTAATTTGAATGAAATTTTCAAATTATTCATTTTACATCATCTACTTTCGAACTAGTATAGCAAGAATGGCTAGTTCTTATCTATATCTTGAATAATGTAACTTAAGTCTGAGAATGCTTTGTGATCTCCGGAGCCTGATCCTTAAACAGGCATCTTAGCCCAGAAAAAAGTAATTTGAATGAAGTTTTCAATATATTCACTTTTCATTATCTATCTTCAAACTATTATATCGAGAACAACCAGCTCTCAATCTAAATCTTACACAACGTATCTGTTAACAAATTATTCAAGAGTTTAACTACTTACTAAGGGAGTGTTGCCGTACTCTTTCCTATTTGCAAAATATTCAAGAGCTTAATCTGCCTAATGAATCATTTTTGTTTAAAATTTGTTTGCACGTATGGCTCTTTAGTGCTTGGAGGAACCGAATAAAACCCATGAGTTAGATATCAAAATAAGAGAAAGAGATAGGGTTTAACATCCACTTGACACAAACTAGGTCATTTGAGACCAACATATGGCAAATTCCATTTCAATAATTCACTTATGTGAATGGGTCTTTAGCAGTGGGAGGAAACTGGAGGACTCGGAGAAAACCCATGAGTTTCAACAGGCGACCCTACTCCTTGTCACGCACAGCCGAGGACAGACGTACAATGACAGACCTTATATGATACATCGCACATCATGCTAACCATTCAGCTACCAACCCTTTGATGTACATAGTGGTAAAGAGTTAAATTTCTTGCAGTAACAAACTTTTCTCATCATATCAAACATTTATCATCATCTTACCAATTAAAACATACGCTTTCTCCGGCCAATCAAACGGTGGACTACATCTACAGTTCATGATGGCCTCTCTGAATGGGAGAGCAACACCTACTGGTAAACAATCCAAATCTCTTGCTGTCATACCTGAAATATTATAACTCATATTATAATTCAGTGATAAGAATCAGTCAATAATGAGACATATCAATTCAGGTATGGAAATAAAGTGCAACAATCTGATTAAAATACAGATCTATATTTTGTTTCGTTTTTTATACTTTTGATGGCCTACACAACATGAAGATCTGACCAGTTGTACTGGCAGGTCGTGTCAGGGCTAATACGAGCGGCTTTTGACCCAATGTCATCAGTCATTGATAAATCCATCCGCATTGACAGTTCTAGGGGTTTACCCACAGTTCCATGCAGAGCATGCAAAAAAACTTGCTGTAACAGACGGTTCAATAACTAATTTCTAACATCAACTAGAACATCTGTTATATAACAACTCTTCTAGATCCTAGTGTTGTGAAGACAAGTTATTCGAAATTCTGAACTATAAAGAATGAAAAGAAATAGGAACTGTGTGTTTAAATCAGATTATGAAGCGCTGAAAACTTCATGGAAATGAAGACAGACATACGCTCTGCATTATGAGTGACATTTTGTTCCGAACTGTTCCTTTTCACGAAATTTTAACTAAGATAAAATCCAAATTTTAGTAATTTGATTGGATAATATTAGATTGATTTTAGTGCTTAGCAAATCAAAATTAAAGTAGGCCTATCTACTAAAATTGTCATTTTATCTTTAGTTAAGATTTCGAGAAACAGGGCCAAGCTATCTTTGCTCCCTGTCAGATTACAGTAAACCAATTTATTATTAATAGTGAGATTTTTTTCTCCTACCTAATTCTGTCATGGAAAGTACAAGTCTTTCTGCTAGAACTGTGACTGGACTAAATTGAAAACTTTGTGACAAAGATACTTCTGCTGTTGGTGCTCTGTGGCCTGAAAAAAAAATTCTTCTTAACATCCATGTTAATGCCAATCTGATTAAAACACAAATCCAATTTCGTTTCGTTTTCATAGTTCAAAATTTCGTTTACTTGTCTTAAGGCCATTGAAAGTATAAACAAAATTTTGTTTTACTTGTCTTGAGGCCATCGAAAGTATAAAAAACGAAACGAAATATAGATCTGTATTTTAATTAGATTGTGTTAATGCCAGGCACACAAGACACATGAGTAAAGGGTGACAACTCTTTTTGTCTTGATGCTGAACTGGACACAGCCCACTAAAGGTTCCTACGCCATCACCCATGATTGAAAGGTGAATGTTATTTTTAGCCTTTAGCCTTTTGAAACATAGGTTGCCAGGCAACGAAACATACGCCCACAGCAGCTAAATCGCATATTTTACTTTTTTTCGGTAATGTAACATTTATAATACACTAAAATCTGATTAAAAGTAACAACTCATTATGTAATTATCAGAAAATCATTTGAATTTGTTTGGCTTTTATAAAGTTCTCCTCCATGCTGTTCAAGTTATCTAAATTCATTGAAACTAAATATACTTCTTCATCTCATGACCTTCAACACTGTGTATAAATTTAAGGTCAATCGGATATTAACTTTAGCCTACAGAGTGTGCACAAAGTTTTGAAAGTGATCAAGGGCCATAACTCTGTCAGTAATTATCGGAAACGCTGAAAATCAATAGGCTTCTTCGTCTCATGATTTTAAACACTGTGAATAAATTTTAAGTCAATCGGTTATAAACTTTAGCCTCTAGAGCGTCCACAAGATTTTTTGAAGTGATCAAGGGCCATAACTCTTACAGTAATTATCGGGAATCGCTTAAAATCAATAGGCTTCTTCGTCTCATGACCTTAAATACTGTGTATAAATTTAAAGTCAATTGGATATTAACTTTGGCCTCTAGAGTGTCCACAAGATTTTTTGAAGTGATCAAGGGCCATAACTCTGACAGTAATTATCGCAAATTGCTGAAAATCAATAGGCTTCTTTATTTCATGACCTTAAACACTGTGTATAGATTTAAAGTCAATCGGTTATTTATTTTAGCCTCTAGAGCGTCCACAAGATTTTTTTAAGTGATCAAGGGCCATAACTCGGACAGTAATTATCATAATTGCTGAAAATCAATAGGCTTTTTCATTTTATGACCTTAAACACTGTGTATAAATTAAAAGTCAATCAGTTATTAACTTTAGCCTCTAGAGCTTCCACAAGATTTTTTGAAGTTATCAATGGCCATAACTCTGACAGTAATTATCGGAAATTGCCGAAAATCAATAGGCTTCTTCGTCTCATGACGTCAAACACTGTGTATAGATTTAAAGTCAATCAGATATTAACTTTAGCCTCTAGAGCGTCCACAAGATTTTTTGAAGTTATCAATGGCCATAACTCTGACAGTAATTATCGGAAATTGCCGAAAATCAATAGGCTTCTTCGTCTCATGACGTCAAACACTGTGTATAAATTTGAAGTCAATCAGATATTAACTTTGGCCTCTAGAGCGTCCACAAGATTTTTTGAAGTGATCAAGGGCCATAACTCTAACAGTAATTATCAGAAATTACTGAAAATCAATAGGCTTCTTCGTCTCATGACCTTAGATACTGTGTATAAATTTAAAGTCAATCGGATATTAACTTTGGCCTCTAGAGCGTCCACAAGCAATTGTGGACACCGGACCGACGGACAGAGGCGACGGCAATATACGACCACATTTCAATGTGGGCGTATAAAAATACATTTTCTGCCAGGTTTTGGTGAATATTCATGATTTTGAGACGGCAGTTGAGAGGTTGGTCAGGTTATTTTAAAAGTTTTCATAGATAAATGCTACATGGATTAGAGAGAGACTAACATATGGTTTAATTTTATTTCAATAATTCGCTTGTGTGTAGGGGTCTTTAGCAGTGGGAGGAAACCAGTTTATTCATTCAATCTTTTTCCACTGCTGAACCTTAGTGCCCATATTGTTTGACTACCAGCCCCTGCCTTCTCGGAATATGAAAGAAAAGATTATAAACCAACCTGCTGGGGCTATTTTTCTCAAACATTTATCAATAGCCTGATCTGTAGATATGTCCTTATTCAGTAAAATGGCATACAACTAAAATAAAAACATCATTATGTTATATTTACAAGGAGTTAACTGTATGGAATATGCCCGTTTTAATTAGCCCAGTTGGAGTAGAACAGTAGGATGTTAAACCCCATTTCATTTAATTTGTATAAGCCCAGGCAGAGCAGGGGCCTGTTTCACGAAATTTTAACTAAGATTAAATCCAAATTTTAGTAATTTGGTTTGGATAATATTAGATTGATTTTAGTGCTTAGCCAATCATAATTGAAGTATCTACTAAAATTTGGGTTTTACCTTTAGTTACGATTTCGAGAAACGGGGCCCAGAACAGTAGGATGTTCAACCCCATTTCATTTAATTTGTATAAGCCCAGTCAGAGCAGAAGAGTAGGATGTTAAACCCCATTTTATTTAATTTGTATAAGCCCAGTCAGAGCAGAAGAGTAGGATGTTAAACCCCATTTTATTTAATTTGTATAAGCCCAGTCAGAGCAGAAGAGTAGGATGTTAAACCCCATTTTATTTAATTTGTATAAGCCCAGTCAGAGCAGAAGAGTAGGATGTTAAACCCCATTTCATTTAATTTGTATAAGCCCAGTCAGAGCAGAAGAGTAGGATGTTAAACCCGATTTTATTTTATTTGGCTACTTACTGAGATGATATTTTTGATATTATTAGTAACAAGAGGTATATAAGGTAGAGGATCGTCTGGTTGTCCACGTAGTTGATGATATATCCATTGTTCTATACTCGGAGGTGTAGCCGGAAATATCTGAGGATACTGCATCTTACCGAGATGAGCTGAAATAGATGGCAGAAAATAATATGTAAAGTGTGGTGTTAAAGGACAATATTGGTGCCAGTCATTATCACATATGTGATAGAACTGGTTAAACATATTCCAACTTTTAACGCATTGCTACGATAGATGAGTAATGCAGGTGTCATAAATCGGAAGTGACGAACGCCAAAGGAAAACACGAATTATCCCTCTGTATAACAGAACTGATAACAGACACACAATTTATTTTCCGCTCACTAATAATTTCTTTGAAGACCAAAAGTTGTTATATGTGACTATAAGAGGATAGCTGACAATTCAATAAATTAATTGAATGTCATTAGATAAGAGAAGATGAGAAAATAGAAATAGTTCGTACATTCCCTTGTTTTTATTCATTCTATACCTTATAAAAACACGGTAATGCACAGACTTTTCTGTTTTTCGTTTGTGTTCTCTTATCTAGTGGCAGTCAATTCTTTTTATGAGTTGTCAGATATCCTTCCACAGTCTCCTATTCAAACGATTTGATACTTTCATCACTGCCAAACATTTCAAGGTAGATACGACTAAAACCATTATCTCTGTATAAAATAAGTATGTTACCTTCTGTAAGTTGACTGATGTCATCAACACTGTGAAATAAGTGAGGAAAATCTCGACAATAATAATCTGTGTATGAATAACATTTTAAATCACTGAAATTGGAAATATTCATACATTTTGTAATGATTAAATCACAGTCACTTTCTTTCCGTAAATATACATGCACCATACCCAATTAGACAATATATGCATATACAGAGGACTCTGTCACTTCCGACATCTGAATACTACGGCATTCTGTGAAATCCCCCATCATTTTCACGTCCCGGTTTATTTCCTTGAGTAGTTCTGATTTCGAATATTCAGAATTACGACATCAATCAGCGGTCCAGGTCAAATGACAAGAAAGGCCTGATGATTCTACTCTGCCAATGTCGGCCTTCAAACTCTGCTAGCCGTGAGTCAAATACAGTCCTGATCGGTTGCTCTACAGGGCCATCATTTCATATTATAAATATTTCATTCCAGAAATAGAGTTTTATGGCACATCAGATCAGCTTCAACCAGAGATATGAAACAGACACTGACATACGACACCAATATTCAACACACAATTTTAGAGAGAGACAGAGAAATGGGGTTTAACATCCACTAGATACAAAGTAGGTCATTTCGGGAGTAACATATGGTTTAATTTTAATTCAATAATTCGCGTGCGCATAAGGGTCTTTATGAGCAGTGGGAGGAAATCAAAGGTTTGACAGGCGCCCCTAATCCTTGCCACATACAACCCGGGATTCGAAACCACGCCAGTTGACTCAATGACAGGCTTTATGATACAGAGTCTGTAGCAACAAAGATAACAACAGAATATTAATTTCTCAATATATAATTCTCAATTCTTGGTTTGCAAGAAACGTGACGAGATGTGATTTAAGAGAGAGAGGAATGGAACGTATAATATTTACCTGGATATTTGAAACAGTAACGGAACCAACTCCTTTAATTCTTCTGATAACAAAACATTCTGCTTTATTTCCTAGAAAATACCCAATAGATTTCAATTTGAATGTCATCAACAACAACTACATCATTAATTAGACACTAAGTATAACCCAACTAGAGAGAGAAAAATGGGGTTTAACGTCCACTCGACACCAACAAGGTCATTTTGGGACAAACACGTGGTTCAATTACATTTTAATAATTCGCTTGCGTGTAGGGGTCTTTAGCAGTGGGAGGAAACTTGATGACCCAGAGAAAACCAACGATGTTGGACAGGCGACCCTACTCCTTGTCACATGGAACTGAGAAAACCAATGATGTTGGACAGGCGACCCTACTCCTTGTCACATGGAACTGGGGAATCGAAACCCCGCCAGTTGACTCAATGACAGACCTTATGATACAGAGTGTGCAGGCTAACCATCCAATCCCCCAATATGTGAAAGCAACTTACCTCATAGACCAAATGTAACGATAACATGACAGCCGGAAAATGTAGAAACAAAACTGCGCTAGTATTAATATTACATGGTTTAGAGTACACAGATCCGTCTGGTATAATCAAGCATGTAGTCAAGTTCATACAGTCTTCACATCTCTCTTCACTTAATCTATGATGGTTAGAATTCACCAAGTAGTCCCAATCCTTCAATAAAAATCATATTATACAAAATTATACAATTGTATTTGAGTTAATTAAATGGGGATTAACGTCCACTCGACACAAACTATGTCATTTCATGACTAACTTATGGTTCAATTTTATTTCAATAATTCGCTTGCGCGTAGTGGTTTTTAGCAGTGGGAGGAAACCGGAGAAAAAACCCTGAGGTTTGACAGTCGATCCTACTATTGTCATGTACATCTGGGGAATAAACACCATGCCACTTGACTCAATGAGAGACCTTGTGATATAGCA
This sequence comes from Patella pellucida, assembly GCA_917208275.1. Lineage (NCBI taxonomy): Eukaryota > Metazoa > Mollusca > Gastropoda > Patellidae > Patella > Patella pellucida. The sequence goes on from OU795040.1 coordinate 72,672,587, forward strand.
TGCAAGTGCTGACCATTCAACCATCCATTCCCCCCACCCCCTTCAATTGTATTTGATATTTAAAGGCAGAAATCAACAGCTGAATATTAATTTAAAAAAGCAGAATATTAATTTTTTAAAAAAGTAAATGAAATAGGGTTTAATGTCTTACTGTCCTACAAGGGTAATTTTGCCTGGGCAACTTATATCATACAGAGAGAGAGAGAGAAAAATGGGATGTTAATTTCAATTGACTCAAACCAGATAATTTCAGGACTAACATGTTTTAATTTTATATCATTATTTTGCTTGTGCATAGTGAGCGGAAACCAGAGGCCCCACAGAAAATCTATGAGGATGGACAGGCAATCCTACTCCTTGTCAAGTACAACCAGGGAATCAAAACCGTGGCAACTGACTCAATAACAGACCTTATGATACAACATGCACACGATAACTAATATAAAAAATAAACATACCTCTTCTGAACCCTGATCTGTGTGTCGAGGTCGTTTGGCGGACATGACAGGTGACATAGAACTATCCATATCATGCTGAAATAATAATCAACATTATCAGTACCTGATTACTACTCAAGATGTGTGATGGGATTTCACCTGTATTTTCTGAACATGTCAGACGCTATTTTCCAAACCTCCTAAATTGTCCGACGAGGAATATGCCCAATCAGGCATCAAGTCAAGACATGGTGAATAATATTCAAGATTCCAAAATTATTATAGTGTACTGTATTCCTCCTGATTATAGTTGATTATTACTAAAGACATGTTTTCATGAGGTGAAATTTTGTAAAAACAGAAATCATGTGAAGATTATTACTTTGGGACTTTTTCAAGGATTAAAGTCTTGCTATGACTTTAGCCTTTGTGTACTGAATCCATTATATGGTAAAATGTATGAGTGATCGTAAATGTCCCCTCACTCAAGACAAATATTATCCATTATTTTATACTTGACACTTTTTTGAAATAATGGATTTTTTTTATTAGCAAGAAAAGCAAACGATCCACAAAGATGTATATGGCCATTCTCTCGCCAAATAGACGCTTTTCGTACTCTATCCATTACATAATATTCAATATATTATGATCTTACCTTACTAGTTAAAGCCAGACGTCCTATATCATATCCCATCATGCTTAGTAAACATTTATAAAACAGCGACCATTCTGACATATTGCCTAGTCCACCTGGTAAATTACGTGAGGTGTACCATTTACCCAACACTTGTAGCGCTATGTCTTTAGGTAACAGATGTTTTATTGCTTTCAGACACAGGTCAACTAGATGGACGACAAAACACAAACATACATTATACATAGCATAACAATAATCTGTTCTACTTAAAAATATTTAATCAGTAAACATCTGCCTATTGCAGGTCTTTCTTTAGGCCTGAAATGTTATCTAAATTATCAATTAGACATCAATTAACTTATCCAGACCATAATCAACTCTCGATGTCATCACTAGACTACGATATTTACTGAATTTGGATCCGATTTGCTGTGCAACTTTCATTGAAGGTTAAATCATGAAATGGATAATAGAGACTATGTTTTTTTATGGTATTGACATTAGTAATGATGATCACTAAATTCTCGGTTCAGAGTGGATCAATTTTAGATAAACAATTGTCTATTAATAAAAATAATAATTCCTGAGTGAAGTAATCACCGTTTGTAGTTTTGACAAGATGTGAGAACTGATTGTTTATTATCGTAACCACGGTGCTGGTTATTCAAGTCTTAGCCTCGCTTCTCTATTTCTAAATTAAATCCTTTTAAAATGGAAGAACCATTCTAATCTAGATCTATTTAAAAAAAAATCCATTTATTCAATAGTATGACATTAAGTCTATGTAAGATATAAAGAAAAACAAACACCATGTTACTGGAGCAACATCAGTGAGTTTCACAACACCTGGACGTTGCTAGATTACTTCCCGAACTTACGTTATCTACAGACATGTGAACAGTAGCGCCAAGTCAGAGATTGTGACATCGGACCTCCACGGAAACCTTGACATTTGACGAACCTTGAACTTTGCAACTTGATTACCACAGGTACACATTTTACCTTGAACGCACAGGACTTGATATTCTTGACGAACAAGGAATCTGATAGGCTCATAAGCTGTGCTAGTACCAAGTCAAAATTAGTGCCGAAATATGCAGTGCAGGGTATGACGTGTAAGGCCTTGATAAGATGTACATAGTTAAAGCGAGATCAAGCCTTCTAATATGGAAGATGCACAAATACTTACTGCCAGGGGAATTAGTTAAAGGTGGTAAAGTTGTTCTACATAAATTACCATTTAATAATTCCTGTAATAATTATAATTACAAACACGGTTTTAAAAAATTAAATGTAAAGGATTTTGTTTAATCCCTTAGAAGAGGTCATGGCATCTTTAAAATAATGACATAAGAAATATGGGTTTATGCCATGCAGTATGCTATGAGAAAGAAAGAGAATGATTCAGGGTTTAACATCCACTCGACACAAACTAGGTCATATTAGGACTGACACATGGTTCTATTTTATTTCAAAAATTCGCTTGGGCTTAGAGGTCTTTAGCAGTGGGAGGAAACCGGAGGACCCATAGAAAACCCACGAGGTTGGACAGGCGACCCTACTCCATACAACTGGGGAATCGAAATCATGCAAGTTGACTCAGTAACAAATTTATGATACAGAGCAACGTGCTAACCATTCGGCCATCCAATCCCCCCCCCCCCTGAAACGAAATATAGATCAGTATTTCTACCACATTGACCATTTAATAAACTAGATGCTATTTAAAATTAAAGAATCCCTGCCAAACAGAATATATAACAGACTTGTAGTAGTAGAAGATCCTTTAATAGGACGACATTTCGGATGAAATATCCTTTATCAAGATGCTATCACTGGACAATTGGTATGGTTTAACTTGGCGTATATAGCCCTAATTTCTCTTCTGTGTTGAATTATTCATAAACTATAGTTTAATTTCAGCTAATAGTGTTCAACATTGTACTTGTCTTCCAACATAAATCATAGTGTTTAATTTTGATCACCATGCGTCTAATACACCAAATTAAACCATATCAATTTTCCAGTGTATTTACTTACAATAGTAAATCTATTATGTATATAGAACTATATTTTGATCAGATTGACTTGACCATTAAATAAAGTAGATGCTATTAACTTACAAGAATGAATGAATGAAATGGGGTTTAACGTCCTACGCTTAAGCACCGTACCTGGGCTAATTGAAGACGGGCATACGCCGCAGTGTGCAATGAGGGAAATTTTGCCCGGGCAGCGGCGCTACGGCCTACTCTTATATCGAATTCCAACTGCCAAGGGATCTTTTACGTGCACTCCAATTTGTACACGGGATCTCGGTTTTTCGTCCCATCCGAACGACTAGGCAGCTGTCCTTGTCAGGCCCTCCTTCTGCATCACTGACAAGGGGAAATCACGCCGGAAAATCGAGATGAACTTTCTCGGCCAATGCAGGGATCTAACACTCAACCTCCAGGCTAGCGAACCAGCGCCTTATCCACTTAGCCACCTTGATCCCCTATTAACTTACAATAGTAATATTGTTCAACTTGTACTTGTGTACAACTTAAATCATTGTGTTTAATTTTGATTACCAAGCGTCTAATTAATACACCAAATTAAACCATACCAATTTTCCCTTGTATTTACTTACAATAGTAAATCTATTATGTATGTTATCTCTCATATTCTGTATAAATGTATTACACTGGGGGGGTATGATGTCACTCTCCATCTGGCTTATATCTTCAGCATTACACTGTACTGGTGATATATGACTGATCTAGAAATAAATAAAAAAATAAAAAAATAAAAAAATAAAAAAAAATAATAATATTGAAATGGGTTGTTTAATGTCCTACTGTTCTAAAATAAATAAATAAATAAATAATATTGGAATGGGTTTAATATCCTACTGTTCTGCCTTGACTGGGCTAATAAAGACGGGCATATGCCATAAAGTATGCTATGAAGGAACGTTTTTGCAGGGACAGCTACCTTAGAACTACTCTTATAATGAATTCCAACTGTCAAGTGATATTTTATGTGCATTTCAATGTCTACAGTTATTTGTCACATCCTAACGACTAGACAGCTGCCTTTGCCAAAACCCTCGTGCTGCACCACTGACAAGGTGAAACCATGCTGGACAATCTGGATGAGCTTGTCAGTCAAAACTTCCAGACTAGGGAGCCACCAGTCTTACTCACTTAGCCAGCGTGGCTCCTTAACAATAATAAATCTGAATTTATCTAGGAAGCAGGTGAAAAAGGCAGTCAGAGGTCATACGAGTGGCTTTTAACCCTCTTTCGGACATTTGATTAACCAATCAGCGTTGATGTTTCTAGCAGGATACCAACAGTTCCATGCATTGCAAGCCAAGAATTAGCTGCAACCAAGCCTTGAAATAAGGCACCTGTCACTGACAATGTCAGGCACAGATTCAGGGTTTGTCAGGCACTAAACCTCTGGCAGTGGTGCCTGTCATTTTGTCCGGCACTGAATTGTCTTTTTTAATGATATTATTAATACATGTCTGGCACTAAGTTGAAAATGTCAGGTACTCTTGTCAGTGACAGGTGCCTTATTTCAAGGCTTGGCTGCAACAGAAGTTTCATTGGCTAATCCCTCACATCAACAAGAATGTCGGTAATATAACAACTCTTCCAGATCCTAGTGTAGTATTAAAGACAAGTAAAACAAAATTTTGAGCTATAAAAAACGAAAGGAAATAGGATCTGTGTTTTAATCAGATGCCTCAAGTTTATTTGCAGTGAGATAAAACAAAAAGCATTGAATCAAACCAACTAACCTCTTCATCAAATCTGGCATCCATGGCGCTGGCGGGTCGACTGGACGTAAAGATGCCACGAATTGGACTACCTTGAGGGGTCATAGGTCGCAGTAAACTCAGAGATCCGGAACCAAGAGGTAGAAATGGGATGTGAATTTGACTAATCTGAAATGAAAGTGACATGCAATAGAGTAAAGCCACAGTTCTGCCAGACAGACATTGTGTGAGAGATAAGAGAAATGGGGTTTAACGTCCACACAAGACAAACTAGGTCATTTCGGAACTAACACATGCTTTAATTTTATTTCAATAATTCGCTTGCACGTAGGGGTCTTTAGCAATGGGATGAAACTGGAGCGCCCGGAAAAAATCCAAGAGGTTGGACAGGCGCCCCTACTTCTTGTCACAAGGTAGCTAATAAAATCAAATGAAGTGAAATGTGAGAAATTTGTCAAGTGTGGTAATCTGACATTTTAACTATGGCGATCTGTCGAGATAGTATAGGGGTGGGTGGATGCCGGCCGAATGGTAGCACGTGCACACCAATGTATACATGGGGCCTCGGTTTTTCTTTCCCTCTAACGACTAGACAGATTTCCTCGTAAGACCCTGTGGTCTGTTGAGATATTATCCTTATTAGATGGCACATGCCTGCTTACTGGATTGTTTGATGCCCCCAATTAAAATAAAAGGAAGCTAAAATATATTGACTATAAATAAAATATATTAAAATCATAATCAAACCTTAGTGGTGCCACTGTATATAAATAAAAATCCACCAGATTCCAATACCACCAATAAATCCAAACTCTATAGAAATATAAAATTTACCGATAATATATACCATCCAATTTATTAAACAGAAATTATGCAAGAGCTAAATCTGCCTATTGCAGGCATTTCTTTAGGCCTGAAAAGAAATTAGATATTAATTACCATAATCAACTCTCGATGACATCGCTAGCCTATGACCTTAAGTGGATTATGAGCAGATTTACTGCATAACTTTCCTTCACGATTTAATGATTAAATAGATAATCGAGACTTTAGTAAGGATGAACGAGGCTAGGTGGAAATTTCAATCGCTTAATTCTCGGTTCAGGGTGGATCATTTTGATTGAAATTTTCAGCAAATTGTCTTTACATTATCTAGTTTTTAACTATTGTAGTGAGAACTGCCAAATCATTATCTAATCTCTTATAATGTATCTTTCATGATAGAAATGGTGGTTACCTGTATTGGAGTAGCATCTTTAGCTGGTAACATAGTCAAACTACCAAATATCAGCTGTTTTAAATCATTACTCTCCTCAAACTTTAATAATCTAAAAAATATAAATATAAGCTGTTTTAAATTATTACTCTCCTCAAACTTTAATAATCTAAAAAATATAAATATAAGCTGTTTTAAATTATTACTCTCCTCAAACTTTAATAATCTAAAAAATATAAATATAAGCTGTTTTAAATTATTACTCTCCTCAAACTTTAATAATCTAAAAAATATAAATATAAGCTGTTTTAAATTATTACTCTCCTCAAATTTTAATAATCTAAAAATATAAATATAAGCTGTTTTAAATTATTACTTTCCTCAAATTTTGATAATCTAAAAATCTAAATATAAGCTGTTTTAAATCATTGCTCTCCTCAAATTTTAATAATCTAAAAATATAAAGATTATCTGTTTTAAATCATAACTTTCCTCAAATTTTAATAATCTAAAAATATAAAGATTATCTGTTTTAAATCATTGCTCTCCTCAAATTTTAATAATCTAAAAATATAAATATTAGCTGTTTTAAATCAGTATTTTCTTTGAAATTTAATATAGTAATAAGACAAATTGGAAAATGGACGGAAGACATGAAAAATATCCTTAGACAAATACTATGAAATAGCAAAGTTTTAACTTGATATCATCCACCCAAGTCTTTGACATTGAAAATTTGTCAATTTAAATCAACATTGATATTGTGATCTTACGGGCAAGAGATGGGCTTCTGATATCCAAAATTTAAGACAAAATAAACATTTAACCATTGGTACATGAATCATGAACTATAATGCGTTTCAGGGTCATTTTTAACAAAGACCTCGAAGAACAAGGGTAGACATATACAAGTCATGTTAAACGTTGAGGCCATATGTTTATCTGGAGAGCATGCGCAATAAATACTATTAAAGCAGACTGGAATAACCAGACGCTAAAGATTGCCATTCGTTTGAGTATTTTGCCAAACATAGCTGATTTGAAATTAAGAGTAAAAACAGTAACGATGGAATGTAAATCAGGTTAAATACACTCATATTACATTACTATATGCATTGCGACCGATTTGTGTCGATTTCTAGGTCCCAAATATTAGCAATTTACCTCCTTTAAGGGGGGTGGCTCCACTTGAATGAGAAAATATTAAATAAATTTGACATTTATTTTAACTACTTGTTTCTACCACAGCTTATGACATTCAAATATAGATAATTATGTTCCTTGGTGTTTTAGCTTTAGAAGGATATATAACAATCTATATTTTATCAAGCATTTTTTTTTTTACGCTTTTCCTCAACGGCTTGGGGTGGCCATCCTGGATTATGGGAAATGGGCGTGGTCCAGGTTCCGAAATGCAAATTATTCAAAAACTTGTGTGATAACAATAAAGTCCTGAAAATTTCAGAGCATTAGCTTTAATAGTTGACAGTGCAATTTAAAAAACAAATATTTTCTCATTGAAGTGGAGCCACCCCCCTTAAACGGAATAAGATAGCAGAGAAATTGCTTACTTACCTTAAATGTTGTTTAAACGGAATCAGGTAGCAGAGAAATTGTTGTCCACACATATCTTTGGTTAAAAAAACTTTGGTGGCTTTTCCTAAACTTCCATCCCTAAATAAGAAAATATAATGAAATAAAACAAGAACGTCTTACTTTTCTGCACCTAACCTGGGCTAATGGAAGACAGAATACGCCATACAGTGTGCTATAAGGGGACATTTTGCCTGGGCAGCGGCGCTACAGCCGACTCTTATATTGAATTGCAACTGCCAAGGGGTCTTTGTACACAGGACCGCGTTTTTTTGTCCTATCCAAACGACGAGACAGCTGTCTTTGTCAGACCCTCCCCAAAATAAATAATGAAATGAAATGAGAATGTCTTACTTTTGTGCACTGACTGGGCTTATGAAAATCTATGATACACCATGAAAATGCATGTGCTGTGAGGGGAAGTTTGCCTGGATAAAGGCACTGTGGCCTACTCTAATAGTTTTATTTCCAATCTTAAACAAGCTGCCAGTGGTACCAGTGGTATGGTGTTTCATGTCCATTTGACACAAATTAAGTCATTTTTGGACTATCAAATGGTTAAATTTTATTACAATAATTTGCATGTGCGTAGGGGTCTTTAGCAGTGGGAGGAAACCGGAGGCCACATGAGGTTTGGTGATAAATATGGAACCTTGTTTTTTCATACCATTTGAATGCTTCTCCTGTCCTGGACCACTGATAATGGAGTTCTATTGTTTAACATGGTTTAACATACACTTGACAAAAATTAGGTCATTTCGGGACTAACATATGGTTTAATTTTACTCAAATAATTTGTTTGCACGTAGGGGTTTTTAGTAGTGAGAGGAAATTGGAGGACCCAGAGAAAATCCATCAGTTTGAAAAGGCAACCCTAATTGAAAAAAATTAGGTCATTTCGGGACAAACACATGGTTAAATTTTACTCCAATAATTCCCTTGCGTGTAGGAGTTTTTAGTAGTGAGAGGAAATCAGAGGACCTGGAGAAAATCCATGAGGTTGATAAGGCAACCCTATTCCTTGTCATATACAACATATGACTTAAATGTAGGACCTTATGATACAACGCTTACCATTCAGCCTCCCAAACGCCCACAAACCAACATAACCATGTGCTATCTGATGTTGGGTCAATATGGTTATAAATGAAATGAAATGGGGTTTAACCTACTCTTCTGCACCTAACCTGGGCTTATTGAAGACGGGCATATGAGGGAAATTTTCGCTGGGCAGTGGTGCAATGGCCTACCCTTATATCGAATTCCAACTGCCAATGGATCTTTTACGTGCAAGCCAATGTGTACACGGGACCTCGTTTTTTGTCCCATTCAAAAGACTAGGCAGCTGTCCTTGTCAGGCCCTCCGATCTGCATCACTGACAAAAAAACACACAGGAAAATTGAGACAATATGGTTATAATATATCTTGAGAATTAACTTCTTATTTAAAATATTGGAAGAAACCTTTTTTTTTCTAAAGTTTATCAAGTTTGTTGCTTGGGAAATTTTACTTATACTTTATCGTAACCTTACCTGATAGTGGGAGTTGGCTCGGTCCACAGATGTTCAAAACACACCTCAGGTTGTAACGGTTCAGACCATTCAGAGAAACTATTCACACTTATCAGCGGTACCTGACGTTTGCTGGGTGTCCGCATGGAAAGACTGGATGATTTATTAGCAGGATTCGGTGACAAAAATCTACGAACAGAACTGGAACCCATTCCTGGTGACTGACTTCGACTAAATAATAAGAGGGGAATTTGGTAATCAGTTAAAATAGTGAACATGATTTTTAAAAATTTTAATTCATATATGACTTCGCTCGAAAGCACACCAGTTGACTCAATGACAGACCTTATGAAACAGCGTGCACATGCTAACTGGGAGGTCAGTCAGGGGTTTTACTTGCGGCCTTTGCCCCTATGACATCACACATAGATTAATCAATCTAGGGGTTTACCCATTGTTCTGTGCAGAGTACACTAAGTCGTTTCATTGGCTAATTCCTCACATCAACTAGTTCGCATGTTAATAACAACTCTTCCAGATCCTAATGTTATGAAGACCAGTAAAACAAAAGTTTGAACTATAACAAACGAAACGAAATAGGATCTGTGTTTTAATCAGATTTGCCACTCACCTGACTGCTGCCATGGCACGAAGACTTGGTGATCTTGATGCTGAAGATGAGGTCAGTTTACCAGATTTCGTACGTAGCGGAGAAACATTGGGTGAGTTAGCGAAGGGACTGGCTCGAAATCGTGAATGAGAATGCGAGTGTGTTGTGCTATTAGTTGATTGGTTTAAACCAGTCACTGGAGTCGCTGCCATTAAATGACAAAAACTAACATTTTCTACAAGTGCTGACAACGTTCCACATTCCTGTAACAAAAATCGTAAAGAAATAATAATAATATGAGAGGAAGAGGTGGGTCAGCAAAGGTTAGATAATTTGGTAGGTCTGTGTTTTTACATGGGATTTTACCAGGGCAGTACTATTTTAATGATACAACCGATCAATATGCACTATATGTACATGTTTGTGTTACAGGAGAGGGATGGGGAAAGATTCAATCCTTCCACTATCAAGATAGGGTTTGTCCTACTGTTCTGCTCCGACTGGGCTAATGAAGACAGACATATGCCATACAGTGCGATATGAAGGGAATTTGACTGGACAGTGATGCTATGGCCTACTCTTATATGTAATTCAAAGTGCCAAGGGATCTTGTACTTGCCCACAAATGTGTACAAAGGTCCCTTGTTTTTCAATCTATCCAAATGACTAGACAGCTGTCCTTGCCAGGCCCTCTGTGCTGTACCACTTACAAGGGGAACCACTCCAGAAAATTCTGATATATATGTGTTATTGTGTTTTAATCAGATTGAATTTGACATAAAATAAAGAGATAATCAACTAAATAGGCAATTACAATAAAGATAAAGACAATTAAAATAGCGCGCACGCTAACCACTCAGCCATCCAATTCCCTACATAAAAAAAGGAGATAAATCCCCTAAATAGACAATTAAAATAGACATAAAATAGGGGTCTAAAGGAGTGGGAGGAAACCGGAGGACCCGGAGAAAAACCCACGAGGCTGGACAGAAGACCCTACTCTTTGCCACGTACAACCAGGGATTCAAAACCACGGCAGTTGACTCAATGACAGGCTTTATGATACAGCGCGCACGCTAACCACTCAGCCATCCAATTCCCGACATAAAAAAAGGAGATAAATCCCCTAAATAGACATTTAAAATATAAAAGTTAAACCTCTTGTCTAGCTCTGCGTATCTTCCAAGCTGAATGTAAACCTAACATAGTATCATACGTAAAAGCTAGTGATGGTTCCAGATTTGTAAATATAATATGCTGGGTGTTATCTGTAAAATAACTTATCTTAGGACATCCTCCAGCTCCTGAAATATATTCAAAATTTCAACAATATAAAATCAGGGGTTTTTTTGGTAATATTTGGCAGTGTTGACTTACAGGCAATGAAATTAAATGGGTAGAATTATTGAAATAAAATTGGACCATAATAATATGTTAGTCCAATATGTAAGTGTTGACGTACTTCAAAACAACGGGACACCTGGCTCGTGATCCTGTATCATGTCAGCGTTTATGGACTGTCTGGTCTGAGATCCTACGCCATCCAGGAATTTCTACATTAGTAGAGGTCGCGGTTGTGAACTGTTTCCGTAAATGGGAGGGGGGGGGGAATGGGTTTTAACGCCCACTCAACACAAACTAGGTCATTTTGGGACTAACATATGGTTTCATTTTATTTCCATAATTCGCTTGCACATAGGGGTCTTTAGCAATGGGAGGAAACCAGAGAACCCGGAGAAAACACACGATATTGGACAGACGACCCTACTCCTTGTCACGTACAACCTGTTTTTTAGTGTCTCTGTTGAAGAGTCTGGTGGACTCGAAAGCTAATACACATGATTATCTGGATTTTTGTGTTAATTTATTTCCTTGTCAAGATAAGATGTTTTTTAATAGGAATATATATAAATCTACCTGTTGTAACGGTTATAACTGGTGCTACTTCATCTAAAGGATGTAACATACTGAATACTATCGTCTGATTAGGAGCATTTCTAAAATATAACAAGTATAATATCACTTCAAAGTTCATTTCGCTATTCAATTCAATATCAAAGATAGTTTGCCAGGCAACGAAACATACGCCTACAGCAGCTTAATCATCCGGGCAGTCAACAAGAGTTGTCGCATATTTTTACTTTTTTCGAGTCACAAGAAATGGTGGATAATGGATGGACGGACCCATGGACAGGGGCGATGGCAATATACGAGCACATTTCCGTGTGGGTGTACAAAAATGAGTTCTTGCCCCCTGGAATTCCTTTCTTACCCCCAGACTATATTTATGTTAAAATTATGTGCATGAAATATTCTTCTTGCTTAATTATTTGATTTTGTCAAATTTTCCAGTAAACGATATGTTTTTCTACATTAATTGGAACTCCAAGAACTCTTTAGTTAGTAAGCCAGCGCCTTATTCACTGAGCCACTGTAGCTTCTGATAAGCGAGCTTGTTGTTGTTTTCTGGAGTTTAACGTCCACTTCCTTCTAGGGAAGACGAACCAACAGAATATATATATATACATCAGCACATCAAGGTCTACATGAATAACAACCAGCGGCTGCCAGGCAGGATACGCCCACATTTTCGAGAGATGGATAGAGAACAAGCAAAACCGAAAGTGATTTTTCCTACAATCAAAGGCCATAATTGTGACCTCTACAGGGTCCACAACCTTGAAATACCATTTTTTAACAGTATTCGCGTACAAACAGCAGCCATTTTGTATTGTAATTTTGGTCCTATTTTCCCGAAATTTGAACTCAACCGTTCTTAGCTTGTAACGGTGATATAATCAAACAATTTTTTAAATCGGATAATAATTGTGACCTCCAGAGAGACCACAAGCTAAACAAAGGCGATTTTGCGTATAATCAGGGTCATTAATTCAGGAAGTTACGATCCGATATGCGCAAATATCGAAAGGACCCAAGATCTTTGGGTAATATCCATGCATTTCAAGTTTCGTCAAAATCGAATTAAAATTGGGACCTCTACAGGGTCGACGACCTTGATACACCATTTTTCAACAGTATTCGCTTACGAACGGCGGCCATTTTGTATGGTAATTTTGGTCCAATTATTCCGAAATTCGAACTCACCCTTCCTTAGGTTGTAACGGTGATATAATTAAACGATTTTTTAAATCGGATAATAATTGTGACCTCTAGAGGAACCACAAGCTAAACAAAGGCGATTTTGCGTATAATCAGGGGCCATAATTAGGAAGTTACAATCCGATATGCGCAAATATCGAAAGGAATCAACAACTTTGGGTTATATCCGTGCATTTCAGGTTTCATCAAAATCAAATTAAAATTGTGACCTCTACAGGGTCCACAACATTGATATACCATTTTAAACAGTATTCGCGTACGATCGGCGGCCATTTTGTATGGCAATTTTGGTCCGATTTTTCCGAAATTCAAACTCAACCTTCTTTAGGGTGTAACGGTGATATAATCAAACGATTTTTTAAATCGGATAATAATTGTGACCTCCAAAGAGACCACAAGCTAAACAAAGGCGATTTTACGTATAATCAGGGGCATTAATTCAGGAAGTTACGATCCGATATGCGCAAATATCGAAAGGAACCAAGATCTTTGGGTTATAACCATGCATTTCAAGTTTCATCAAAATCAAATTAAAATTGTGACCTCAACAGGGTCCACAACCTTGATATACCACTTTTTAACTGTATTCGCGTACAAACGGCGGCCATTTTGTATGGCAATTTTGGTCCGATTTCCCCGAAATTCGAACTCAACCTTCCTTAGGGTGTAACGGTGATATAATCGAACGTTTTTTTAAATCGGATTATAATTGTCGGCTCAATAGGGACCTCAAGCTAAAATAGGTGATTTTTCGTACAATCAGGGGCCATAATTCAGAAAATTACGTTCCGATAGGCGCAAATATCGAAAGGAACCAAGATCTTTGGGTTATGCACATGCATGTCAAGTTTCATCAGAATCGGTTCAAAATTGTGACCTCTAAAGGGTCAACAAGCTAAAAACGTGATTTTTCGTACAATCAGGGGCCATAACCCATGAAGTTTCGATCCGATACATGCCAATATCGAAAGCAGCCTAGATCTTTTGGGGATAAAGCTATATTTTAAATTTCGTCAAAATCGGACAAGAATTGTGACCTGTAGAGGGTCCACAAACAATTGTGGACGGACAGACGGACGGACAGGGGCGACGACATAATACGTCCACATGAAAATGTGGGCGTATAAAAATTAAAATTAGAAATTTCAAATTGAGTACACCAACTTTTTAGGAGCAGAATATTCTGCTTGTGCCAGACATCTTTCAAATAATAATCCATTCTTCATTGTCCATGCTTGAGATACCTACAATAATAATAATAATAATCACGTCATTTTACAAGGGTAGCAAATTAGGCCTGAGGCCTTTTTCCAATTTGGCCCTTGGCACAGATCGTGCGAATGATTTGGATCATTACTGCAGGAAGAAACCGAAGAACTCGGGGGAAACCTGCCTGATCAGACGGGAGACCGAAAATCCCTCTCACTTACAACGATAAAGTTTATGCCCAGAGCTGGGATTGAACCCTCGTTGCATTGGTGAGAAGCCGCCTCTCTATCGCCACGGCTATCCGACCAGCTTATAACAGACTTAGGGTCTGGATAAGTTAGTTAATGTCTAATTCATAATTTAGATAACATTTCAGACCTAAAGAAAGACATGCAGATTCAGCTCTTTCATAATGTATGTTCAAATAATATTTATAGCCAGAAAAATGCACAAATGCAGGTTTATCTCTCGCACAATGCCTATTTAACATATAGAATCAAAAAGCCAATGTCTAAATCTGAAAATACCTGGAAAGGCAATGCTGTCAAATAATCACCACCTTTTTCTTGGAAGAAACTTAATGTACTTGATTCTATGACACAAATACCTTTCTGAACTGTGCCTAAAAAATAAGAAAAGAAACCCATGCCAGTTGACTCAATAACAGGCTTTGTGATACAGAGCGCACGTATGCTTACCATCCTTTCATCCAATAAAAAAAGAAACCCAACAATTTATGGCTGAAGATACATGTATAATTACTATAATTACAGTATGTCAGAAAACGCTTAAAAGAACATCTGATTTTAGGTCGTATTCTAAATGCATGATTGAGGCTGCTGATAACATCTAGTTTTGTGTGCTAAGACAATTTATTAGTGGTCTGATTGTGTTAGGACCCATGAAGAGTTATCTTTTTTTAATTTACACTATGTCAGAAATCGGTTAAAAAAGCAATCTATGTTTTAATCAGATTGACAAAATTTAAAGCTCTACTTAAAATCTGACTTTACTCTTGGTGAATTTTATATTGTATACTATTTTGACAGACCTGTTTGTTCAAGACTTATTATTTTGACAGACCTGTTTGTTCAAGACTTGATGATGTTGTGTTTCTCTTCTCTGTTCCACTTAGTACAAATGTACCCCATAAAGCCTAAAATAAAACATATTTTAGATAAAGATAGAGAGAGAGAGAGAAATGGGGTTTAACAGCCACTCGACACACACTAGGTCATTTCGGGACTAACATATGGTTTCATATTATTTCAACAATTTGCTTGTGTGTAGGGGTCTTTAGCAGTGGGAGGAAACTGTGGAGAAAACCCACGAGGTTGGACAGGCAACCCTACTCCTTGTCACGTACAACCAGAAATAGAGAGAGAAATTTAGCATACCCGGAGAAAAGCCACAAGGTTTGGTATTAGATAAAGTTTTTGGTCAAACCATAATTCAGAGTTTTGTTGTGAAGATGAAATGCTGTTTTAAAGATGCATTATTCAAGAGCTGAAATGAAATGGGGTTAAACCTCCTACTGTTCTACTCCTAAACCGGGCTATTGAAGATGGGCATACCCTGAAGTATGCTATGAGGGTAATTTTGATGGGACATCGGCACTACGGCCTACTCTTATATCGAATTCCAACTGTCAGGCTTTATTTTACGTGCATGCTTATGTGTACACGGGACTTCGGTTTTCTGTCCCACTCGAACGACTATTCAGCTATCCTTGTCAGGCCCTCCATCACTAACAAGGGGGAACCATGCCGGTAAATCTGGATGAACTTTTTCGGCCAATGCAGGTATCGAACACCCGATCTCAAGGCTTGCAAGCCAGCCTCTTACCCACTGCTCCTAAACCGGGCTAATGAAGATGGGCCTACGCCATACAGTGTGCTATGACGCAAATTTTGCACGGTAGCGGCACTATGGCTTACTCTTTCATCGAATTCCAATTATCACTCAAACAACTATTCAGCTATCCTTGTAAGGGAACTTTCTTGGCCAAATCAGGGATCGAAACACCGGACCTCCAGGCTAGCAAGCCAGCGTCTTACATGTAGCTACATTGACCCCCGCTCCCCAACACCCAGGTAAATATATATTGAAGTATTTACCTGTACAACCGGTGAATCAACAGTAAAAGTTTTAATGATGTTACGAACTCCATTTTGACCACCTTGACTCCAGACAACAGTTCTGCCACTGACGTACAGTTCCTCGTCACATTTATTTCCGTCTTCATCTTCACGGGATCGAAATATCCACTGTTCTTTCTGAAACAGAAAGAGAAAGAGAAATGGGGTTTAACGTCCACTGGACACAAACTAGTCATTTCCGGACTAACATTTGGGTTTATTTTATTTCAATAATTCACTTGTGCGTAGGGGTCTTTAGCAGTGGGAGGGAACCGGAGGACCCGGAGAAAACACATGAGGTTGGACAGGCAACCCTACTGCTTGTCACATACCACCGGAAACAATGAAATGGAGTTTAACGTCCTACGCTTAAGCACCTTACCTGGGCTAATTGAAGACGGAACCCACCAGAAACAGAGAGTTTAACATACACTATAGGGTTTAGCATACACTAGGTCATTTCAAGACTAACAGTGTTATTTCAATAAATCGCTTGCCATGATTAAGCATGGATTGTATTTAAGCCACTTGACTCAATGACAGACCGTATGATCTAAAATGCACACATGACCACTCAGTCACCCTAATCAACGTTCTTCTAAAATAGAAAAAGTTTTATTGTAGAGCATGCACTGCTCTTTCCGAAATAGAACAGGCGACCCTACTACTTGTACAACTAGGGATTAGAAACCACACCAGTTCACTCAATGACAGGCTTTATGATACAGCCAGCACGTGCTAACCATTCGGCCATTCAACCCTCCAGGGAAAAAAAAGAATGACTAGAGAATTTATAATTAGAACATATTAATAGCCATACATGTACCTTGCCAACTTCATGAGGTGAGTCTCGAAATGATTTGAGAAGGCGCAGACCATGATCAGCATGTTTATTATTTTGTACTTGCAGCTGAAAATGACCAGGATGATGATGTATATATTCTCGGCCAAATGGCACGAAATCCTGGGTTTCACACGCTGCTATCATGTCATCTGGATCCAGGATGACTGGTACTGGTGAGCCTATAAAAACAGGATGATTGCTACTGTTGGTCTTAAAGCACGGGATCTTTTGTACTTGTGGTCCTAAAACACAGGATCTCTTCTTTTAATAGTCCTATGATATTAAAAGACTTGTACTGGTGGTGCTATAACACAGGATGACTTGTACTGATGGTCCTATAAAACAGGATGATTGCTACTGTTGGTCTTAAAGCACAGGATCTTTTGTACTTGTGGTCCTAAAACACAGGATCTGTTCTATTAATAGTCCTATAATACAGAATGACTTGTAGTGTACTGATGGTCCTATTAACACAGGATCTTTTGTACTTGTGGTCCTAAAACACAGGATCTCTTCTATTAATAGTCCTATAATACTGGGTGACTTTTACTGATGGACAACGCTGGATGACTTGTACTGATGGACCTACAACACAGGATGTCTCGCACCAATGGTCCTATAACTATAATACAGGGTTTCGATATTGGTGACTTAAACTTTTATAAGATGTCTTGTAAGGTACTGAAGGTACCTGGTGATGCTGTTGGATTTTAAATACACGATGACAGATGCTGATAGAGTGTAGTAAGCTCCAATGGATGGATTTTGTTTGAAACAAGATGATTGATTGGTACACGACTGGTTACAGGATGACTGATATCGATGAGCCTACAAAACAAGAAATCAAGTATATAAATACCATCGCCTGTTCAGCTTATTGACAGCCCTTGTGTTGCCGCCAACCATGAACAGACAAACACAAGTCCCAAATACTACAGTATGCCGATATTTGTAACATTGTTAACTCAGAGCCACTATACTATGCAAGCCTTGAAATAAGGCACCTGTCACTGACAATGTCAGGCACAGATTCAGGGTTTGTCAGGCACTAAACCTCTGGCAGTGGTGCCTGTCATTTTGTCCGACACTGAATTGTCTTTTTTAATGATATTATTAATACATGTCTGGCACTAAGTTGAAAATGTCAGGTACTCTTGTCAGTGACAGGTGCCTTATTTCAAGGCTTGATACTATGAGCGGAAGGTGTTAGCATTGTCATTCTATTATAATAAATAATAATCATTATTACAGCATATTTATAGTGAACTCTTCCAAGGGCACTTTACAAAGTGACAATAATTCAACAAAACAAAACCCAACAAGATGATGGACATGTGAACAGGTGTATATGAATAAAGGTAGGCTACCATAAATGACCGCCAGTTTTCTTTAATGCATAAAAACGTTGACATCATCAACTTCAGACTATGCATTAGACGCCCCCATCCATTTATAAATAAAAATATCTGGTAAAAAAGGTGTGCCTAATAATACACCAAAGAATATGGTAGATTGGATAGTCATACTGGCATGACAATAAATATCAACTAAACTATTGGTTTGTTTGAAGGGATTGATTTTGAGACGACTTCGGTTGATTATAAAAGCTGCCTACTGAAAGCTAATGAGTTAATGTTACCGGTAATAGTAATGATATAAGTCTGATAATTATGTGATGAATTAAGACTACAGTCGAGTACGACTGCATATGGTTAGACCTGTAATACATTCAGAATCTCTGTCCGAATAGAGCTGTAGTCGAAAAGAGCAGGCATGGCTGTAGTGAAAACTAAAACCATTTGGGCATTTGGCTAATCCAACAAGTTAGATGTTACTCTTTTGATATGCTGACAACGTAACATCTAACATCCGAACGGTCAAAAGCTCGCCGCAGAATTTGATAACTAGTTTACTTCTTTCAGCGTACGGCAAAACTCCCAATTTTCAGTTATCTGCAACACTAACACATTAAACTTACATATCATATCCATCTACTTTCCACAAAATCTGTTTTCTTGTCTATTTTAAGAGATTTCACAAAAATACTCCGAGATACCAAATACCAAACGATAAAACCGGAAATCACCTATATTGGCGAGAGGTGAAGGCCGGCAACATGCATATTAGCAACAGGGTTCAACACGAAACGAAATCAAGAGTTTATTTGAAGGCAATCCTTTTAATGTGCAAGTCATTGATTAAAAAGACATCAATATGATCAATAAACAAAAATCATGACATGTTGTTGATGTCATTGTTTTTATTTCGATTCTAATAAGATTTAGTGATGTTTTTTTTAAAAAAAACTAATTTTGAGGCTCATGGGGGCTCTTCCACGTGGCTAAGTGGGTAAGGTGCTGGCTCGCTAGCTTGGAGGTCGGGAGTTCGATCCCTTCAAACACTATTTTACTTTATGTGCAACTCCTATCTACAAAAAAAATTCATACCTAATCCATAGAAATATTTTACAATAATGCATTTCGTTTCGCTAAAACAAGTGTTCTTATTTTTTAATGGAGAGGATATGACGTCAAAAAAAGGTCAAATTATCCCAACTTGGCAACTTTATGAAATGTTATCGGTATGATATTGGATAAACCGGTTTCACTGAACAACGTTTGTTTGTCAGTAAGTGTCATTGTTGCTCAAGGAGGATCATACAATAAGGTAGGACATGCATTCAGATTTTATCGACTGGCGCCTTTCAGCTCGATGCTTTATCGACTGAAACCTTTCAGTTCGCTGCGCAAAAAATTCAGTCGGACGGTGCTCAATGGCTGAACTATTACTGGCACCTAGAGGTTACGTATCAACGAAACCTCTAGACACCCTGGAGTAGGCATTTGGCATGGCGGCGCTACTGCACTTTCGTACCTCTACCAGTTCCCGTGGTAGTAGGAACTTGAATTTTTAAGGGGATGTTAAGGATGACTTACAATGCACACACACACGAAAGTGCAGTAGCGCCTGACATGGCAGCATGGCTTCACTTTGACTTTATTTATTTATTTACTTTCCAACAATCTCGAGTCAAATTCATCAGGAACGTCATGACAATAATTTGAAAGGAATTAAATGATAAAGTGCAATCTATGCATACCTATATGATGCAAAATATATCACTGTAAGTAGCACACATTAAATTATGATTTTGTAAATGAATTTAAGTGCATTTTAGTTCTATTTACTTTCTTTTACTTTTTGACATGTTTGAGGGAAGCCATTTTCCCGCAAAGTTCACCCTGCAGCAAATTAATTCCGCAGTCAAAAAAGTAATATTTTTTAGATAAAATCTCAAATCATGATCTACGAAGTTTCTTGAATAAATTCAGATTTTTTCCGAATTTGAATTTCGTCTAGTACACACGAAAATATGACAGAGATTTTAGCCGCCAGTGCGTAATGATTGACAGCTATCAAGGGAAATAATTTTACGAACTGGATGCAGACCACATTGACCTCAATCATCTACAGTAGGTTTTATCTGGGTACCCCTCCCCGACTGCTAAAGACGCCTACGTCTTTTATTGAATTAAAATTGAACTATATGTTAGTCTCTGCATACACTCAATAATAAAAAGCTATCTCATGGACAAGATTATTCAGACATGGGTTCATTTGACGCTAATCAATGTACATGCGAACGACTATACGACGTCCCTTCCAAGGCCCCCCGCCCTTTCTCTCGAAATGCAGGGATAGAACATGGGACCTCTTGGTTAGCGAGACAGAGCCCCACTCACGGACCGACCTACTGTGGCCTCCTGCTTTTAATAAATATGTGTTACACGTAGATGCGTTTTTAAATGAAGGGAGGTAAATGCAGTTAAGAGAAGGTGTCAGACCTATATATACGTATGCCTCATACCCAAAGAGAGAGAGAGAGAGAAATGGGGTTAAACGTCCAATCAACACGACTAGGTCATTTCGGGACTAACATATGGTTTAATTTTATTTCTAGACCACTAGGCCACCCCAACCCCCCTCATACCCTAAGGATGACCGCTTTTATTTTTGGTGCATGGTCCTACATGCCGAAATTCTTAACAAATCGTCTCGGGTACCTATTCATTCTACCCTAAGGACGATCCCCATCTTTCTTAGTGGATGCCCAGCCCCCGACAGGGCCAGGACCACGTTTATTTATCTTTCTGTACGCGTCTGTGTGTTGCCCACATGCCGCAATTCTTAATGGATCCCATTTGAAATTGACACGTGTATCCCTTATACTATTGATTTTGGTGCATGCCCCCCCCCCCCAGTGTAGGTGCCACGCCCACTTGGTTTTACTATATTTGTCTGTTAATTCTCTACAGGTCTAAAGTATCAACATATGTTATTCCAATTCGGCATGGCAAATCATTTCAATAACCGGATTGTACTTATTTATATCGGCCCATCCAACCCCGCCCAAACCCCAGGGACAGAGCCACGCCCAATTTTTGTGTTTATCTTCCTCGACCATTTTGGAACTTGGTGCATATCCCAACTCCAGCTTTGGAACAGATCCACGGCCAATTCTCAATGGATTATCTTGGCGCTATAGATTTTGGTGCATGACCCGACCCCCAGGTTGAAAGCTCTATCAGCCCCCCCCCCCCACCTCTTCTCATCGATTTTCTTTTAAAGCACTAAAAGTCCATCGTTGAGTGTGACTGCTTAAAGTGATATGTTTCATATAGTTGCTTTAAATTGTATGCGCGGCGTTCAGGGTCACCTTTTTCAAATGCATTAAGTTGAACCCAATTTCTCTTTTAGTTGCGAAACGCCAGTTTTTGATCTCAGTTATGAGGTAGAAATTTAAGCTCCTGTATAAAATATTAGTTTTCAATGTAAACCATACTTGTAACTAATACCATTCACTGGTGCTTGAGTAATCCCATTGAGTTTGGTAATTTGTTAATCCCCTCACTACTATTGGATTATCTACTGTATTTACCTAACACCAATGTTTACCTTGGTGACACGTGACATGGAATATATACGTATATAAGTTAACTTTGAGTCTATCTTTAACATTAACTCTCTGTCTTCTCAGTTAACCCGTTAAACTTTCAATATGAGAGAAATCGTTCATATGCAAACTGGCCAATGTGGCAACCAGATCGGAGCTAAGGTAAGTTTAATGCAGTCTTTGAAAGTAAATTGTTCATGATAAATGTATGTACATTCAATTTTGTCCTTTCTGGTCGACGCTAAGATGCAATTAGTTCTGTTGATCGAGTCGCTTAACCACTGTAAAAGCCAATAGCATACATCGGAACTGTTATTAAAACTTAGCACTATGACTTTTTATTTTTCAGTTCTGGGAAGTAATCTCTGATGAACATGGTATCGACCCAACTGGAACTTACCACGGTGATTCTGATCTTCAGTTAGAGAGAATCAACGTTTATTATAATGAAGCTACAGGAGGAAAATATGTACCCAGAGCTGTTCTCGTCGATTTGGAACCCGGTACCATGGATTCTGTACGATCAGGACCTTTTGGTCAAATCTTCCGTCCAGACAATTTTGTGTTTGGTCAGAGTGGTGCTGGCAATAACTGGGCTAAAGGGCATTATACAGAAGGTGCTGAGTTGGTTGATTCTGTTCTAGATGTGGTCCGTAAAGAAGCTGAAAGCTGTGACTGTCTACAGGGATTCCAGTTGACTCATTCTCTAGGTGGTGGAACTGGTTCTGGTATGGGAACTCTCCTGATCAGTAAAATCCGTGAAGAATATCCAGATAGAATCATGAACACCTTCTCTGTCTGTCCTTCACCTAAGGTGAGGCCATTTTCAAATTTAATTCCCTTAAACAACTTGGCATGCCTTTTTTATAATTCAAATGCATGTATCAAATATGCCGTTTTTACCCATTGGGCTCGCGGGTTCGCGCCCGATGTTAGCTAAGAATGTTCATTAAGATTTTCTGGTGTTGGCCAAAAATGGTTATTGAGATTTTCCGTCTTGGTTTCCCCATGTCATTGATGTCTAGTTGTTCCGATGATACAAAAAACCAAAGTACTGTGTACACATTAGAGTGTCCGTAAGAGATCCATTGACAGATTGAATTCGATGTAAGTTCCAGGGCCAGGCACAATTTCCGTCATAGCACTCTGTATGGTAGGTCGGGGGGCCTGACAGGGAAAGCTGTCTAGTTGTTCGGATGGGACAAAAATCCGAGGTCCCGTTTAAACATTGATTAAATGTGTCTGTTTTAACCATCTTATTGACTGTTTTTTTGTTTTTATAATTTCAGGTATCAGATACAGTTGTTGAACCTTACAACGCTACCCTCTCAATTCATCAACTTGTAGAAAATACAGACGAGACCTACTGTATTGATAACGAGGCTCTCTATGATATCTGTTTCCGTACCCTTAAACTGACCACGCCTACTTACGGCGACCTCAACCATCTGGTATCAGCCACGATGTCTGGTGTGACCACCTGTCTACGATTCCCTGGTCAACTGAATGCTGATCTACGTAAACTGGCTGTCAACATGGTACCTTTCCCACGTCTACATTTCTTTATGCCTGGTTTTGCTCCCCTCACTTCTCGTGGTTCCCAGCAGTACCGAGCTCTCACTGTACCTGAACTCACCCAGCAGATGTTTGATGCCAAGAACATGATGGCTGCCTGCGATCCTCGACATGGTCGTTACCTTACAGTAGCTACCATGTTCAGAGGTCGTATGTCCATGAAAGAGGTGGATGAACAGATGTTGAACGTTCAGAATAAAAACAGCAGTTACTTTGTTGAATGGATTCCCAACAACATAAAAACAGCTGTCTGTGATATTCCACCAAGAGGTCTGAAGATGTCAGGAACATTTATTGGTAACAGTACCGCTATCCAGGAACTGTTTAAGAGAATATCTGAACAGTTTACAGCTATGTTCAGGCGAAAGGCTTTCCTCCATTGGTATACTGGTGAAGGTATGGATGAGATGGAATTTACAGAAGCTGAATCAAACATGAATGATCTGGTATCTGAATATCAACAATACCAGGATGCTACAGCTGAAGAAGAAGGAGAATTTGATGAAGAAGAAGGCGAAGAAGAAACATAAATAGAAGATACACAAATCTTATTAATAGAAATATTTAAATTATTATAAATTATTTTAACCATTGTTATGTTTATTCTGTATCATGGAAATCATGAATAAATAATATAAAATATAACAAATTCTTTTTTAATTGACGGATGTGGAGTAAACAGATGGGTGGTTTCAACGTTTCGTTTATTGTATAATGTGGACGTATTATGCAGTCGCCCCTATCCGGGTGTGTATATTGGTGTGGGTGCGTGCTAGATCATCCGTTCTTATTTGTTTTTCTGTTTAGGATATCTGAATAGGATTGAGGAACGGGATTAGTCTATGTACAACTCCTCTAGATTGCACTCCTAAAGACGCCTACGTCTTGTATTGAAGTAAAATTGAATCATATGTTATCTTAAGAACAAGCTCTCTTAAAAAAAAGATTAACCAGACATGGGTTCTTTTAAGTGCACGCCAATATGGACACCAGGCCTTGGCTTTTCGTCCCATCCGAAGAACTATACGTTGTCCCTTCTAAACCCCCACATTCGTTCTTTCTCAGGGATCAAACACGGGATTCCCGGTTTAGCGAGTCAGCATCTTACGCACCGAGCCACCGTCGGTGCCCGTAGCCCCTCCAAAAACTTATGTAGCCCCAACCCAAATTTTATAAGCTGGCTACGGGTCCGGTCACCGTGGCTCCCCGGTGAACGTGTTGCACGGTTATGAATAAAGGGAGGTAAATGTAGTTAAGAGAAGGTTACGGACCACAGGTGACTCCGATAGTTGTTAGTTCCTTGTATATGTTATTGGTGGTAATTTATACAGGTATTAACACATATTGTTCAAATTTGGCATGACCAATCATTTCAAAAACTGGATTGTACCTATTTATATTTGTCCGTTCAACCCCCGTCCAACCCCCAGGGACAGAGTCACGCCCAATTGTTGTGTTTATAATCCAGGACATTTTTGAACTTATTCCTATAAACTAAGCATATTTATTCCCTATAAACTAAGGATGGCAACTATGGATCTCGGTGTATGCCTCCACCCCTGGAGACATCACCTAAAGGCCGCAATTGTAAAGGGGGTATCCTAGTACGTATTGGGGGTTGGGATGGCCTAGTGGTCTAGAGTGCCGCGCTTCGACCTCTAGCTGGCCGGTCACCTCTGGCGTGCGGCTGTGGGTTCGAGTCCTTGTGTGAGCGTATGTGGCATAGAGATAGGGACGCCTTCTCAACCTCGTGGGTTTCCTCCGGGCACTCCGGTTTCCTGCCACTGCTAAAGACCCCTACGCGCAAGCGAATTATTGAAATAAAATTAAACCATATGTTAGTCCCGAAATGATCTAGTTGTATTGAGTGGACGTTAAATCCCATTTCTCTCTCTCTATGATATATGTATTCCTTATACTATAAGGGTGGCAAAGTTGAAAGTTCTACCCGCCCTCTTCTCGCCGATCTTCTTTTAAACCAATTAATTGTCCATTAGAATAATAAATAATATATGGCTGATTGTGTCATCTTAATGTGATATGTTTAAAACAGGTAAAGTAACAATGCTTTGTTGCCAGAACAGCTTAAATGTCGTCTCAGTAAGCTGCATTTAGGTCGACTTTTTTCGAAATATGCTCCCAGTTGCCGAAACGCTAGCTGCTCTTAGGTGCCGAAACACTAGTTGCTCTCAATTGCCGAAACGCTAGTTGCTCTCAGTTATAAGCAGGCGTGGATCCAGGAGGGGGGGGGGCAGGGGTGACGTGTCATATTTAGAAAATAACAATATAGAATAATAAGTTCTGAATTACACAAACAGTTTTCGTGGTATAAAAATAATAGGCCTAATTTATGAAAAGGGTAGCTATCTGTCTAGCAATGGGGGGGGGGGGTGGATGGCCGAATAGTAAGCGTATGCGCGCTGCATCATAAGGTCGGTCATTGAGTCAACTGGCATGATTTTGATGGCCGGTTGTACGTGACAAGGAGTTGGGCCTCCTGTCCAACCTCGAGGGTTTTCTCCGCGTCCCCCGGCCACCCCCTTCCCCACTTCTAAAGACTCGCAAGTGAATTATTGAAATAAAATTAAACTATATGTTATTGTTAGTCCCGAAATGACCTATTTTTTTTTCGGGTGCACGTTAAACCCCATTTCTCTAACAGTCTAATGAATGGAAAGATGGTGGTGTGAAATAAGTAAAGACCAATCTAAACTGAAATTTAAGTGTTCGAATGTGTTGGTTTAAGTAAATTTTTTACAGTAACGATGTGTCATTTGCATTTTTTAGAAAAAATATAAAACTTCGGTTTATTCCCATAACGCCGACTCACCGAGTTTTAGGGGGACAATTTTGGTCGGTGTTAAGGGGTCGACTGGCCAAGAACAATAGACCCAAGCTGGGGGATAAAACTAATTAAGCCGATAATTTTGGAAGCATTATTTATTTTCAAAAAAAATTATAACAACCTTTAAGACATATGATTATAAATAATTTTAACTTTTGGCACGCATAAAACGTCCAACATAGTAAAAAAATTCTAACAAATTCAATCCTCCTTCTTTATATCTATGTTTTGCATCTTCGATCTTTCTGTTGATATCTGTGTAATTTTTCCTTTTATGTTGGTTGTCGCTGGCCACTCGAATACTGCAACAACTGAATCTCGATCGTCTTTTGCTCTTTTTTCAAAAATGCCATCACATTCGGATGAGTTTTTCCAATTAATTTTTCTAGACGCCCGTGCCACCCCGCTGCAAAATTGTTCATTCTTCGCGTGGTTTGGTTGTGGTTCCATTGTACTTGAGTGAATTGACTGTCTAACCATTGGGTAACCATATAGTCGGCCAGTTGTTAAAATTTCTCATTATCTGGTACCTTGGCCATTATTTTGATCCATGTGTCACCAATCTGCAAATAAAAGAAAGATACATATACATTATCTATATTTATTACCCAGCAACACATAGGTAACTGCCACCTCTTGCTGTAGGTAGAAACTTAGATTGTAACTGTGCATTAGTCATCGTAGAAAGAAATGTATATGAAATGTCTTGGGAATATTTACGTATTTATACTTATTTTGAGAAATAATCACAATGAACTGAATTTCGATCATTTGTCAGCTTCTTGTCGAACTGTCGTAGCCTATATTTTCTTTTATTAATTAATGAGTGGAATAATCTGAACAAAGTAAAGTAAACTATAGTTAGTGAGTTGAATTTAAGTGAACTATATTAATAATGACTGGTCCCTACCTCATTAACGCCTTTAATCCGTTCTTAACCCATCAAAGAGTGCCGCGGTCGACTTTCCAAACTCTGGTGAGTCGGCGTTATGGGAAGACACCAAAACTTCGTATGGCTTAATCCATGCCTAACACTCAGGGTGATTATATTTTGTCAGCAGTAATTAACCCCATTCATAATGCTTGATTAATCCAATTCGATTTTGATAATTTGTTAATCCCCTCGCTACTATTGGATTATCTACTGTATTTACCTAACACTATGTTGTCCTTGGTGACACGTGACATGGAATAAATATATGTATATAAGTTAACTTTGGGTCTATCTTTAACATTCACTTTCTGTCTTCTCAGTTAACCCTTCAAACATTCAACATGAGAGAAATCGTTCATATGCAAACTGGCCAATGTGGCAACCAGATCGGAGCTAAGGTAGGTTTAATGCGGCCATCTTTGAAAGTAAATAGTTCATGATAAATGTATGTTCAACCCCATTTATCCCTTTCTGGTCGACGCTAAGATGCAATTACTTCTGTTGACCAAGTCGCTTTACCAGGGCGTGATTTGCATACCCGCTGGAGCGGTTGGGATGCCCTAGTGGTCTAGAGTGCCGCGCTTCGACCTCTAGCTGGCCGGCCACCTCTGACTTGCGGCTGTGTTTCGAGCCATGGTGTGAGCGTATGTGTCATGGAGATAGGGGCGCCTTCTCAACCTCGTGGGTTTCCTCCGGGCACTCTGATTTCCTCCCACTGCTAAAGATCCCTACGCGCAAGCGAATTATTGAAATAAAATTTAAAAAACCCCATATGTTTGTCCCGAAATGACCTAGTTGTGTTGAGTGGACGTTAAACTCCATTTCTCTCTCTCTTTCTCTCTCTCTTTCTCTCTCTCTCTCTCTCTCTCTCTCTCTCTCGTATACCCGCCGAAATGGCCAATAAAATATGTCGGAACCGATATTTACTTAAAAACGAAATTCTAACACTATTGCTTTTATTTTACAGTTCTGGGAAGTAATCTCTGATGAACATGGTATCGACCCAACTGGAACTTACCACGGTGATTCTGATCTTCAGTTGGAGAGAATCAACGTGTATTATAATGAAGCTACAGGAGGAAAATATGTACCCAGAGCTGTTCTTGTGGATTTGGAACCCGGTACCATGGATTCTGTACGATCAGGACCTTTTGGTCAAATATTCCGTCCAGATAATTTTGTCTTTGGTCAGAGTGGTGCTGGTAATAACTGGGCTAAAGGTCATTATACAGAAGGTGCCGAGTTGGTTGATTCTGTTCTAGATGTGGTCCGTAAAGAAGCTGAAAGCTGTGACTGTCTGCAGGGATTCCAGTTGACCCATTCCCTGGGAGGTGGAACTGGTTCTGGTATGGGAACTCTCCTGATCAGTAAAATCCGTGAAGAATATCCAGATAGAATCATGAACACCTTCTCTGTCTGTCCTTCACCTAAGGTAAGGCCATTTTAAAAAAAATTTCCTTATGATGTTTTTTTTATAATACATATATTTGTTCAAAGATGTTGTTTTTGAAAACCTGCATAGCTTAACCTATTACTGAAACTTTATGTATTTAAAAGTCGTATATGTGACTTTTTGGATATTAGGAGTCATGGGGCTAAGTGCATGGGTAAGACGCTGGGTCGCTAGTCTGGAGGTCGCCTGTTGGCCAAGAATGTTCATTGAGATTTACCGGCATGGTTCCCCCTTGTCAGTGGCAAGATGACCTGACAAAGACATCTGTGTACACGTCGGCGTGCATGTAAATGATCCATTGGCAGTTGGAATTCGTTATAAGAGTAGGCCGTAGTGCCGCTGTCCGGTAAAAGTTTTCCTCATAGCACACTGTATGGCGTATGCCTGTCTTCATCATCCCCGTACCGAGCCAAACAGTAGGACATTAAACCACATTTCATTTATTTAAATTTATAATTTCAGGTATCAGATACAGTTGTTGAACCTTACAACGCTACCCTCTCAATTCATCAACTAGTAGAAAACACAGATGAGACCTATTGTATTGATAACGAGGCTCTCTATGATATCTGTTTCCGTACCCTTAAACTGACCACACCTACTTACGGTGACCTCAATCATCTGGTGTCAGCCACCATGTCTGGTGTGACCACCTGTCTACGATTCCCTGGTCAACTGAATGCTGATCTACGTAAACTGGCTGTCAACATGGTACCTTTCCCACGTCTACATTTCTTTATGCCTGGTTTTGCTCCCCTCACCTCTCGTGGTTCCCAGCAGTACCGAGCTCTCACTGTACCCGAACTCACTCAGCAAATGTTTGATGCCAAGAACATGATGGCCGCCTGCGATCCTCGTCACGGTCGTTACCTTACAGTAGCTACGATGTTCAGGGGTCGTATGTCCATGAAGGAGGTCGATGAACAGATGTTGAACGTTCAGAATAAAAACAGCAGCTACTTTGTTGAATGGATTCCCAACAACATAAAAACAGCTGTCTGTGATATTCCACCAAGAGGTCTGAAGATGTCAGGAACATTTATTGGTAACAGTACCGCTATCCAGGAACTGTTTAAGAGAATATCTGAACAGTTTACAGCTATGTTCAGACGAAAGGCTTTTCTCCATTGGTATACCGGTGAAGGTATGGATGAGATGGAATTTACAGAAGCTGAATCTAACATGAATGATCTGGTATCTGAATATCAACAATACCAGGATGCTACAGCTGAAGAAGAAGGAGAATTTGATGAAGAAGAGGGCGAAGAAGAAACATAAATAGAAGATACGCAAAAAGAAATATTTAAATTATTACAAATTATTTTAACCATTGTTATGTTTATTCTGTATTATGGAAATCATGAATAAATAAATTAAAATATAAAAAAAAATCTTTCTATTTGACTTAAGTGGAGTAAAAAGATGGGCAGTTACAACGTCGCACTGTTGGGTGTTGCTCATATTCCTGAAGCAATGGCCCGAGAAATCCTTTTCTGCCCATCCGTTCAACCAAATCTATCCCGAGTACAGCAACATGGCAGCCCATCGTTTAATTTCGGGTCCCTCCTTAAAACTTTTGACGGTGATTACAGGTATTAAAAACGGTGAACGTCTTGTTCATCTGAAATCGTGAGTCATGACGTAAGTTATGTCAACATATTTGATCCATTTTGTTAGCTTTGTTTATAGCGTAATGACATTGTAACGCAGTTAGCTATTGGTTGTTAATCGGACTAATGACCAGTCATAATTTGGAACAGAAATTTGCTTATGGGATTGGCTCTAATGAAACTAAACCCTCTGGGGAGTATGCATGTAACGCGATGTGTTTGATTCTTGTCATGGCCATTTTGATCTATATTTGTCGTCCGGGATAAAATTAGAAAGATAATGTGACAAAGTAATACATACATAGAACTTTTCTAGATTTTACATTATATTATATTGGACATTTTCAACTATAAACAACTTCTGCTAATGTGTTCAATATGTTATTTACGGGCAACACACAAATGACCTCTCTTAGTTTTGACAATACGCACGATCTCATTAAATATCTTAATTATCCATATGTTATTTATAATCTACACATGTTCTATGTGTTGAACACTCAGCAGAACTTCGCGCCTAAAATGGAAAGACGAGGTGTGGTTATAGAAACCATAATCTCAATTCCAAATAAGTTAATCTGTCATGTATCATTATTTTCAATTACTGTATGCTTTATAAAGCCAGAATCAACTGACAGTAAGTCAGACTTGAATAGAGCTCCTTCCGATCTATGTCTATTCTATGTTCTCAATAAAGATCTACCAACTATGCTGACCGTCTCTTATCTGTAGTGTTACAGATATTAGAAATGATGCCGTGCACCAGTGAACCTGACAAAGCGTGAACCAGTTCCAGTAATGGCGGCCGCACCTGTAAACTTGGATGTGAATCGCCATAGCAGCGGGACGTCGTTCCAGATGATCATGGGCCACTGATTGAAGACAGCAGAATGGTATCTATAACTTCTGAATTGGATCCTAGGGAAAACCTTGGAAAAAATGAAGTTTCCGGACGTTTTTTTAAGGTAGGTGCATATTTCCTAATAAATTGACCATGGAAAGCCAAATAGACCAAAGGATAATTTAAATCAATTTTTAAGGTAAGGGATACGCTCAATATAAGGTTTTAAAATGAATATCAATCTAATAAAATAATTAGGTTAAGGAAATAAGTTAAGATAATAAGTTAAGGAAATAAGGTAGGGGAATAAGTTAAGTTTTAAAAAAAAATGGACGATCGCACGGTTATCATAATATAATAGCAATGTAGAGGCGTGTGTCACACGTTAGATGTGGGGTTATGGGCGATTTCCACATCTAGCTAGTGTCACAAAGAACTGCATAATGCTACGTAGTAGATACGATACATTGTTAAGTAACTCAGAGTTGGGTTTAAACATATACTAATTTCATATAACCGTATATAGGAATAAATACGAATCGTAAAATTGAAAAGGTAAAACTAAGCTAAAAGAAATAAATTATGTCTCCGAACTATAAATCTAGATTGTAATAATGTAATGTTGTGTTATGTCCAATTAATGTATATGTGTTTAACTGGGTATTTTTCCAGTATGGATCTGTGTAATATTTATGTTTCTGGGTAAAGGAATATATGCCCAAGGGAAATTTGAACCTGACTGGCCCTTTGTAAATTCGCGAGTAGCGTGTGGGTCGGTATTAAGATTTAAATAATGGTTTAAAGTGAAATAGGGTGCATTGCAATATATAGCGAATAGCTTATGCAATATAACGGTTTCTGGATTAATTCGTGTCGTTTTGTTTTGTTAAAAAAGTATAAATTTGTGTTAAAAACGTGAAAATATACCATGGTAAAATAGGTTATTTAAATTTAATTGTTTGGATGTGCGATGATATAGCATGACGAATAAATTTTGAATTTCCTCATATATCATTCTTAGCGTATACGTAAAACCATACTATGGTATTGGGAACCTATTTGTAAATTGTTGTTTGTTATAATTATGTGTTTATAGGGAATATAATACATTCAGGTCTTGAAATAAATACTGATCACATTTGTTTAAAGAAATGAATTAACAATAAGATTTAAAATGTTCATAGGGAGATCTATATGGAAATTTGCAAACGGGACGTGTCTGTCTTATCTGATCTCAGTGTGTTAATTAGCACACATGCTGCTACCAGCTTGTGTTATACACGCAGGTTCGTTCGTATACGCCATGTTAAAAGGTGTACCTTTCTATCCTATACCCTCCATGTTAACTGTTGGTGTATAGCGTTATACAGTAACCCGATACGGTTACGGTAATTAATTAAAGATGATTTGTTAATTATGAGATAAAACTGTTCACTGTCAGAAAGTAAGGAAAATACTTATGAGGTTGGATGTTATTAATTACTGTAGGAGATAAGTACTAATTGATGCTAATAATTGTTATTAAGGGGACAGATTGAGTTGTATTTTTTAATAGGTATTTCAATTAAAAGTACCGGTAACTCGAATTAAGGCTTAATACAGGTGTATTTCCAATAAAGTAAATACAATTTTAATTTTAAATAAACTTAAAGGAACGAATATGATTAAGTTAGATATAACGGTATCAAATTAATTTTAAAATCAATGTTATAACTTAAGGGTTAGGTAATTGTAATTTGTCTAATTGCGCAAGTCCATTGGTCATTTTATGGAACATATTGTACCATATCTTAACGCACAACAACGAACCAGACAGGGGAATTCCAAAATGAATCTGAAGCGAAGATTGCAGCTGTGTTTACCATCATCCAATTAGCTATGCAAAAATCAGAACTGTGAATAGAACATCTAATTATGAAGTGTTAAAATCAGTGAACATCTTGACATTGAAACAGTGTTTTTTTGTAGATTTTTTTAATGTGTTGATAGTATAACCGAGTATTTTTTTATATAATGTTGTAGCATGTTTATCAGTGTATTTAGATTTTAGAATTGTAATTTCCATATTTAGAGTTTTACAGTGTAGATATTGTATTCTATTGTTTTTAATGTATGTTAGATAACAACGCTTAAAAGGATTGGTGTCGGCTGAGACCGAGGACGAGAATACGATCCATGGAACAGATGATTCCACATCAACATATCGACATAATCAATTGACATTAACTTTGTCATCATTTCGTCAAGAAGAATGGCAGAATTTAATGGTGTAGCGAGAGGTGTAGACCCAATAAATGGTATTGTTCTACATGAATTCTAGAACCACTGTTACTTTTTTATATTGTGTTAGATGTCTTAATCGTGTGTGCTGTTTTATTCCGTGTGTAATATACTTTTATTAATGTGGTATCCTGAGTACTCTTTTTACATCGTGTTAGCTGTCGTATATCATATGTACTGTTATTATTTCATGTTTGCTGTATTATATCGCGTGTGCTCTTCCAAATTCGTGTGTAATGTAATTTTATTGTGTGAAACATCAATGTATACAGATGAAGACAATGTCCCACATGTGAGAATTGTGTTTGTTATGTCCTTTTGGTACATAACTCGTGGGTGATGAAGGAATGTGACAAAGTAATACATACATAGAACTTTTCTAGATTTTACATTATATTATATTGGACATTTTCAACTATAAACAACTTCTGCTAATGTGTTCAATATGTTATTTACGGGCAACACACAAATGACCTCTCTTAGTTTTGACAATACGCACGATCTCATTAAATATCTTAATTATCCATATGTTATTTATAATCTACACATGTTCTATGTGTTGAACACTCAGCAGAACTTCGCGCCTAAAATGGAAAGACGAGGTGTGGTTATAGAAACCATAATCTCAATTCCAAATAAGTTAATCTGTCATGTATCATTATTTTCAATTACTGTATGCTTTATAAAGCCAGAATCAACTGACAGTAAGTCAGACTTGAATAGAGCTCCTTCCGATCTATGTCTATTCTATGTTCTCAATAAAGATCTACCAACTATGCTGACCGTCTCTTATCTGTAGTGTTACATAAGGCCAGAATGAAAGGTCATTTCGAGACTAACATATTATTCAACATAATTTCAACAATTCTCTTGTCTATTTGGGTCTTTAGCAGTGGAATGAAACCGGGGGACCTGGAGAAAACTCACGAGGTTCGACAGGCGATACTATTAGAATTGAAACCTCACCACTTGACGAGAATATTCACAACGAATGCCCTCTCAGTCGCCGATCTAATTAAAATTAGATTTCGTTTATATAACGTGGAAGTATCATGCCGTCACTCATAGCTAGGTGTGTATTGGGTGTGTGTGTCGGGAGTGGTGCGGGTGGGGGGCGTACGGGTTCGTGCTAGATCATAAGGTTTTATTTGTTATTTCTGATTACGATAGCTGACAGTGAATGGGTAAACAGGCTTGCGCCCATGCACAACCCCTCTAGATTACACGCTTGTACGCTGCAAGTAGTCGATTTCCCCCCCCCCCCCCACACACACACACTGAAGAACAATGGAACCATATAGTCTCTACATACACGGGTTCTTGTACGTACACGTCAATATTTACACCGAGTCTTGTTTTTCAGTACCTTCCGAACAACTTTACGTTGACCCTTCCCAGCCCCCTCTTCCTTTCTCGACCAATGCAGGGATCTCTCGGTTAGAGAGTAAGCATCTTACTCGTCGAGCCACCATGGGTACCCGTTTTTATTGAACATGTTTTACCAATCTTAACGACAGACTCACCTTACCTGCAGAGAAGTGACTCTTACACAGTGAATAGCCATGATATCCACGTTACAGGTCGCGAGGTCAACGCACAGAAGTCAGCTTGTAAACAAACAAACGAAAGTAAAATGACTTCGACAAACAGGAAACCTGCGTCGTATCAGGGTTGTATGTGCAATAACACGGACACGACTCGTGATTGATTAATCAATCCCTGGAAGAACATGCGAGTTTAAACTTACATTTGACACACGCGGGGACCGCACTATTGGCACTATTTTGTGCTTCGGTAGGGTCTATTACACATGTACACAATGAATTCTGCTAATGATTTTTAGCGTGGGGATTGACTTATAGTTAATTTGTTTCAGTTCTAAACAAAAATTAAACGCAATTTTAAAAATAGCCAAATTCTGACTGGGATCACTGCGCTGAATGGTCATTCACTGTGTAAGTGCGAAAAAATAAAGCCAGCTACAATTAAATTTTCGTCACGTTAGTTACATACGATGATTTACAGGTGGATTTGTTATCTAGACCACAAGTGACTTCGTTATTTGTTTGTTGGGGGGGGGGGGGGTGTTCAACCTCGTGGGTTCTCTCCGGGTCCTCCAGTTTCCTCCCAGTGCTAAAGTCCCCGACGCATAACCGAATTGTTGAAATATCTTTTTTTTAAAACATATGTTAGGCCCGAAATGACCTAGTTGGTGTCGAGTTGACGTAAAACCCAATTTTTCTCTCTATATATTTGTCAGTTCAGTGATATGTTGTACAATTCTACAGTAATTGGTGGTAATATATACAGGTAGTTACAATTTACTGTAGGGAGAGAGAGAGAAATGGAGTTTAACGTCCACTCAACACAACTAGGTAGGTCATTTTGGGATTAACATGGTTTAATCTTATTTCAATAATTCGCTTGCGCGTAGGGGTCTTTAGTCGTCGGAGGAAACCGGAGTGCCCAGGGGAAACCAACGAGGTTGAGAAGGCGCCCCTATCTCCCTGCCACTACTTTACTGTAGGGAGAGAGAGAGAGAGAGAGAGAGAGAGATGGGGTTTAACGTCCACTCAACACAACTAGGTCATTTCGAGACTAACATATGGTTTAATTTTATTTCAATAATTCGCTTGCGCGTAGGGGTCTTTAGCCGTGGGAGGAAACCGGAGTGCCCGGAGGAAACCCACGAGGTTGAGAAAATGCCGCTATCTCCATGCCACATACGCTCACGCCAGTTTACTCTAGGGATGATCACTATTAATTTTGTGCATAATCGACACCCAGGGGCAATTAATTTAAGAATATACCCAACCCCACGGGGCAGATCAACGCAATGTTTTACATACGACTGTTCTGCTCCGACTGTAGTGTGCTATAAGGGACATTTTACAATTACACTGTCATGGGTTCTTTTACCCTGCACGCCCATATGAAGGCCTTAACCTGACCTTGGTTTTTCGTGCCATCCGAACGACTATACATTGTACCTTTACAGGTCATCTGGGCTAATGAAATGAAATGGATTTAACGTCCCTCTGTTCTGTTAATCGAACACGGGATCCACTGGTTACATACCCAGCGTCCTATTCACTGAGCCGCGGTGGTTCCCGGTTTTTATTGAACATATTTTATATGTGGAGGGGTTTATGAATAAAGGGACGCAAATTCAGTTTAAAAGAGGTTTCAGACCACGGGTGGCTTCATGAGTTCTCAGTTCCGTGATATTCTGTACAATTCTACAGTTATAGTGAAACTATATAGTTACAATCAGAGCCTTATTACAATCTTTATACCGTACCTATCCCATGTACCATAAATATGACCGCTATTATTTTTGATATATGGGCAAAGCCACGCCCAATTTTTGTTTCTATGTTTCGACTACAGACCGATATCGCCACCCACGCTTTGCCCAGTCATCAATTATGAGCGATCATGACTTTTAAACATGCAACCAAATTTCTTAAAATCAGCCCAGAAAGACGTCAAGCATTCAACAATTCAATTCTGATTACAGAAAAGTCTCTGTGTGAAATAACTTACATCCCACTTATACCTCGTTGCCAGTGGCAACCTTTGATAAAAGTGGCCTGTTTATTTCCAATACAGGCTTAAAAGTATCCGTGTATCAGAAATGAACAGTACACTTTTTAAAAAGAGTACTGTTCATTCCCGACACACGAACACTTCTACACCGTTTAAGATACCATTCAAGCAATAAGTAGCGGACGTTTAGTCCGGCCCAGATCGCAATGATAGCTCTATTCAAAGCAGCCTGAGAATCACACCAAACAAGTAGTCAAAATCACTGTAACAACACAAACCGGGTGGAACAAACTGGCAGTTCAAAAATATATACAATATTATTAAATTAAAATAAAAACATATTACAAAAATCAATTATTATACATATCAATTGGCATCTATTCCACAATTTGGTTTGATTTATATTAATATGCAAAACATATAAATTAGAATACTAAATAATTATATCAATTGTGAGGATAGAAGGCGCAGTTCTCTTGCTGGACCCTTCACAGGCATTCAAAATAAGCAGGATGAAAAAGAAACGCCTAGAAAGACATACACTTTATTACAAATAATTCGCTGATGCATACTTTCACCAGGAATGACCCACGTTTCGCATTTCCTTTACACTACATTTGATAATAATATTATTAATATCGCAGTCCTCTTCGCCATAGACAAGTTGTTTTGACGAGTGGTCTAAACAAACACGTGATAGTTTTACTCCCAGCGGTATACCAATACGCACGTGTAAATACTATTCAGGTCACCTCTCCACTGCGCAATCATTCTACCATGAAATGTAACGTGAGGCTCAAAAAGGGATAAATGAAAGAGCATTTGTCACTTTTCGGTTGAAACGACTCGATAATAAATACTATTTTCACATTTTCCTTCACAATACTCGATAGAAATGTGATGTAAGTCAGTTATTAGCACCTTTCCTCGGTGTATCGGTGAATATCAGGTCAGTTTTGGTCGGGGACCACCTCGGCTTCGCCTCGGCTGAACCCCCGACCAAAACTGTCTTGATATTCACCGATACACCTCGGAAAGGGTGCTAATAACTACTACTTCCTCCGAGGGCGGTTCTGTTTTTTTTTATATTTTGTTGAATAGTTGAATAGCCGTATCAAATCTTAGATTCACAACTATGTATTTTCTATTATTGACCTAAATATTCTCAATGTAGATCGCACTTGTAATTAATACCATTAATAAAGGTGTGCTTGATTAATCCCATTGTATTTTGGTAATTTGTTAATCCCCTCACTACTATTGGATTATCTACTGTAATTACCTAACACTAATGGTGTCCTTGGTGACACGTGACATAGAATATATGTATATAAGTTAACTTTGGGTCTATCTTTAACATTCACTTTCTGTTTTCTCAGTTAACCCGTTAAACTTTCAACATGAGAGAAATCGTTCATATGCAAACTGGCCAATGTGGCAACCAGATCGGTGCTAAGGTAAGTTTAATGCAGTCTTTGAAAGTAAATTGTTTATGATAAATGTATGTACATCCAATTTATTCCTTTCTGGTCGACGCTAAGATGCAATTATTTATGTTGACCGAGTCGCTTAATTAGATCGCAATTACATATCCGCTGTAATAGCCATAGCATATATCGGAACTGATATTTATTTTAAAACGAAACTCTAACGATATGGCTTTTTTTCAGTTCTGGGAAGTAATCTCTGATGAACATGGTATCGACCCAACTGGAACTTACCACGGTGATTCCGATCTTCAGTTGGAGAGAATCAACGTTTATTATAATGAAGCTACAGGAGGAAAATATGTACCCAGAGCTGTTCTTGTGGATTTGGAACCCGGTACCATGGATTCTGTACGATCAGGACCTTTTGGTCAGATCTTCCGTCCAGATAATTTTGTCTTTGGTCAGAGTGGTGCTGGTAATAACTGGGCTAAAGGGCATTATACAGAAGGTGCTGAGCTGGTTGATTCTGTTCTAGATGTGGTCCGTAAAGAAGCTGAAAGCTGTGACTGTTTACAAGGATTCCAGTTGACCCATTCCCTGGGAGGTGGAACTGGTTCTGGTATGGGAACTCTCCTGATCAGTAAAATTCGTGAAGAATATCCAGATAGAATCATGAACACCTTCTCTGTCTGTCCTTCACCCAAGGTAAGGCGATTTTCAAATTTAATTCCCTTAAACTGCTTGGCATATCTTTTCTGTGTTTTTTTTTATAATACATATAATAGCTGTTCAAAGACATCGTTTTTAAAAACCTGCATAGCTTTAGCCATGACTGAAGCTCTATAATTAAAAAGTCTGCTATATGTGACTCTTTGGGTATGAGGTGCTTAAGTGGATAAGACATTGGCTTGCTAGCCTGGAGGTCGCGGGTTCGCACCCAGTGTTAGCCGAGAAGGTCCCCCCTAGGAAGTGGAGCGGGTGGAGGGCCTGTCTAGTCGTTCATATTGGACCAAAAACCCGAGGGCCTGTGTACACACTTGAGTGTACGTAAACGATCCCTTGACAGTTGGAATTCGATATAAGAGTCAGAACATGACACCATCGCCCTCATAGCGCAATGTAGGCGTATACCGTCTTCATTAGCCCAGTCGGAGCAGAACAGTAGGACGTTGAAACCCATTTAATTTTCATTTTTTTTGTGGTGTGAATGATTTTATCTTGATTACACGTGCGCTCTATTTAACCATCTTAATTTATTTAAATTTATATTTTCAGGTATCAGATACAGTTGTTGAACCTTACAACGCTACTCTCTCAATTCATCAACTGGTAGAAAATACAGACGAGACCTACTGTATTGATAACGAGGCTCTCTATGATATCTGTTTCCGTACCCTCAAACTGACCACACCTACGTACGGTGACCTCAATCATCTGGTCTCAGCCACCATGTCTGGAGTGACCACCTGTCTACGATTCCCTGGTCAACTGAATGCTGATCTACGTAAACTGGCTGTCAACATGGTACCTTTCCCACGTCTACATTTCTTTATGCCTGGTTTTGCTCCCCTCACCTCTCGTGGTTCCCAGCAGTACCGAGCTCTTACTGTACCCGAACTCACCCAGCAGATGTTTGATGCCAAGAACATGATGGCTGCCTGCGATCCTCGACATGGTCGTTACCTTACAGTAGCTACCATGTTCAGAGGTCGTATGTCCATGAAAGAGGTGGATGAACAGATGCTGAACGTTCAGAATAAAAACAGCAGCTACTTTGTTGAATGGATTCCCAACAACATAAAAACAGCTGTCTGTGATATTCCACCAAGAGGTCTGAAGATGTCAGGAACATTTATTGGTAACAGTACAGCTATTCAGGAACTGTTTAAGAGAATATCTGAACAGTTTACAGCTATGTTCAGGCGAAAGGCTTTCCTCCATTGGTATACCGGTGAAGGTATGGATGAGATGGAATTTACAGAAGCTGAATCTAACATGAATGATCTGGTATCTGAATATCAACAATACCAGGATGCTACAGCTGAAGAAGAAGGAGAATTTGATGAAGAAGAAGGCGAAGGAGAAGAGGCCTAACCAGAAGAGACGCCTTATTAATAGAAATATTTAAATTATTTTAATCATTGTTATGTTTATTCTGTATTAATGGGATCATGAATAAATTAATTAAAATATAAAAAAATGGGCGGTTTCAACTTTTCACCGTTAGATGTAACTCTACCATGGTTGTTGGTGATTGTAATCGTTGTCGTCCGGGATAAAGTTAGAAAAATTAGGTCAGGATGAAAGTAAATTTTCTGAACCCTTCAAGGTTTTTGAGAATATTCATAGAGAAATAGGGTTTAACGTCCACTCAACACAACTAGGTCATTTCGGGACTAACATATGATTTTTAATTTTATTTCAATAATTCGCTTGCGCGTAGGGGTCTTTAGCAGAGAGAGTGAGAGAGAGAGAGAGAGATGGGGTTTAACGTCCACTCAACACAACTAGGTCATTTCGAGACTAACATATGGTTTAATTTTATTTCAATAATTCGCTTGCGCGTAGGGGTCTTTAGCCGTGGGAGGAAACCGGAGTGCCCGGAGGAAACCCACGAGGTTGAGAAGGCGCCCCTGTATCCATGCCACATACGCTCACACCAGGGCTCGAAACCACAGCCGCAAACCAGAGGTGATCGGCCAGCTAGAGGTCAAAGCGCGGCACTCTAGACCACTAGGTCACCCCAACCCCTAATTAAAATAAGACTAAATCGATTATAGTATAATGTGGACGTATTATGCCGTCGCCCCCATATATGTGCTTAACTGGGTGTTTGTGTGCGTGTGTGTGTGTGTGTGTTTGGGGGGGGGGGGCTGGCATACTCCTCGCAGTGTTTCGTGTGATTATAGAGCTGATGGGGTCTCCGTTCCCAATCTTATTAAAATTAGACTGACATTTCCTTTCGTTTATAGTATAATGTGGACGTACCATGTTGTCGCCCTTATCGTGGGGCGTACGGGTGCGTGTTCCATCATAAGTTTTTATTTGTTTTTCTGTTAGGGGGTTGGGAGGCCGAATGGTTAGCACGTGCGCGTTGTATCCCAAAGTCTTCCATTGAGCCATTGGGGTGTTGTATCGATACAACTATTATACGTTACAGGGAGTAGGGTCGCCTTTCCAACATCGTGGGTTTTCTCCGGGTCCCCCGACTTCCTCTCACTGCTAAAGACCCCTACGCGCAAGCGAATTATTGAAATAAAATGGAACCATATGTTAATCCCGAAATGACCTAGTTTGTGTCGAGTGGACGTTAAAGCCCAATATTTAACATAAATAAACATTTTATCATTGGTACACGAATCGTTAACCATAATTCGTTTCAGCGCCATTTGTAACAAGTAGCTAGAAGAACGAGGCTAGACATATTCCACAAGTCCTGTCAAAACGGTGACGACAGAACTTACCTGGAGAGCATGCGCAATAAATACTATCGTGTACCATAGTTCATGTCAGCGCCATTTGTAACAAGTAGCCAGAAGAAAGCGGCTAGACACATTGCACAAGTCCAGTCAAAAGGTGACAACATAACTTACCTGGAGAGCATGCGCAATAAATACTATCGGTGTAGAGTGGAATAACCAGACCCCTGAGGTTGCCACTGTATGGAGACTTCTGGCGTATTTCGGTGAACATAACTGATCATGACGTCGCCGGACCCTGGGACCCAGTGACAAGATGACACCCTGTGAGAAGGGAAGGGGTCTATCCTCTCGGTTTTAGGGCGTCCGGAGTTCGAAGAAAA
Source organism: Patella pellucida (assembly GCA_917208275.1). NCBI lineage: Eukaryota > Metazoa > Mollusca > Gastropoda > Patellidae > Patella > Patella pellucida. The sequence continues at coordinate 72,714,948 of OU795040.1, forward strand.
ACGTTTGAAATTTCGACCTGAAATCGTGGTCTGTGGCGTGTACCCCGGGTTTAAAGTCATATACATGTACTTAGTTCTAAGCAGAGAGTGGCCTAGTTGGAAATGGGGACCACTGCCAGTCCGGGCCCGATGATATCGGTTCACGATTCTTGTCAAGCGAGTTGGTTGAGTAAAAAAACGGACCGCTACCTTTCGGGTTTCAGGTTATAGAATCATTTCTGATATCAACTCCCCGCTGCTAACCCACCCAAAATGGAATCGTTGATATCATTTTCTTTTCTTCTGACCGATGCCCCGTTGGGTCCCTCTCCCCCTGGATTTCAAAATTCATCGAAAAAAGGCCACAATGTTTTAACATTTGGGGGAAATCGGTCATCATTAGTTTTTTCTAAAAAATATAAAACAAATATCACCAAATCGCCAGGCCCAAGGCATATGCCTTTGTTGCATTCGCCATGATCCGCCACTGCTCCTCCCTCGGAATATGTTGAAAATTGGACGACCGGAAAGCGTGTTCTAGCCCAGAAAATCGTTCTGTAGCAAACATGAACAAGGACCCCACGACAGTAAGTCATTAAGCATGTCAGTACAAAATATATAGCAGATAGATGTCCGAACAAAATATATAGTAGATAGATGTCAGAACAAAATATATAGCAGATAGATGTCCGAACAAAATATATAGCAGATAGATGTCCGAACAAAATATATAGCAGATATATGTCAGAACAAAATATATAGCAGAAAGATGTCAGAACAAAATATATAGCAGATAGATGTCAGAACAAAATATATAGCAAATAGATGTCAGAACAAAATATATAGCAGAAAGATGTCAGAACAAAATATATAGCAGATAGATGTCCGAATAAAATATATAGCAGAAAGATGTCAGAACAAAATATATAGCAGAAAGATGTCAGAACAAAATATATAGCAGATAGATGTCAGAACAAAATATATAGCAGATAGATGTCAGAACAAAATATATAGCAGATAGATGTCCGAACAAAATATATAGCAGATAGATGTCAGAACAAAATATATAGCAGAAAGATGTCAGAACAAAATTTATAGCAGATAGATGTCAGAATAAAATATATAGCAGAAAGATGTCAGAACAAAATATATAGCAGAGAGATGTTAGAACAAAATATATAGCAGATAGATGTCAGAACAAAATATATAGCAGATAGATGTCAGAATAAAATATATAGCAGAAGGATGTCAGAACAAAATATATAGCAAATAGATGTCAGAACAAAATATATGGCAGAAATATGTTAGAATAAAATATATAGCAAATAGATGTCAGAACGAAATATATAGCAGATAGATGTCAGAACAAAATATATGGCAGATAGATGTCAGAACAAAATATATAGCAGATAGATGTCAGAACAAAATATATAGCAGATAGATGTCCGAACAAAATATATAGCAGATAGATGTCAGAACAAAATATATAGCAGATAGATGTCAGAACAAAATATATAGCAGATAGATGTCAGAACAAAATATATAGCAGATAGATGTCCGAACAAAATATATAGCAGATAGATGTCAGAACAAAATATATAGCAGATAGATGTCAGAACAAAATATATAGCAGAAATAGACAGCAGAAAGATGTCCGAACAAAATACATAGCAGATATATGTCAGAATAAAATATATGACAGATAGATGTCAGAACAAAATATATAGCATATAGGCTAAGCCTGTTACCCGATCCCATTCAGATGTCCCAAAGAGAAAAACAAATAAAACCTTTTGATTTAACACGCACCCGCACGGCGGCACGACCCCCCTCTTATACACACCCAGATAGGGGTGGCGGCATAATACGTCCACCTAATACTATAAATGGAACGAAATTGTAGTCTAATTTTAATTAGATCGGGGACTGAGGGTCAATTCGTTGTGAATATGTTCGAAACCATTGAAAGGTTCGGGTTGTCTAATGGTTAATGCTTGCGCATTGGATCATAAGGTCTGCCTATGTGTCAATTGGTGTTAATTCAATTCCCTGATTGTACGATCGCCTGTCCAACCCCATGTGTTTTCGCCGGCTCCCCCGGTTTCATCACACTGCTATAGATCCCGACAGACAAGCGAATTATTGAAATTATTTTGAACCATAGGTTAGTCGCAAAATGACCTAGTTTTTGTCGAGTTGGCGTTAAACCCCATATCCCTCTCTCTACCGTCTCTCTCTCTCTCTCTCTCTCTCTCTCTCGCTTTCTCTCTCTATAACAATATAAATCCAAATGGTTATGGTAAGAACCAAACACATCAAGGTTCATCTTGCTTAAGTAACACAAAAAGATTTCGTTATATTTTATATTATTTATTCATGAATCACATAATACAGAATAAACATAACAATGATTAAATTAATTTATAATAATTTAAATATTCTTATTAATACGATTTGCGTATCTTCTATTTATGTTTCTTCTTCGCCTTCTTCTTCATCAAATTCTCCTTCTTCTTCAGCTGTAGCATCCTGGTATTGTTGATATTCAGATACCAGATCATTCATGTTAGATTCAGCTTCTGTAAATTCCATCTCATCCATTCCTTCACCAGTATACCAATGGAGGAAAGCCTTTCGCCTGAACATAGCTGTAAACTGTTCAGATATTCTCTTAAACAACTCTTGTATAGCGGTACTGTTACCAATAAATGTTCCTGACATCTTCAGACCTCTTGGTGGAATATCACAGACAGCTGTTTTTATGTTGTTGGGAATCCATTCAACAAAGTAGCTGCTGTTTTTATTCTGAACGTTCAACATCTGTTCATCCACCTCTTTCATGGACATACGACCTCTGAACATGGTAGCTACTGTAAGGTAACGACCATGTCGAGGATCACAGGCAGCCATCATGTTCTTGGCATCAAACATCTGCTGGGTGAGTTCAGGTACAGTGAGAGCTCGGTACTGCTGGGAACCACGAGAGGTGAGGGGAGCAAAACCTGGCATAAAGAAATGCAGACGTGGGAAAGGTACCATGTTGACAGCCAGTTTACGTAGATCAGCATTCAGTTGACCAGGGAATCGTAGACAGGTGGTCACTCCAGACATGGTGGCTGACACCAGATGATTGAGGTCACCGTAAGTAGGTGTGGTCAGTTTGAGGGTACGGAAACAGATATCATAGAGAGCCTCGTTATCAATACAGTAGGTCTCGTCTGTATTTTCTACCAGTTGATGAATTGAGAGTGTAGCGTTGTAAGGTTCAACAACTGTATCGGATACCTGAAATTATAAATTCAAACGAAAACCGTCAATAAGATGGCAAAACTTGAGGGGTATGTGTAGTCAAGATAAAAGGAAATACGTGTAGGTTTTAACGTCCTACTGTTCTGCTCTGACTGGGCTAATGAAAACGGGCATACGCCATACAATGTGCTATTAGGGGTATATTGCCCGGATACCCACGCTACTGCCTACTCTTATATCGAATTCAAACTGCCAATGGATATTTAACGTGCACTCCAATGGGTATACGGGACCTCGGGGTTTGTCCCATCCGAACGACTACACAGCTGTCATTGTCAGGCATGCGCCCTGCACCACTAACAAGGGGGTCCACGCTGAAAAAAATCTTGATGACATTCTCGGCCAACAATGGGCGCGAATACGTGACCTCCAGGCTAATGAGCCAGTGTCTTATCCACTATAGGCACCATGGCTTATCATACCCAACGAGTCGCATATTAGACCTTTAAATACATAACTTCAGTCATGGGTAAAGCTATGCAGGTATTTTTTAAAATGGCATCTTTGAACAGATATATATAAATATGTATTTTAAAAACAATATCTAAAACGATATGCCAAGCTATTTGAGGGTAACTAAATTTTGAAAATCGCCTTACCTTAGGTGAGGGACAGACAGAGAAGGTGTTCATGATTCTATCTGGATATTCTTCACGGATTTTACTGATGAGGAGAGTTCCCATACCAGAACCAGTTCCACCTCCCAGGGAATGGGTCAACTGGAATCCCTGTAGGCAGTCACAGCTTTCAGCTTCTTTACGGACCACATCTAGAACAGAATCAACCAACTCGGCACCTTCGGTGTAATGGCCTTTAGCCCAGTTATTACCAGCACCACTCTGACCAAACACAAAATTATCTGGACGGAAGATCTGACCAAAAGGTCCTGATCGTACAGAATCCATGGTACCGGGTTCCAAATCGACGAGAACAGCTCTGGGTACATATTTTCCTCCAGTAGCTTCATTATAATAAACGTTGATTCTCTCCAACTGAAGATCAGAATCACCGTGGTAAGTTCCAGTTGGGTCGATACCATGTTCATCAGAGATCACTTCCCAGAACTGAAAAATAAAAAGCCATAGTGTTAGAATTTCGTTTTTAAGTAAATATCATTTCCGATATATGCTATTGGCTATTACAGTGGATATACAATAACTATGCAAATCAAGCCCTCGGTCAACATAAATAATTATATCTTAGCATCAACCACAAAGGAATAAATTGGATGTACGTACATTTATTGTGAACAATTTACTTTCAAAGACTGCATTAAACTTACCTTAGCTCCGATCTGGTTGCCACATTGGCCAGTTTGCATATGAACAATTTCTCTCATGTTGAAAGTTTAAAGGGTTAACTGAGAAGACAGAAAGTGAATGTTAAAGATAGACTCAAAGTTAACTTATATACATATATTCCATGACACGTGTCACCAAGGACAACATTGGTGTTATGTAAATAAAGTAGATAATCCAATAGTAGTGAGGGGATTAACTAATTACCGAAATCGAATTGGATTAATCAACCATTATGAATGGGATTATTTACTGCTGACAAAATATAATCACCCTGAGTGTAAGGCATGGATTAAGCCATACGAAGTTTTATATTTTTTCTAAAAAATGCAAATGACACATCGTTACTGTGAAAAAATTACTTAAACCAACACATTCGAACACTTAAATTTCAGTTTAGTTTGGTCTTTACTTATTTCACACCACCATCTTTCCATTCATTAGAGAAATGGGGTTTAATGTGCACTCGATAAAAACTAGATCATTTCGGGATAACAATAACATATAGTTTAATTTTATTTCAATAATTCACTTGCGAGTCTTTAGAAGTGGGGGAGTGGGGGACGTGGTTGGACAGGCGGCCCTACTCCCTGCCACGTACAACCGGGGTATCGAAACCATGCCAGTTGACTCAATGACCGACCTTATGATGCAGCGCGCACACGCTAACTATTCGGCCATCCGTCCCCCAGATTGCTACCCTTTTCATAAATTCGGCCTATTATTTTTATACTACGAAAACTGTTTGTGTAATTCAGAAGTTATTAATTTTTACTATTCTTTTCTAAATATGCCATTTGCACCCGTTTTATTACATATCAATAATAATATGTCCATTAATAAAGCGCTAAATCCACAAAATATGTTCTTGGAGCACATAAAAACTATAGACAAAAATGTGCCCTTGGCGCATACAAAAACTATTTATAAAGGGCTAAATCGTCAAAATGTGTTCTTGGCGCTTACAAATAATATGCATATTATACTCTGTTTTTTTATAATATAATTCAAACAGATGTTTGTAAATCAGATTTAAATTTATTGAATGGTTGACGTTTTTCTGCGCCGATTTCCAGAAGTTGGGTTCGTGAATATTCTAGAGAATTGGCTCACGACTACAGAGAGAGAGAAATAGTGTTTAACGTCCACTCGACACAAACTATGTCATTTGGGACTAACATATGGTTTAATTTTATTTCAATAATTCGCTTGTGCGTAGGGGACTTTGGCAGTGGGAGGAAACCGGAAGACCAGGGGGAAACCCATGAGTTTAGTCGGGCGACCATACTCCTTGCCACGTGCAACTTGGGGATTCGAAACCACGCAAGTCGACTCAATGACAGACTTTATGATACAGCGCGCGCACGCTGACCATTCAGCCACCCCTCACGACTACAATTCACCACTAATTCGTTAGCTTTTGAGTGGTTTAGATTATAGGTCTATCATTGAGCTAAAGGGTTTGGTGTTGGTCTCAAGCTTTAATGTGATAAGGGTTGGGGTTACCTGCTTAAAATCTTGGGTTTTCGCCGGGTTCTCGGGTTTACCCCAGTGCTAAAGACCACTACACACAAGCGAATTATTGAAATAAAACTGTACCATTTGTCCCTATATGTTCTAATATATACTTGTAGTTTCTGTCACGTGAAAGTTACCCCCACCCTCATACGCAATCAAACGATACCCTACAAAAATTTCTTCCGAGAATTATTGGAATCCTGTAAGTGAGACTTAAATGTTGTCCATATAACTGAGAGCAAATGACAATATGACTTTACGCCTTGGTGGTCGGGTCGTGCACAATACACAATAGTGTTGACATCCTTATGGTGTACCAAGTACCAAGATAATCCATTCAGAATTCCGGTCTGTGGGCGATTAACACAAACAATGGGCGTGACTCTGCCCCTTGGGGCCGGGATATATGCCCTAAAATAATTATTTGCTGTCCTTATGCTATTAACGGGAAACGATACACCACGTTCCGATATGGTCAGAGGCTATAAACATAAAACTTAGGCGTGGCTCTGCTCCTGGGGGCTGTACGTGACAAGGAGTAGGGTCAAACCTCTCGAGTTTTTATCCGGATCCACCAATTTCCTCCCACTGCTAAATATCCATATGCACAATCGAAAAAGGGAATAAATTTGAATCATACGATAGTCCCGAAATGACCTGGTTTGTGTCGAGTGGACGTTAAAGACCATGCACTAAAATCAATAGGGATCATCCTCCGGGTATAACGAAGACATATGCAAAATTTTTAGGGGATATGTACTACAAAAATATCCTTGGGTATAAGGAATAGTTATTAAATTTGTAACTATATAGTTCCTTTAATTACTGTAGAATTGTACAACATATCACGGAACTGACAACCCATGAAGTCACCCGTGGTCTGAAACCATTTCTTAACTACATTTACCTCCCTTTATTCATAAACATTGGGCCCGCTTGATTTATCCGGCGATAGGCGAGCCGGTTTGTAAACGGCGTACGCCGGTATCAGAGCACATCTAGTGACCTGGCTGATAAAACATTTGGCTTGGGATAATATTATAATATCAAATTGATTACATGGCATGTTTTAATAATAAAAAAACAGTATTCATGGATGTATGGCTATAATAGTAAATACAGGAGGACTGCACTACACGCAAAACAAACACACAAAAAAATCTACCGGGAGATCCCGTGTTCTATCCCTACATTGGCCGACAAGGTAGGAACAACACATAGTCGTTCGGATGCCATTAAAATCGAAAGTCCGGTGTACATACTGAGATATATTGATAAGCGATATTCATAAGCATGCTGCTTGTTTTCGTATCCTTTAAACTGTACAATTGTATAACTATATGTAATTATATTGAATAAAATATTGTTTAAATCATATATTGATAGACGAGCATAATATGGTTCTGTTTTATTTCAATAAAAAGCGTAGGCGTCTTTAGCATTGAAGGGAATACCGGGGGACTTCCTTATACACACCAAGATATGGGTGACATGATTCGTCCACATTATACTGTAAACGAACGAAATTGTAGTCTAATTTTAATTAGGTCGGAGACTGAGAGTGCATTCGTTGTGAATATTCTCCTAACAATTGACAATTTCGATGGATGGGGTGGTCGAATGGTTAAGAGCGGGTTTGCGAGAGCACCGGGCAAAATCGGGAAAAAGTGATAAGGTGGCAGGTAGGAATTTTCCAACCATACTTTGGTTATGGTCCCCCATTGGGGTCAGGACTCACGTGGCAAAACGATTTCCCCCGAATCACTCCCTGAATAGGAGAACTAAAAGTGTCATTTTTCACGTCAAAATGGCATGATTTTCACCTCAATTTTGGCACAACTTTGGGAAAGCTTCTCTGAGCGTAGGGAAGTCGAGTGATAATGACTTCTTGGGTGAAAGGTAAGTGGACCGTGGTCTCTCGAATGAGCATGCATGATCCTCCAAATACCTTAAATATTGTGAGATATAACGGATTTTCGACGACACCCAACGGCACACTGAAATACAGACACATGTAACAAGCTCGATAGCTCCTTCTTTCCGTATAATTGGTCGGTTTGGGTCATGTGGTTTTGAAGGGTGGTAATGGTTGCTTGAAATGCAAAAATAAAAATGACTGGAATCCAAGCCTTAGTTGCGCTGTGAGATGGTCAAAAATGTGTATTTTATACCATATTTTTCAGCATTTTTGCGGTAAAGGGACTTATAACGCACATAACTTAGTTAGGTGAATCGTGAAACTGGTCGGTGTCATCATCGTTCGCAAGACCGCCCGCAAGACTCGCTTTTTGCCATCTTAAATCTTAAATCTCAAATCTCAAATCTTAAATCTCAAATCAAATCAAATCTCAAATCTCAAATCTCAAATCTCATATCAAATCTCAAAACAAATCTCAAATCAAATCTCAAAACAAATCTCAAATCTCAAATCAAATCTCAAAACAAATCTCAAATCTCAAATCAAATCTCAAATCTCAAATCAAATCTCAAATCAAATCTCAAATCAAATCTCAAATCAAATCTCAAATCTCACATCAAATCTCAAATCAAATCTCAAATCAAATCTCAAATCTCAAATCAAATCTCAAATCAAATCTCAAATCTCAAATCTCAAATCAAATCTCAAATCTCAAATCTCAAATCAAATCAAATCAAATCAAATCAAATCAAATCAAATCAAATCAAATCAAATCTCAAATCAAATCTCAAAAATCAAAAATCAAATCTCAAAAATCAAAAATCAAAAATCTCAAAAATCTCAAATCAAATCTCAAATCAAATCTCAAATCAAATATCAAATCAAATATCAACTCAAATATCAACTCAAATATCAAATCAAATCTCAAATCAAATCTCAAATCAAATCAAATCAAATCTCAAATCAAATCTCAAATCAAATCAAATCTCAAATCAAATCTCAAATCAAATCTCAAATCAAATCTCAAATCAAATCTCAAATCAAATCTCAAATCAAATCTCAAATCAAATCTCAAATTTATCAAATCAAATCTCAAATCAAATCTCAAATCAAATCTCAAATCAAATCTCAAATCAAATCTCAAATCAAATCTCAAATCAAATCTCAAATCTCAAATCAAATCTCAAATCAAATCAAATCTCAAATCAAATCAAATCTCAAATCAAATCAAATCTCAAATCAAATCTCAAATCAAATCAAATCTCAAATCAAATCTCAAATCAAATCTCAAATCTCAAATCAAATCAAATCAAATCTCAAATCAAATCTCAAATCAAATCTCAAATCAAATCTCAAATCAAATCAAATCTCAAATCAAATCAAATCAAATCAAATCAAATCAAATCAAATCAAATCAAATCAAATCAAATCTCAAATCAAATCTCAAATCAAATCAAATCTCAAATCAAATCTCAAATCAAATCAAATCTCAAATCAAATCAAATCAAATCTCAAATCAAATCTCAAATTAAATCTCATCTCAAATCAAATCAAATCTCAAATCAAATCAAAAAATCAAATCTCAAATCAAATCAAATCAAATCTCAAATCAAATCTCAAATCAAATCTCAAATCAAATCTCAAATCAAATCTCAAATCAAATCTCAAATCAAATCTCAAATCAAATCTCAAATCAAATCAAATCAAATCTCAAATCAAATCAAATCAAATCAAATCAAATCAAATCAAATCAATTCTCAAATCAAATCAAAAATCAAATCGAAAATCAATCAAATCTCAAATCAAATCTCAAATCAAATCAAATCTCAAATCAAATCAAATCTCAAATCAAATCTCAAATCAAATCAAATCTCAAATCAAATCAAATCTCAAATCAAATCAATTTTAAATTTAAATTTATCCAGCCTGGTGATGCTACAGCAAACTCGTACTCGTACTGTTGTAAACTCAGAGAAATCGAGATTTTTGAGTTTGGTATGCAACTGAAATTTTATACCAAAGTCAGCCTGCCTGGAATACTTGATTTGATGCTATCTGACAATATTTGATGTATAATGATAAATTTAAATGTCCATATTGTATAAATAACCGAAAATCTCGAATTTGGTAATTTTTCATTAGATCAGAATGGAACATTGAGATTTTTTTGAGTGCTATGCAACTGAAATCTTAAACCAGAGTAAATGTGCCTAAAATATTTGATTTGATGCCCTGTGCAACAATATTATGAAGCATGATAATATATTTCAAAATTATATAAAAAACGAAAATATCGAAATTTGGTAATTTTTCATTTGATCAGTAGGGACACTTCCAGCTGGATTCCAGTCATTTTTATTTTTCTATTGTGTGGTGGAGGTTATGTGCTTCCAATGTAGTATAAACCGGTTTCCCTGATCCATGGAAAGAACTTGCTACGCGTCTACGAATGAACCTCGTCCCTGAAACGAGTTTCGCTAGTGCTATTTCAATGATGTCGGTTTATAGAGTTACCGAGGTCCGATCGACATGAAACTCGTCATAGCATGGGAGCATGGTCCCCTCTAATATACTGCCAAATTTGGTGGCTGGCTGCCGTCTAGTATCTCCGTGAGCGTATTACAAACTTTACGTTGAAAAATCGGTGAAAATCGACCATTTCGATGTCGAAAACACGTTTTTCCCATTTTCTCAGCCAAGGGTGCAAGGATGTCCGAGATATGGTGCATGCCTGCTTAGGGCACCACCCTCAACCAACATGTAAATTTTGGTCGAAATCCCTGACTAGCACCTTATCACCCCCTGCCTGGTGCTATCGCGAACTCGCTCTTAAGTACGTTGGATCCGAAGGTCTGTCAATGACTAGTGTGGTTTCAATTTCGCGCTTGTACGTGGCAAGGAGTAGGGTCGCCTGTCCAACCTCGTGTATTTCCGTTTTCATCCCACCGCTAAGACCCCTACAGACACGTAAATTATTGAAATTATATTGAACCATAGTTTAGTCCTGAAATGACCTTGAATGTGCCGAAAGGTTGCTAAACCCCATTTATCACTCTCTCTCCTACAAAAGTTCGGAAAATTGGCTTTCGTCCTGGCCTTATCTTTCTATTACAATAAAAATCAAAACGGTTATGCCAAGAATCACACACGTCGTTTAACAGATGGATCAGAATGTCTGTCTATGAGAAAATTAGTGTGGTTTCAATTTCGCGCTTGTACGTGGCAATGAGTAGGGTCGCCTGTGTAACCTCGTAGGTTTTCTCCAGTTGCCCCGTTTTCATCCCACTGCTAGTAAAGACCCCTAGTTCGTTCAACAGATGAAACTGTCCATCTTTTCACTCCACTTTAAGATAAATAAAATGTTTTTTTTTTATATTTTATCTGTATACGCCACTAAGTCACATAAAAAGATTTTTGTTTATATTTTATCTTATTTATTCATGAATCAAATAATACAGAATAAACATAACAATGGTTAAAATAATTTGTAATAATTTAAATATTTCTATTTATGTTTCTTCTTCGCCTTCTTCTTCCTCAAATTCTCCGTCTTCTTCAGCTGTAGCATCCTGGTATTGTTGATATTCAGATACCAGATCATTCATGTTAGATTCAGCTTCTGTAAATTCCATCTCATCCATACCTTCACCAGTATACCAATGGAGGAAAGCCTTTCTTCTGAACATAGCTGTAAACTGTTCAGATATTCTCTTAAACAGCTCTTGTATAGCGGTACTGTTACCAATAAATGTTCCTGACATTTTCAGACCTCTTGGTGGAATATCACAGACAGCTGTTTTTATGTTGTTGGGAATCCATTCAACAAAGTAGCTGCTGTTTTTATTCTGAACGTTCAGCATCTGCTCATCCACCTCCTTCATGGACATACGACCTCTGAACATGGTAGCTACTGTAAGGTAACGACCATGTCGAGGGTCGCAGGCAGCCATCATGTTCTTGGCATCAAACATCTGCTGGGTGAGTTCGGGTACAGTGAGAGCTCGGTACTGCTGGGAACCACGAGAGGTGAGGGGAGCAAAACCTGGCATAAAGAAATGTAGACGTGGGAAAGGTACCATGTTGACAGCCAGTTTACGTAGATCAGCATTCAGTTGACCAGGGAATCGTAGACAGGTGGTCACTCCAGACATGGTGGCTGACACCAGATGATTGAGGTCACCGTAAGTAGGTGTGGTCAGTTTAAGGGTACGGAAACAGATATCATAGAGAGCCTCGTTATCAATACAGTAGGTCTCGTCTGTATTTTCTACCAGTTGATGAATTGAGAGAGTAGCGTTGTAAGGTTCAACAACTGTATCTGATACCTGAAATTATAAATAGAAATAAAAACAGTCAATAATATGGTTAAATAGACAGCACATTTAATCAAGATAAAGGGAAATACATGTAGGTTTTAACGTCCTTCTGCTCTGCTCTAACTGGGCTAATGAAGACGGGCATACGCCATACAATGTGCTATTAGGGGTATATTGCCCGGACAGCCACGCTACTGCCTACCCTTATATCGAATTTTAACTGCCAATGGATTTGTTACGTGCACACCAATGGATTTGTTACGTGCACACCAATGTGTATACGGGACCTCGGGGTTTGTACCATCCGAACGACTACACAGCTGTCATTGTCAGGCATGCGCCCTGCACCACTGACAAGGAGGAACCACCCTGAAAAATCTCGATGAACTTTCTCGGCCAACAACGGGCGCGAATCCGCGACCTCCAGTCTAGCGAGCGAGCGTCTTACCCACTATAGGCACCATGGCTTATCATACCCAAAGAGTCGCATATCCGACCATTAAATACATATATCTTAAACGATATACCAAGCTATTTGAGGGAATTAAATTTGAAAATCGCCTTACCTTAGGTGAGGGACAGACAGAGAAGGTGTTCATGATTCTATCTGGATATTCTTCACGGATTTTACTGATCAGGAGAGTTCCCATACCAGAACCAGTTCCACCACCAAGGGAATGAGTCAACTGGAATCCCTGTAGACAATCACAGCTTTCAGCTTCTTTACGGACCACATCTAGAACAGAATCAACCAACTCGGCACCTTCTGTATAATGACCTTTAGCCCAGTTATTACCAGCACCACTCTGACCAAAGACAAAATTATCTGGACGGAAGATTTGACCAAAAGGTCCTGATCGTACAGAATCCATGGTACCGGGTTCCAAATCGACGAGAACAGCTCTAGGTACATATTTTCCTCCTGTAGCTTCATTATAATAAACGTTGATTCTCTCCAACTGAAGATCAGAATCCCCGTGATAAGTTCCAGTTGGGTCGATACCATGTTCATCAGAGATTACTTCCCAGAACTGAAAAAAATAAAAAGCCATACTGTTAGAGTTTCGTTTTAAAGTAAATATCAGTTCCGATATATTATGCTATTGGCCATTATTCGGTCAACAGAACTAATTGCATCTTAGCGTCAACCAGAAAGGAATAAATGTGGATGCATATATATCTATCATGAACAATTTACTATCAATGATGTCCGCGTTAAACTTACCTTAGCTCCGATCTGGTTGCCACATTGGCCAGTTTGCATATGAACGATTTCTCTCATGTTGTAAGTTTGAAGGGTTAACTAAGAAGACAGAAAGTGAATGTTAAAGAAAGACTCAAAGTTAACTTATATACATATATTCCATGTCACGTGTCACCAAGGACACCAATGGTGTTAGGTAAATACAGTAGATAATCCAATAGTAGTGAGGGGATTAACAAATTACTAAAATCGAATTGGATTAATCAACCATTATGAAAGGGGTTAATTACTGCTGACAAAATATAATCACCCTGAGGTTTATTCCCATAACGCCGACCCACTGAGTTTTAGGGGGACAATTTTGGTCGGTGTTAAGGGGTCGACTGGCCAAGAACAATAGACCCAAGCTGGGGGATAAAACTAATTAAGCCGATAATTTTGGGAGCATTTATTTTAAAAAACAATTATAACAACCTTTAAGACATATGATTATAAATAATTTTAACTTTTGGCACGCATAAAATGTCCAACATAGTCAAAAAATTCTAACAAATTCAATCCTCCTTCTTCATATCTTTGTTTTGCATCTTCGATCTTTCTGTTATCTGTGTATTTTTTCCTTTTATGTTGGTTGTCGCTGGCCACTCGAATACTGCAACAACTGAATCTCGATCGTCTTTTATTCTTTTTTCAAAAATGCCATCACATTCGGATGTGCTTTTCCAATTAATTTTTCTAGACGCCCGTGTCACACCTCTGCAAAATTGTTGGTTCTTCGCGTGGTTTGGTTGTGGTTCCATTGTACTTGAGTGAATTGACCGTCTAACCATTGGGTAACCATATAGTCGGCCAGTTGTTGAAATTTCTCATTATCTGGTACCTTGGCCATTATTTTGATCCATGCGTCATCAATCTGCAAATAAAAGAAAGATACATATACATTATCTATATTTATTACCCAGCAACACATAGGTAACTGCCACCTCTTGCTGTAGGAAGAAACTTAGATTGTAACTGTGCATTAGTCACCGTAGAAAGAAATGTATATGAAATGTCTTGGGAATATTTACGTATTTATACTTATTTTGAGAAATAATCACAATGAACTGAATTTCGATCATTTGTCAGCTTCTTGTTGAACTATCGTAGCCTATATTTTTTTATTAATTAATGAGTGGAATAATCTGAACAAAGTAAAGTAAACTATAGATTAAGAAAACTATAGTTAGTGAGTTGAATTTAAGTGAACTATATTAATAATGACTGGTCCCTACCTCATTAACGCCTTTAATCCGTTCTTAACCCATCAAAGAGTGCCGCGGTCGACTTCCCAAACTCTGGTGAGTCGGCGTTATGGGAAGACACCGCTGAGTGTAACTTGGCATGGACTAAGCCGTACGACGTTTTATATTTTATCGAAAAAATGCAAATGACACATCGTTACTGTAAAAAATGACTTAAACCAACACATTCGAACACTTAAATTTCAGTTAAGATTGTTTCTTTTACTTATTTCACACCACCATCTTTCCATTCATTAGACTGTTAGAGAAATGGGGTTTAACGTGCACTCGATAAAAACTAGGTCATTTCGGGACTAACAATAACATATAGTTTAATTTTATTTCAATAATTCACTTGCGAGTCTTAAGTAGTGTGGAAGGGGTGGCCGGGGGACGCGGAGAAAACCCTTGAGGCTAGACAGGCGGCCCTACTCCTTGTCACGTACAACTGGGGTATCGAAACCATGCCAGTTGACTCAATGACCGATCTTATGATGTAGCGCGCATACGCTAACTTTTCGGTCATCCATCTCCAGATTGCTAAACAGATAGCTTCCCTTTTCATTAATTCGGCCTATTATTTTTATACTACGAAAACTGTGTGTGTAATTCAGAACTAATTAATATATTGTTCTTTTCTAAATATGCCATTTGCGCCTTTTTTATTACATATCACTAATAATATGTCCATCATTAATAAAGCGCTAACTTCACCAAATGTCTTCTTGGAGATCAAAAAATAATTGTACTCTTCGCGCATACAAAAACTATTTATAAACCTTAAAACACCGGAAAACACAGGAAAGCAACCGGAAAACACCATTTTATACTGAATACCGGAAAACACCCTAAATACGGGAAAACATCCTAAATAGGCAACCCGTAGTCTGGTCCTCTGGGGTTTAAGAATTTGGGGGAGAGTTTAAGTCCAGTGTTTTCAAGAAGACCAGACTCTGGGTTACTTATTTAGTGTGTTTTCCGGTATTTACTGTTTTTCCGTGTTTTCCAGTATTCAGTATAAAATGGTGTTTTCCGGTTGTTTTTCGGTTGTTTTCGGTGTTTTCAGGTATATAGTATAGCCCGTCGTTGGCGCTTACAAAAAATATACTCTGTTTTTTTTTTAGAATATAATTCAAACAGATGTTTGTAAATCAGATTTGAATTGATTTAGTGGTTGACGTCTTTGGTTGTATGTATGATCGCTCATGATTGATGCCCGGGAAAAGCTTGGGTGGCGAATATGCTGGCGAATGGGCTTACTCCGGCTTACAACTAGTTCACCACAAATTCACAATGACAACAATGTGATTGCCAAACATTCGGTGGTGTTCGTGGGAGTTCGAGTGGTTTAGATCACAGGTCTGTCATTTAGCCAAGTGTTGGGTTTTTCTCTCAAGTTTGTACATGAAAGGGGGGGGGGTCCCCTCCTTAACCTCGTGGGTTTTCTCTGGGTCCTCGGGTTTCTTAGCACTGCTAAAGACCACTACGCACAAGAGAATTATTGAAATAAAACTGTACCATGTGTTAGTCCCTAAATGTTCTAAAATATACGTGTAATTTATGTCAAGTGGACGTTAAACCCCACCCTGACCCTGTAGTCATTAGCTTATATTTTTTCTTAGCAAGTCATATTTAAAAATAAATATGCGTATATTAGATATTCTGATCAAGTAAGAAAATTATCCCAAGATTCTGTATTGTCAGGTCTGTACATTAATTAAGGCGACAGCATTTCAAACTTATGTCAAAATGAAAAAAACAAAAGCAATCAAACTATCTCCTGGGGCTTAAGTGGGGCTTAAATGTCTACCTTACAACTGGGAGTGACTGGTGTCTCGGCAACCGAGAGCAACTGGCGTTTCAGCAAATACGACCTAAATGCTGCTTACTGAGACGACATTTTAGCTGTTCTGGCAACAAAGCATTTATTACTTTATCTGTTTGAAACATATCAGTTTAAGCAGCCACAATCAGCCATATATTATTTATTATTCTAATAGACATTAAGTGCTTTAAAAGAAGATCAGCGAGAAGAGGGCGGGGTAGAACTTTCAACTTTGCCACCCTTATAGTATAAGAAATACGTACCAGGATACTCCCTTCACAATTGCGGCCTGTAGGTGATATCTCTGGGGATGGGGGGCATACACCGAGATCTATAGTTGCCATCCTTAGGTTATATTGAATATATTATAAGCCAAGTTCAAAGATGTCCTGGATTATAAACACAACAATTGGGCGTGACTCTGCCCCTGGGGGTTGTACGGGGGTTGAACGGACACATATAAATAGGTACAATCCAGTTTTTGAAATGATTGGTCATGCCAAATTTGAACAATATGTGTTAATACCTGTATATAGTACCACCAATAACATTTACAAGGAGATAACAACTATCAGAGTCACCTGTGGTCCGTAACCTTCTCTTAACTATATTTACCTCCCTTTATTCATGAACCGTGCAACACGTTCACCGGGGAGCCACGGTGACCGGGCCCGTAGCCAGCTTATAAAATATGGGTGAGGGTTACATAAGTTTTTGGAGGGGCTACGGGCACCGACGGTGGCTCGGTGCGTAAGATGCTGACTCGCTAAACCGGGGATCCCGTGTTTGATCCCTGAGAAAGAACGGATGTGGGGGTTTGGAAGGGACAACGAAGGCCTGGTGTCCATATTGGCGTGCACTTAAAAGAACCCATGTCTGGTTAATCTTATTTTTAAGAGAGCTTGTTCTTGAGATAACATATGATTCAATTTTATTTCAATACAAGACGTAGGCGTCTTTAGAAGTGCAATCTAGGCTAATCCTGTTCCTCAATCCTATTCAGATATCCTAAACAGAAAAACAAATAAGAACGGATGATCTACCACACACCCACACTAATCTACACACCCAGATAGGGGCGACTGCATAATACGTCCACCTTATACAATAAACGAAACGTTGAAACCACCCATCTGTTTACTCAACATCCGTCAAATAAAAAGAGTTTGTTATATTTTATATTATTTATTCATGATTTCCATAATACAGAATAAACATAACAACGAGTAAAATAATTTATAATAATTTAAATATTTATATTAATAAGATTTGCGTATCTTCTATTTATGTTTCTTCTTCGCCTTCTTCTTCATCAAATTCTCCTTCTTCTTCAGCTGTAGCATCCTGGTATTGTTGATATTCAGATACCAAATCATTCATGTTAGATTCAGCTTCTGTAAATTCCATCTCATCCATACCTTCACCAGTATACCAATGGAGGAAAGCCTTTCGCCTGAACATAGCTGTAAACTGTTCAGAAATTCTCTTAAACAATTCCTGAATAGCGGTACTGTTACCAATAAATGTTCCTGACATCTTCAGACCTCTTGGTGGAATATCACAGACAGCTGTTTTAATGTTGTTTGGAATCCATTCAACAAAGTAGCTGCTGTTTTTATTCTGAACGTTCAGCATCTGTTCATCCACCTCTTTCATGGACATACGACCTCTGAACATGGTAGCTACTGTAAGGTAACGACCGTGACGAGGATCACAGGCAGCCATCATGTTCTTGGCATCAAACATCTGCTGGGTGAGTTCGGGTACAGTAAGAGCTCGGTACTGCTGGGAACCACGAGAGGTGAGAGGAGCAAAACCTGGCATAAAGAAATGTAGACGTGGGAATGGTACCATGTTGACAGCCAGTTTACGAAGATCAGCATTCAGTTGACCAGGGAATCGTAGACAGGTGGTCACTCCAGACATGGTGGCTGACACCAGATGGTTAAGGTCACCGTAAGTAGGTGTGGTCAGTTTGAGGGTACGGAAACAGATATCATAGAGAGCCTCGTTATCAATACAGTAGGTCTCATCGGTATTTTCTACCAGTTGATGAATTGAAAGGGTAGCGTTGTAAGGTTCAACAACTGTATCTGATACCTGAAATTATAAATACAAATAGAAACAGTCAATAAGATGATTAAATAGAGAGCACATTTAATCAAGGTAACATCATTCATACCCAAAACGAAATGAATGATGTGTTTTAACGTTCTATTGGTCTGGCCCGACTGGGCTTAAGAAGACGGGTGTACGCCATACAGTGTGCTATGAGGAATACTTTGCCTGGCCATGATTTTAATATCGAATTCAATCTGCAAAGGTATCTTTTACGTGCATTTCAATGTGTACGCGGGGCCTCGGACTCTTTGTCCCATCCGACCTCTCCCCCCCTCCGACCTGCAATACAGAGTGCTATGACGGAAATTGCGCCTAGCCCTGAACTTACATCGAATTCCAACTGTCAATGGATCTCTTACGTGCCCTCTAATGTGTACACGGTACTTTTGTCTCATCCGAACAACCAGACACCAATGAAATGGTATCCACGACGGAAAATCTCAATAAACATTCTTGGCCAACACCGGAAAATCTCGATGAACATTCTTGGCCAACATCGGGCGCGAACCCGCGAGCTCCATGGGTAAAGCTATGTAGATTTTTTTAAAAACAGCATATTTGATACATGCATTTGAATTATAAAAAAAGACATGCCAAGCTGTTTAAGGGAATTAAATTTGAAAATCGCCTTACCTTAGGTGAAGGACAGACAGAGAAAGTGTTCATGATTCTATCTGGATATTCTTCACGGATTTTACTGATTAGGAGAGTTCCCATACCAGAACCAGTTCCACCACCCAGGGAATGGGTCAACTGGAATCCTTGTAGACAGTCACAGCTTTCAGCTTCTTTACGGACAACATCTAGAACAGAATCAACCAGCTCAGCACCTTCTGTATAATGACCTTTAGCCCAGTTATTACCAGCACCACTCTGACCAAAGACAAAATTATCTGGACGGAAGATTTGACCAAAAGGTCCTGATCGTACAGAATCCATGGTACCGGGTTCCAAATCGACGAGAACAGCTCTTGGTACATACTTTCCCCCTGTAGCTTCATTATAATAAACGTTGATTCTCTCCAACTGAAGATCAGAATCACCGTGATAAGTTCCAGTTGGGTCGATACCATGTTCATCAGAGATTACTTCCCAGAACTGAAAAATAAAACGACATAGTGTTAAGAGTTTCGTTTTTAAGTAACAATTTTAGTGATATGATTGGATAATATTAGATTTAATTTAGTGCTTAGCCAATCAAAATTGAAGTATCTACTACGATTTATATTTTATCTTTAGTTACAATTTCGTGAAAAGGGCCCATAGTGTTAGAGTTTCGTTTTTAATTAATAATTTAAGTGATTTGATTGGATAATATTAGATTTAATTTAGTGCTTAGCCAATCAAAATTGAAGTATCTACTATAATTTGGATTTTATCTTTAGTTACAATTTAGTGAAACAGGGCCCAGGTCTAAAAGTGGATATACAATAGATATGCAAATCACGCTCTGGTTAAGCGACTCGGTCAACATAAATAATCGCCTCTTTGCGTCGACCAGAAAGGAATAAATTGGATGTACATACATCATTATGAACAGTTTACTTTCAAAGATGGCCACATTAAACTTACCTTAGCTCCGATCTGGTTGCCACATTGGCCAGTTTGCATATGAACGATTTCTCTCATGTTGAATGTTTAAAGGGTTAACTGAGAAGACAGAATGTGAATGTTAAAGAAAGACTCAAAATTAACTTATATACATATATTCCATGTCACGTGTCACCAAGGACACCATTGGTGTTAGGTAAATACAGTAGATAATCCAATAGTAGTGAGGGGATTAACAGGTTACCAGTTTTAAATGGGATTAATCAAGCACCAGTGAATGGTATTAATTACAAGTATGATTTACATTGAGAATATTTAGGTCAATAATAGAAAATACATAGTTGTGAATCTAAGATTTGATACGGCTATTCAACTATTCAACAAAATATTTAAAAAAAAAGCAGAACCGCCATCGATGGAAGTTATTACACACAGAGACTTTTCTGTAATCAGAATTGAATTGTTGAATGGTGGACGTCTTTCTGGGCTGATTTTAAGAAATTTGGTTGCATGTTTAAAAGTCATGATCGCTCATAATTGATGACTGGGCAAAGCGTGGGAGGCGATATCGGTCTGTAATCGAAACATAGAAACAAAAATTGGGCGTGGCTTTGCCCATATATCAAAAATAATAGCGGTCATATTTATGGTACATGGGATAGGTACGGTATAAAGATTGTAATAAGGCTCTGATTGTAACTATATAGTTTCACTATAACTGTATAATTGAGATTGTACAGAATATCACGAAACTGACCACTCATGAAGCCACCCGTGGTCTGAAGCCTCCTTTAAACTGAATTTGCGTCCCTTTATTCATAAACCCATCCACATATAAAATATGTTCAATGAAAACCGGGAACCACCGCGGCTCGGTGAGTAGGACGCTGGTTCGGTAACCAATGGATCCCGTGTTTGATAAACAGAACAGAAGGACGTTAAATCCATTTCATTTCATTTCCGTGGTCGATCCCTCCATTGGCCGGGAAAGGACGGATGACCCGTAAAGGTACAATGTATAGTCGTTCGGATGGAACGAAAAACCAAGGTCAGGTTTAGTCCTGTATATGGGCGTACAGGGTAAAAGAATCCATGACAGAGTAAGTGTAAAATGTCACTTAGAGCACACGGCATGACGTATGCTTGGTCGGAGCAGAACAGTAGCATGTAATACACTGCGTTGATCTGCCCCTTGGGGTTGGGCATGTAATAAAATTAATAGTGATCATCCCTACAGTAAACTGGTGTTATGTTAGTCCCGAAATGACCTAGTTGTGTTGAGTGGACGTTAAATCCCATTTCTCTCTCTCTCTCTCTCTCTCTCTCTCCCTCTCTCTCCCTCCCGAACAGTAAATTGTAACTACCGTTATATACTACCACCAATAACTGTAGAATTTAACTTACAAATACATAGAGAGAAAAATGGGGTTTAACGTCCAATCGACACAAACTAGGTCATTTCCTGACTAACATATATTTTAAAAAAATTAAAAATTATTTCAACAATTCGGTACCGCGTCGGGGTCTTTAGCACTGGGAGGACACTGGAGGACCCGGAGAGAACCCATGAGGTTGCCCCCCCCCCCCAAACAAACAAATAACGAAGTCACAGTCTTGTTGTCTAGATAACCTTCGCTTAACTGTATTTGCCTTCCTAACAAATCCACCTGTAAAACAAACATCGTACGTAACTAACATGACGAAAATTAAATTGTAGCTGGCTTTTTTTTCGCACTTACACAGTGAATGACCATTCAGCGCAGTAATCCCAGTCAAAATTTGGCTATTTTTTAAAATTGCGTTAAATTTTTGTTTAGAACTGAAACAAATTTTAACTATTAGTCAATCCCCACGCTAAAAATCATTAGCAGAATTCATTGTGTATACATGTGTAATAGACCCGACCGAAGCACAAAATAGTGCCAATAGAGCGGTCCCCGCGCAGGCGCGAAGCCAGAAACCTAAATTGAGTCGACATAGGGGGCGAGAAAGATAAATTTCCGACAACAAAAAATCAATGAACGAAGGTCATCGCCGACTGCAGTAAGCAGGAGGAGGGGAGAGCACGAAAATTAGAAGCTGTGAGAGTGAATTTAGGCCTCTATGACATGCAGGTGGCAAATATGTCGGAAAATTAAGAGTTTCCAGCCGACATTAACTATCTTTCGGCCGAATTTGAGAGGATATGTCGTACTAAAACTCTCTCCTGGCGAAAATGCGAGCATAGCTAACCAGCGATTTTTTTCCGACGCAGACAGAAAAATTCCGACAGGAACGGGCATAGGGGGGGGGGGGAGTGGCTCGCCTCCCCCCGCCCCCCACTAGCCTCGGGCCTGTCCCCGCGTGTGTCAAATATCCGTTTAAACTCGCATTTTCTTCCAGGGATTGACTTCCGTGCGTTGACCTCGCGACCTAGTGTAACGTGGATATCATGGCTATTCACTGTGTTAGAGTCACACTTCTCTGCAGGTAGGGTGAGTCTGTCATTTAGATTGGTAAAACATGTTTAATAAAAACGGGTTCCCATGGTGGCTCGATGAGTAAGATGCTTACTCTCTAACCGAGAGATCTCTGCATTGGTCGAGAAACGAAGGTGGGCTGGGAAGGGTCAACGTATAGTTGTTCGGAAGGTACGAAAAACCAAGTCTTGGTGTACATATTGGCGTGCACGTACAAGAACCCATGTCTGTATATTCTTGTCTATAATAAAGTTTGTTATTGAGATATATGTAGACACTATATGGTTCCATTGTTTTTCAGTGTGTGTGTGTGTGTGTGTAGGGGGGAGGGTGTTAAATCGACTACTTGCAGCGTACACGCGTGTAATCTAGAGGGGTTGTGCATGGGCTAAGCCTGTTTACCCATTCACTGTCAGCTATGATAATCAGAAATAACAAATAAAACCTTATGATCTAACACGAACCCGTACGCCCCGCCCACTCTCACCCCTCCTGACACACACACCTAGATATGGATGACGGCATATATAATACTTTCACGTTATATAAACGAAATCTAATTTTAATCAGATCGGCGACTGAGAGTGCATTGGTTGTGAATATTCTCGTCAAGTGGTAAGGTTTCAATTGTACTGCTTGTGTGTGGCAAGGAATAGTATCGCCTGTCGAACCTCGTGGGTTTTCTCCGGGTCCCCCGATTTCATTCCTCTGCTAAAGACCCAAATAGACAAGGGAATTATTGAAATTATGTTGAACAATATGTTAGTCTCGAAATGACCTTTCATCCTGGCCTTATCTTTCTAATTTTATCCCGGACGACAAATATAGATCAAAATGGCCATGACAAGAACCAAACACATCGCGTTACATGCATACTTCCCAGAGGGTTTAGTTTCATTAGAGCCAATCCCATAAGCAAATTTCTGTTACAAATTATGACTGGTCATTAGTCTGATTAACAACCAAAAGCTAACTGCGTTACAATGTCATTACGCTATAAACAAAGCTAAAAAATGGATCAAATATGTTTACATAACTCACGTCATGACTCAAGATTTTAGATGAACAAGACGTTCATCGTTTTTAATACCTTAAATCACTGTCCAAAGTTTAAGGGAAGACCCGAAATTAAACGATGGGCTGCCATGTTGCTGTACTCGGGATAGATTTGGTTGAACGGGAAAAATAGACACACTCCCTCCAAAGCCTAAGTATCAGAAGCCAATCCAGCAATGGGCAGAAAAAGATTTCTCTTGCCATTACTTCAGGAATATGAGCAACACCCAACAGTGCGACGTTGTAACTGCCCATCTTTTTACTCCACTTACGTCAAATAAAAAGATTTTTTTTTATATTTTAATTTATTTATTCATGAATTTCATAATACAGAATAAACATAACAATGGTTAAAATAATTTATAATAATTTAAATATTCATGATAATTCGATTTGCGTATCTTTTATTTATGTTTCTTCTTCGCCTTCTTCTTCATCAAATTCCCCTTCTTCTTCAGCTGTAGCATCCTGGTATTGTTGATATTCAGATACCAGATCATTCATGTTAGATTCAGCTTCTGTAAATTCCATCTCATCCATACCTTCACCAGTATACCAATGGAGGAAAGCCTTTCTCCTGAACATAGCTGTAAACTGTTCAGATATTCTCTTAAACAGTTCCTGAATAGCTGTACTGTTACCAATAAATGTTCCTGACATCTTCAGACCTCTTGGTGGAATATCACAGACAGCTGTTTTTATGTTGTTGGGAATCCATTCAACAAAGTAGCTGCTGTTTTTATTCTGAACGTTCAGCATCTGTTCATCCACCTCCTTCATGGACATACGACCTCTGAACATGGTAGCTACAGTAAGGTAACGACCATGTCGAGGGTCGCAGGCAGCCATCATGTTCTTGGCATCAAACATCTGCTGGGTGAGTTCGGGTACAGTGAGAGCTCGGTACTGTTGGGAACCACGAGAGGTGAGGGGAGCAAAACCTGGCATAAAGAAATGTAGACGTGGGAAAGGTACCATGTTGACAGCCAGTTTACGTAGATCAGCGTTCAGTTGACCAGGGAATCGCAGACAGGTGGTCACTCCAGACATAGTCGCTGATACCAGATGGTTGAGGTCGCCGTAAGTAGGTGTGGTCAGTTTAAGGGTACGGAAACAGATATCATAGAGAGCCTCGTTATCAATACAGTAGGTCTCGTCTGTATTTTCTACCAGTTGATGAATTGAGAGGGTAGCGTTGTAAGGCTCAACAACTGTATCTGATACCTGAAATTATAAATACGAATACATGAAATGAATGAAATGGGGTTTAACGTCCTACTGTTCGACTTCGCGCGGGGCTAAAGAAGACGGACAGTGGCTTTACGACATACTCTTATATAGAATTCTAACTGTCAATGTATATTTTAATGAACGCCAATGTGTACTTGGGACCTCGGTTTTTTAGTCCCATCCGAACGACTAGACAGCTGTCCTTGTCAAGTCCCTCGCCCTACACCACTGACAAGGGGAATCACGCTGGTAAATCTCGATGAGCATTCTAGGCCAACACCGGGTGCGAACCCGCGACCTTCATGGTAGCCAACGTCTTACCCATTTAAGCTCCTTATACCCATAGAATCACATATATCAGACTTTGAATACCCATAGCTTCAGTCATGGGTAAAGCTATGTCGGTTTTTAAAAACGACGTCTTCGAACAGATTCATGTCTCATATAAAAAGATTAGAACAGATATGCCAAGTTGTTTAAGGGAATTAAATTTGGAAATCGCCTTACCTTAGGTGAAGGACAGACAGAGAATGTGTTCATGATTCTATCTGGATATTCTTCCCGGATTTTACTGATCAGGAGAGTTCCCATACCAGAACCAGTTCCACCACCAAGGGAATGGGTCAGCTGGAATCCCTGTAGACAATCACAGCTTTCAGCTTCTTTACGAACAACATCTAGAACAGAATCAACCAGCTCGGCACCTTCTGTATAATGACCTTTAGCCCAGTTATTACCAGCACCACTCTGGCCAAACACAAAATTATCTGGACGGAAGATCTGACCAAAAGGTCCTGATCGTACAGAATCCATGGTACCGGGTTCCAAATCGACGAGAACAGCTCTGGGTACATACTTTCCTCCTGTAGCTTCATTATAATAAACGTTGATTCTCTCCAACTGAAGATCAGAATCACCGTGGTAAGTTCCAGTTGGGTCGATACCATGTTCATCAGAGATTACTTCCCAGAACTGAAAAATAAAACGTCATATTGTTAAAGTTTCGTTTTTAAGTAAGTACAAGGGGCCTATTTCACGAAATTCAAATTTGAGTGATTTGATTGGATAATCGATTGATTTTAGTGCTTAGCCAGAAATAATCGCATCTTTGCGTCGACCAGAAAGGAATAAATTGGGTTGTACATACATCTTATTGCTGTCGACCACAAAGGAATAAAATGGATGTACATACAATTATTATGAACAATTTACTTTCAAAGACTACATTAAACTTACCTTAGCTCCGATCTGGTTGCCACATTGGCCAGTTTGCATATGAACGATTTCTCTCATGTTGAAAGTTTAAAGGGTTAACTTAGAGACAGAGAGTGAATGTTAAAGATAGACTCAAAGTTAACTTATATACATATATTCCATGTCACGTGTCACCAAGGACAACATTGGTGTTATGTAAATAAAGTAGATAATCCAATAGTAGCGAGGGGATTAACAAATTACCAAAATCAAACGGGATTAATCAAGTACCATTGAATGGCATTAGTTACAAGTATGATTTACCTCACATCTGAGAGCAATAACTGGTGTTATGTAAATAAAGTAGATAATCCAATAGTAGCGAGGGGATTAACAAATTACCGATTTACAATGGAATTAATCAAGCACCTCTCTATGGATGGGATTAATTAAAAGTGTGGTTGAGAATATTTCGGTCAATAATAGACATCTCTTCAGAGTGAAAAATAAGATTTGATTACACTATTGTGCTTGAATATACTATTTTCCCTATAACGGTTTTTAGGACTTTGAATTCCGTCTTACGGTTTGGATTGTTCGTACTTGGTGTTTTTTTATTGATACAGATATAACTATTCAACAAAATATACATAGGAACGTCATTTCTGAAATCGGGTGGTTGGATGGCCTAATGGTTAACACCTGCGTGCTGTATCATAAAGCCTGTCATTGAGTCAACTGGAGTGGTTTATAATCCCCGGAAGTACGTGACAAGGAGAAGGATCGCCTGTCCAGCCTCGTGGGTTTTCTCCGAGTCCTCCGGTTTCCTCCCACTGCTAAAGACCCCTATGCGTAAGCTAACTATTAAAATAAAATTAAACCATATGTTTGTCCCGAAATGACCTAGTTTGTGTCGAGTGGACGTTAAACCTCATCTCTCTCTCTTCTCTCTCTCTCTCTCTCTCTCTCTCTCTATCTCCCTCTCTCTCTTTCATTTCTGAAATCAGATTTGAATCTATTCAACAAAATATAAAAAGGGGAGTCCCTCGTTTCTGCACCGAACAGGCAATTAAAGACGGGCATACGCCACACAATGAGGTACGAGGGAAATTGTGCCCGGACAGCGGCGATATGGCCTGCTTTTGTCTCGAATTCCTAATTGCTATTTTATGTATCCAACATCGCGACTCCCAAGAATATAGCTTAACCAGTACCAGACTGTAGCACTGATTTATTAAACTGAATCCAGTTAATATAATTTTAAACCAATCATTTTTTAGAAAGCGGGATGCTAGAAGGCTGAATGCTTAGCGCGTGTGCGTTGTATGATAAGGCCTGTCATTGAGTCAACTTGCGTGGTTTCGATTCCGCAAGTGTACGTGATAAGGAGAAGGGTCGCCTGTCTAGCCTCGTGGGTTTTCTCCTGGTCCCCCGGTTTCGTTCACAGCTTAAGACCTCATAGGCGTAAGCGAATTATTAAAATGAAATTGAACCATGTGTTAGTCGCGATATGACCTAGTTAGTCGGGTCATGACATCGCCGGGCCCTGAGGCAGCCTAGCTGCCGGGTTCGAGTGACAAGATGACACCCTGGGAGGGGGGAGAGGGGAAGCTAAAATTTCTAGCTTGTTTAGAAACACAATTCCGCTTCATTGCCCCCTATAAAAACAAACTATATACTTTTGGAAAGCATATAACACAAGGAACACAAATCCAGAGAGTTTGAAGCAAAATATCTGCACTAACGCGATTTAGGGTCAGATGAAAATTGTGATAATTGTCAAATAAATGCTATATTTATATCAATAATTGTGAAGTTGATATAAAATTAAATAATGAAGCGAAAATACCCGATGATTTCATCCTAAGCAAAGAATATGCTATTGGTTAAATTTTGATCTAAACCAAAATGCTGAAAACATAATGGGCAAGGGAACATACATAATTTTGGAAATCCATTAACGGTAATAGGGAGTTATTTCCCTTTCGTCACCTTTCTGCAATTTGTAACACTACTTCAGGTGCGTGTTGACTGCTGATGCTGTATGGCGCACAAGACCATGTGTTAGCACACAAGCCCAATATGTATATGGTTAATGGGGTCACAGGGTACTGCAAGGCTTGGTGAATTTTTGTTTACCCAGAAATTACGAGCGGAGGGCTTAGTCTGATGAGCAAAGAGTTATGTTTGACATTGATTAACCAATGTGTCTATAAACTAATAGAGACCAGATTATGTCCATAGTTTTGTAAATCGCATTGAAACCACACGAATTTACCACAAAAAATAAACCCACATCATCATGACCTTTCAATTAGACCCTACATTATTTTTTACTACCGGTAGCTGTAAACCCCTAGTTCAAATATTTAATGATACATTATGTAAGATTTAGATTACTCTATTGCAAGCGAAGATATTAGCCTTTGAAAGTTTGACAGACGTGTGCAATAATTTTAACCACAGTACAGGTTGATCAAAGCTAGGTCTCGGTTCTCTATAATGATTAAATCAAAGTATCGCTGAACCGTTTTAAACTGTTAAATATCGGAGAAATCTGATGCCATCGAGAGTAGGCCTGGGTAGGTTATTTAATGTATTATTAATACTTTAGAAAACATTTCAGGCCCAAAGAAAGACCTGCAATAATGCATGTTTAGGGTCGAATTACAAACATTTAAGTGCTAACACATATAGATTTAAGACAAAAATTATTTATTGAAGTAAATCATTATTGCAAATTAGCAGCTACTCTTCATTTTAAATATCATCAAAGTTTGTCGTTTTCATCATAAGTTCTGTTTCTTTAACAGTCTTTTTGTTTCATTTTGTTTCATTTTCACATTTAGGGGGGTTGGGATGGCCTAGTGGTCTAGAGTGCCGCGCTTCGACCTCTAGCTGGCCGGCCACCTCTGGCTTCCGGTTGTGGTTTTGAGCCCTGGCGTGAGCGTATGTGGCATGGAGATATGGGCGCCTTCTCAACCTCGTTGGTTTCCTCCGGGCACTCTGGATTCCTCCCACTGCTAAAGACCCCCACGCGCCAGCGAATTATTGAAATAAAATTTTAAAAAACCAAAATGTTAGTGGACGTTAAACCCCATTTCTCTCCCTCTCTCTAATTTTCACATTAACTAATCTTACACAGATCATATATGTATGAGTCAACCCCTTGCGGTTTCACCCTGTCAGTGTTACGGGATGGGACTTGGATGGAAGGACAATGCCCAGTCGTTCGGATGGGATGGAAAACAATAGTTCAAACAATATTTAATCCCACAAACGTCGCTTAGTTATCAGTAGTTATTGTATTTCATAGAATTATGATTTGTATAAACTGAATCGGATTGAACAACAGGTAAGGGGTTACATGGCTGTATGGGGACTAATCTCAGTTGTGGGTGGTTAAGAAAGTTCCTCGGAAACAGGCCCCTTAGTCGTCGGGTTGGGATGGAACATCGATGTCCCGTGTACACGGAGGTGACCATGTAAAATAACCCGTGGCCATCGGAGGGGTAATGTGTTTTTATCAGAATCATAAAATGAACAAGTTCTAGCATTGTGTAGGGTTGGTTTGCTTTATTGCGTAAATGTTACATATCTATTTTCATTGATACGACCTATAATGTCATTATGGGTAACAGTAGCATTAAAGGTCGTACCAGTAGCGCCTTCGATAGTCAGTGTTAAACAAGAACCAATGGTGATGTAAGGGGATAAATTTAAGGACGGTATATCAGCTGTAAAGGCACCAATTAGACTCTTCCAGTTCTGAAACACAGAAAAACAAAAACTATACTAGTATAATAGCAGATACGCGTTACTTCACAAAGAGGGAGTTGGATGGACGAATGGTTAGCACCTGTGCTGCGCGCCGTTTCATTGAGTCAACTGACGAGGTTTAGGTTCCACGGTTGTACGTGACAAGGATTAAGGTCGCCTGGCCAACCTAGTTGGTTTTCTGTGGGTTCTCCAGTTTCGTCCCACTGTTTGAGGCCCTTGGGCGCAAGCGAATTATTGAAATAAAATTGAACCATGTGTAAGTCCCGATACCTAGTTTGTGTCACTAGTGGAAGTAAAACTCAATTTCTGAGCCGTTACTTCACAAGAATATTAGGTATAGTAGTTTCCAGGCAAATATTTCGGGTTTTTTTATGACAAGAGAGATATTTTCCGTCTATTTCAAACCAAAAGTGTAGGCAATAATTTGCCTTTTATATCGGATCGTTATCAGTATTTTAGTATACCAAGTCAACCCAACACAATGTAGTTTATCTTCGATTGTTTTAGGCGTTAACAAATGGTACCCTGCCCTTTTCTGGGGTATACATGTATACCAATGCCCTAATGATGAAAGTTTTAGAATCGTGTCTCTAAATATACTGTCTAGTTCAAAGTTTATTCTATTTGCTTGATAAATGAATGAATGAAATGGGGTTTAACGCCCTACGCTTAAGCACCGTACCTGGGCTAATTGAAGACGGGCATACGCCACAGTGTGCAATGAGGGAAATTTTGCCCGGGCAGCGGCGCTACGGCCTACTCTTATATCGAATTCCAACTGCCA
Organism: Patella pellucida; assembly: GCA_917208275.1. NCBI lineage: Eukaryota > Metazoa > Mollusca > Gastropoda > Patellidae > Patella > Patella pellucida. The sequence continues at coordinate 72,745,773 of OU795040.1, forward strand.
AGGGATCTTTTACGTGCACTCCAATTAGTACACGGGACCTCGGTTTTTCGTCCCATTCGAACGACTAGGCAGCTGTCCTTGTCAGGCCCTCCTTCAGCATCACTGACAAGGGGAAATCACGCCGGAAAATCGAGATGAACTTTCTCGGCCAATGCAGGGATCGAACACTCAACCTCCAGGCTAGCGAACCAGCGCCTTATCCACTTAGCCACCGTGATCCCCTTTGCTTGATAAAGATTGCTGTATAGTGAATGCCAAGTTAAAAATAATGAGATGAATTGCTCATGATACGAAAATTGTAAATAATCAGGCTTTTGTCTCTTTCATTATAATGTATTTTAAAGGGTTTTATGTGGGAATTCGGAATGCTAGAGGCGCTCTAATCAGCGTTCTCGGAATTAACAAATTTCAATTTTTTTTCTAGAGGCAGGATCCCCCCTCTCTATCTTTCGGTACCCTGGCCCTCGCGCCGTTCCGGCGCCCCTGCTAATTACCTGCTGCGCATCAAAAACATCAAATAAGGCCTTGTATAAAATCCATCGCTCGAAGTTAACCATGCTGTTTCTTACAGGACTTCCTTTTCTAAACTGTAATAAACCCCATCTGAAAAAAACAACGTGAAATGAAATGAAATGAAATGGGGTTTAATAATTAACGCAGTACTGGCTTAACAACATTAAAGATACCGCGGAAAAGCAGTTCACTGTGTTCCTTAAAACATAACTACTCACAGGCAGGGGCGGATTCAGCCCCCACCCTAAGTTACATAAAAAAAATTATGTAAAAAAACACCTTTTTATGATAAAAGTGTCACTGAGCTCCATGGGATGCACGGCTTCTCTGAGAATGTCTATTAGGTGATTTTGTCACTACGGATTATGTATTATTGTTCAATAAATATATAACGAACACATGTCAACAAACCGGCTAGGAAGATGAAGTGCTACAGCACCTGTAGGTTGCCATGAATACCAACTAGCTTCCGTTCCTGGAACCTATAAGAACAACGGTGCATGTTAATAATTGACCAGGTCCAAATGGTACAGGAATCAATGGCATAGCGTTAGGGTTAATATTGCACAGCGTCAGGGTAAGTTAGGCATAAAACAATGACACTGGTAAAATGGCTCAGGGAGAGAGAGAGAGAGAGAGAGAGAGAGAGAGTAATGTGGTTTAACGTCCACTCGACACAAACTGGGTCATTTCGGAACTAACATATGGTTTCATTTCATTTCAATAATTCGCTTCCGGGTAGGGGTGTTTAGCGGGAGGAAACCGGAGGACCCAAAGAATACCGACGGGGTTTGAAAGGCGACCCTATTCCTTGTCACGTACCACGCCAGTTGACTCAATGACAGGCGTTATGGCACAGCGCGCCCGTGCTCACGATTAGGCCATCTACCATAGACGGGTTAGGGCTAGAGTTGGCATATTTTCTGGGCCACACAATATCTAAAATTATTGTACAATATCTAAAATTATTGTCTGGACCACAAAACATCTAAAATCATTTTTTAAACCATAGGCGATTATATATTAGAAAATAAATTTTATACTCAACCCTTACCTGTTCATAACGACCGTTGGTACTGTTGACTTGCAGTTCATACTCTGTTCTAAAATACGAATGAAAGTTTATTGATCAATATTTTGCGACTAATCTAAACACCCACCCACCTCCACCTAAAGAAAACACCCAATCAACACCTCACTATCCCGTATCCTGTATCACTGACAAAGGGAAACCTGGTAGGAAAACCCCGAGGAACTTTTTCCACCAACGCCATGACCTAACCAATATGAGACAAAATGTTTCGAATCTAAAAAAAATCGTTTTCACCAAGGGAGAGATATTTTAAAAAGTTGTACTTGCCGTGCCATGATCATAAACCACACTTCATTCTCTACAGCAGGTCCGTCGGCTCGTGACGTATTCTGAATGAGATCAGCGAAAGGAAATGCCATTTCTAAAGACCAATAGGTAGCTGCAAGCAGAAATTGTAAGTTACAGTCACTGATCGTGCATTTTGCAGACAATTGATATCTTTTCAAAGCTTAAATCAAGCCCAAATGATATTTGGGAATATCCTCTGTCAGAAATAGCTAGCTATTCCAGTTTCACTCATGCGCCACTCCTGGTGCCCCCACCCACCTGCGCTTGATCCCCCGCCTTCGCGACTACGGGAACACGAAAATATGTTTTAAACACAATTGAGCAAATCCGAAGATGTTGCCAGATGTTTAAGACTATAATTCACGTAAAAAAAGGACTTATGCTCTGTGACAGGGTCCAATTTTTTGAAAACCTCTGTAGGAGACCCTCTAGATCTGGAAACCTTGGACTTCAGCCTACCAAAAACACAGGTCAACCTCGCACCGAGTTCATTAAAAGTTATTGTAAACCTTTGCAGGAGGCCCCCTAGATCTGGAGACCACGGAGTTCAGCATACAGGTTAACCCAGGGCGGTTTGTATGATTTTAAAAGTGGAGGAGTAGCAGAGTGGTGGGGCCCCAATATAATGCCCAAGTTATTGTTATTGTTCATAATCGAGTGTATCATTTTATAATTGAAAGGCTGTCAAATATTTTTGTTGTTGGGGGGGGGGGGGGTGCCATTTCTCCGGGCGCCTTATTTTTCTTGGGGTGCAATGTACCCCCTGCACCCCGCTAGATACGGCCCGAAATCGATATACATACTTACTATTATCACTAGGATAATTAACTAAACCATCTGTATAAACACCTTTCTCTGATATACCTTCCCAATCTGTAAAACCACCCCCATCTATATACGCCTGTATATAAAACAATACAACATTAACACCCATCTATATACACATGTATAGAAAACAAAACAACATATTTTACTATTCACCACCCATCTATATACGCCTGTATATAAAACAAAACAACATATTATACTATTCACCACTCATCTATATACACATGTATACAAAACAAAACAACATATTATACTATTCACCACTCATCTATATACGCCTGTATATAAAACAAAACAACATTTACTATTCACCACCCATCTATATACGCCTGTATACAAAACAAAACAACATATACTATTCACCACCCATCTATATACACCTGTATACGAAACAAAACAACATATACTATTCACCACCCATCTATATACGCCTGTATACGAAACAAAACAACATTTACTATTCACCACCCATCTATATACGCCTGTATATAAAACAAAACAACATTTACTATTCACCACCCATCTATATACGCCTGTATATAAAACAAAACAACATATGTACTATTCACCATCTATATGCATATACACAAACAACATATTACGATTCACCACCCGTCTATATACGCCTGTATACAAAACAAAACAACATATACTATTCACCACCCATCTATATACGCCTGTATATAAAACAAAACAACATTTACTATTCACCACCCATCTATATACGCCTGTATATAAAACAAAACAACATTTACTATTCACCACCCATCTATATACGCCTGTATATAAAACAAAACAACATATTATACTATTCACCACTCATCTATATACGCCTGTATACGAAACAAAACAACATTTACTATTCACCACCCATCTATATACGCCTGTATATAAAACAAAACAACATATGTACTATTCACCATCTATACGCATATACACAAACAACATATTACGATTCACCACCCGTCTATATACACATGTATACAAAACAAAACAACATATTATACTATTCACCACTCATCTATATACGCCTGTATACGAAACAAAACAACATTTACTATTCACCACTCATCTATATACGCCTGTATATAAAACAAAACAACATATGTACTATTCACCATCTATACGCATATACACAAACAACATATTACGATTCACCACCCGTCTATATACGACTGTATACAAAACCACATGTACTATTCACCACCCATTTGTATACGCATATACACAAACAACATATTACGATTCACCACCCGTCTATATACGCCTGTATACAAAATAACAAGTACTATTCACCACCCGTATATATACGCCTGTATATAAAACAACAAGTACTATTCACCACCCATTTGTATACGCATATACACAAACAACATATTACGATTCACCACCCGTCTATATACGCCTGTATACAAAATAACAAGTACTATTCACCACCCGTGTATATACGCCTGTATACAAAACAACAAGTACTATTCACCACCCATTTGTATACGCATATACACAAATATATAGCTTATGGCGACCATCTAGAAACGCATATATACAGAAAAACAAAACATTGCTTGTTAGCTTTTTGGATAATCACCCCCCCCCCCCCCATATACGTCTATACACAAGGCAAAGAAACATATTGTTTATAATATCTATTATAGATCACGGTGGCTAACTGAGTAGGACGTACCATAAAGCTACACCAGTTTTCTTATTGTTCCAAGCTAAATGACATAATAGAGTAATAGAGAGAGAGAGAGAGAGAGAGAGAGAGAGAGAGAGAGAGAGAAATCGGGATTAACGTCCACTCGGCACAAACTAGGTCATTTCGGGACCGAGTGTAGGGTCTTTAGAAGTGGGAGGAAACCGGACGACCCGGAGAAAACCCATGAGGTTGGACAGGCGACCCGACTCCCTGCTACGTTCAAGTGTGAAACCGAAACCACACCATTTGACTCAATGACAGAAAATGGGATTTCACGCGCACGTGTTTAACCAGTAGCGTGCATTTGTCGTAAAAATGTTGAAAATAAAAGTGAATAAACATGATAAATCCATTTTAGGCTGTAATAAAATATGTAAGGTTAACGTTGTTAATATCAATTCATAATAAAACAGGTTGCTTATAAAACAACAGGAAATAAAATAGTTACTAACTAGTGCTTTTCACTGAAGGTCCATACAGATGGAACCAAACTAAATCGGGAACCGAGTGTAACCACGAAACCTTTGTTGGGGAGTAAAAAAACAATAAAATATTGAAGCCCACAGGGGCACGAATCGATACCCTTGCACCCCCACCCTTGCAACCCCACCCCCTTCTTTTTTATATAGAAGAAGGGGGTGGGGGTGCAAGGGTATCGATTCGTGCCCCTGTGTTGAAGCCTATCAGACTATATCTTACCCGTGATAACATCAGATCCCAAGTTGTACCAAGCGCATTGATTTCTATTTCTTTATACCTACAATAAACATGATATAATACCAGGTATAAATAATAACTCAAACAAAAACCAACATGTACCAAATTACAAACAAGACAGACATTGATGGCGGAAAGGAGTTGGGGCAGGGCCGTATGTAGATTTTTAAAAGTGGGGGTGCAGCTGAGTGGGGAGAGGGTGCAAATATAATGCCCAAGTTACTGATATTGACCATAATCAAGTGTATTATTTTATAATTGAAAGATTGTCAGCTTGTTTTGTGGAAGGGGGAAAGGCATTTCTTGGGGCGCCTTATTTTTCTGGGGGGTACAATGTACCCCCTGCCCCCCCGCTAGATACGGCCATCATTTGGGGATTGAATGAATGACCCCACGCTATCTCCAAGAACGAAAAATCTACAATGAGGACATCCTAGTTTAAGGAAGACGGGCATACGCCATGCGGAACCCGATGCCGTCAGCTCGGGGAGCTCGAGGCTCCATACTCAAGGCGACGATTGATTGGTTGTTTGGGATTTGGGATTCAGGTAAGTCACCTAAGGTAGACTGTGTTGGATCACATTGAAGTTACGGGCGAGAATAAGAGAAAAATGCGTTTGCGGCTGTAAAATTTTCAAAAATTTTTTTCTCCTGACGACCCCATCTTCGTGGACTGTAAACGATTGGTTGGTTGATTTGAATACTACTCAGCCATCTAAGTTAGACTATATAATTCACGGGCTGGAATAGCAGGAAAGTGCGTATGCGGCAGTCAAATTTTCCAAAAACTGACTGTGGGGGGGGGGGGACGGTATGCTCCGGCACCATCGTCTGTAACCCGAAATTTGTTCGTGCATGACAGGTTATGTACCCCCCCCCCCCTCCCCTCCCATCAACATTCATCGAGTCCATACCGGATCATTTTATGACAAAAAATTATTTAAAACACCCTTCATAAAAGGCACGTCATGCTCCAAATATATAAATAATGAATTACTCCAACCATATATTCACACACCGTCTTCTTTATATTCTATATTATTATTGACTTACTTTTTCAACAAAGACGTTACTCAAATATGTTTTTTTATTTTTTACACATGTGTCGGCATAAGGCGTATAAGTATGAAAAAGTCTGCTTATTCATTTTATTCGTGCAAAGCAGTAAAGCAGTAAAGCAGTAAATAGAAGATGTTGATACAATCTTCTTAATGCTATGTTCCCACTAGCCCTTTTCGCGCCTCGGATATTTTCCAATTGTGTGTGTGCGTGTGTGTGTGTGTGCGTGTGTGTGTGTGTGCGTGTGTGTGTGGGGGGGGGGCTACTCAGCAAGCTCTGCTTCTTTGCCTTTCGCACTCGCGCAGCCGATTTGTCCGCCGTCTATAACCCTAATTTTTTTCAAGGGTATTTCAGGTTCTGTCCTAGTTCCTTTAGGAACTGTCTCTGAGCGAACGATGTCTCGCTAATAGTTCCTCACGGACCTTATTATCAACTAGTATGAAAATAAAGCTTTACCCCATCTCGGTTCTAAGGCTATTTTAGATCCTTACCGTCTATTTTGCACCGTGAAACTTTTTTGATCACCAAAAGAAATCATTTCCTGACACAACCGAGACAAATTTATAATAATCCAACACTATTTTCGTGTAGAATTCGATGTTAGAAAAAGACCGGTCTGCGCTGACGTCAGTAAACAAACATGGCGGCCAGATTTGAATGATTTTGTTTATCTTTTTCTAACGTCGAATTCTACATGAAAATTGTGTTGAATTATTATAAATTTGTGTCGGTTGTGTCAGGAAATGTTTTCTTTTGGCGATCAAAGAAGAATCACATTGCAAAGTAGACGGTAAGGATCTAAAATAGCCTTAGAACCGAGATAGAGAAAAGCCTTATTTTCATACTAGTTGATAATAAGGCCCGCGAGGAACTGTTAGCGAGACATCGTTCGCTCAGAGACAGTTCCTAAAGGAACTAGTTCTGTCCCCCAAACATGTATCGAGCATGTTGTATTTACCAAATTACGATATGTGAACTCATTTAAAAACAAACCTACAGCCAACTTAATCAGAGCTATTTTTTAATTATTGGCTGAATTCGTCACCGCTTTATTTCAAACAGAAAAAGTAGGAATTGAATTGGGGTTTAACGTCCTTCGCTTAAGCACCTAACCTGGGCTAATTGAAGACGGACATACGCCATACAGTGTGCTATGAGGGAAGTTTTTGCCCGGGCAGCGGCGCTACGGCCTACTCTTATATCGAATTCCAACTGCCAAGGGATCTTTTACGTGCACTCCAATGTGTACACGGGACCTCGGTTTTTCGTCCCATCCGAACGACTAGGCAGCTGTCCTTGTCAGGCCCTCCTTCTGCATCACTGACAAGGGGAAATCACGCCGGAAAATCGAGATGAACTTTCTCGGCCTATGCAGGGATCGAACACTCGACCTCCAGGCTAGCGAACCAGCGCCTTATCCACTTAGCCACCGTGACCCCCCCCCCCCCCAAAAAAAAAAAAAAAAAGTAGGAAGAAAGACATCAGCGGTGTACAGATCATACAAGAACCCCACCAATTGTTACCGGATGTACTCCCTTCTGTTTATTGCCGCCAACCCTAACCCCAACCCCGTGTGTAATAAGGGTTTCAAAATCCCTATATTGTTACTTGCTGTATCCTAAAGTCTATCATTTTGGTCAACTGGCGTGGTTTCTATTCCCCGGTTGTACGTGACAAGGAGTAGGGTCGTCTGTCCAATCCACTGCTAAAGATCAAAATTGAACCATATTATGTAAGTCCCGAAATGACCTAGTTTGTGTCGAGTAGACGTTAAAAACCACCGTTTTCTCTCCCTCTCCCTCTCCCTCTCTACCCCCTCCCTCACACCCCTCCCCTCGCTCTCTCTCTCTCTATCTCTCTCTCTCTTTCTCCCTCTCTATAAACAAAGTGTCAAAATGTTTACCTACATGCTCATACTTTTATCCACATCAAAAAATACCTGTTATGAGAAAAATTAAAAACATCAATACATTCATTAGGTTATATAGGGGATCACGGTGGCTAAGTGGATAAGGCGCTGGTTCGCTAGCCTGGAGGTTGAGTGTTCGATCCCTGCATTGGCCGAGAAAGTTCATCTTGATTTTCCGGCGTGATTATCCCTTGTCAGTGATGCAGAAGGAGGGCCTGACAAGGACAGCTGCCTAGTCGTTCGGATGGGACGAAAAACCGAGGTCCCGTGTACAAATTGGAGTGCACGTAAAAGATCCCTTGGCAGTTGGAATTCGATATAAGAGAAGGCCGTAGCGCCGCTGCCCGGGCAAAATTTCCCTCATTGCACACTGTGGCGTATGCCCGTCTTCAATTAGCCCAGGTACGGTGCTTAAGCGTAGGACGTTAAACCCCATTTCATTCATTCATTAGGTTATAATATGATGTTAGTATTTTAAAATATTATAAATCTCGTGACAAGACACTCGTACACGAAGTCCAGGAAGAATGGAATGTCGGGGGGATTTATATCGTAAATATAATACATGGTGGTGAGATTTTGCCCTGGCAGCAGATTTCCCTCTTGGTCTTCCTGGGGGGTGGGGTGGGGTGCGTGATCTTGTTCTTTCGTCGGAAAAGGCGCCCACTTCCAAGGTAATGAATGAATGAATGAAATGGGGTTTAACGTCCTACTGTTATGCACTTAACCTGAGCTAATTGAAGACGTGTAACTTCCAAGGTAAGGATACGAACTTATATTTGAAATAATATAAGCAGAAGATAATTAAAAATAAACGTATACATAGGTAAATACAATCATACCTCAAATGCATTTTCTTCATAAACTGAAATCAAACCAGAACATAAACAATATTAAATCATAAATAACCGTCTAGCACGTGGTTTAGAGTTTTTCTGGGGTTTCAAACAAATTTCAATAAGGAAAGACATAAACAAAACTGATCTAGCTTCATTAATAAAAACAACAAAAAACAACAGATATCGAAACAGAGTCTTAATTTAATCCTCGTCACATATGCAAAAGTTACACGACCCATGTGTAAAAGATACATATGTAAAAATTAGATGTCAGATATGTAAAAGATACACGACACATGTGGTGTAAAGTTTCGTGTCACATATGTCACGTCACATAATATGTAACAGTTACATGTCAGATACGTGAAAGTTACACGTCACACGTGTAAAAGTTACATGTCAGATACGTAAAAGTTACACGTCACACATGTAAAAGTTACATGTCAGATACGTAAAAGTTACACGTCACACATGTAAAAGTTACATGTCAGATACGTAAAAGTTACATGTCAGATACGTAAAAGTTACATGTCAGATAGGTAAAATATACACAACAAATATGTAAAAGTTACATGTCACTTATGTGAAGGTTACATGTCACAAATGTAAAAGTTACATGTCACATATGTAAAAATTCAATATCACATATGTAAAAGTTACACGTCACATATGTAAAACATAGAAAACACATGTGTAGAAATTTCATGTTACATATGTAAAAGTCACATGTCACATGTCACATGTGTGAAGATTACATGTTACTTATGTGAAGGTTACGTGTCACATATGTAAAAGTTTCATATCACATATGTAAAAGTTACACGACACATATGTAAAAGTTACACGACACATATGTAAAAGTTACACGACACATATGTTAAAGTTACACGACACATATGTAAAAGTTACAAGACACATATGTAAAAGCCTGAGTAGAGGGATTGTTAGAAGACATTTCAGATCTGAGTCCCCATACCGTTTTTTATTTGATATCAATGACTCAATGACTTACTTCTGCTATTTTTTTGGTCATATGTGGCCCAGACTTTATCTTCCTTTAACCAGGCACCAACGTAAACATGTGTATTATCCCATCGTATCTTAACCTGAGTCTCTTCTACAGGTGCAGGAAATCTCGCACCACGAATATCTCAAAAAATTGTAAAACATATTATCAACGCCGGATTAACCATGGTGGGGGCCCTGGGGCCTGGAACATGTGGGGGCCCCTGATCACCGTCTTTGGAGGGAACGCCTTATTTTTCTGGAAATTTTCAGAAAATGGAGGCCGGAAACATGATTTCCTGGCATTTCAGGCACTTGTGTGGAGCCATTTAGAAGTACCTACCCCAGAAAAAAAATAAAATTCTGGCGTTATTTCAGTGGACCAATCCATGCGAGTGCTATGAAATGATGGCATTTCTAGAGGGGGCTGGACGCAACTGAGATTTTTTTTTTTGAGGGGGCCCCTAATGTGGGGGCCCTGGGGCCTGTGCCCCATGGTTAATCCGGCTCTTGTGATAAATGCAAGTGCTATGACATGATGGCATTTCTAGAGGTGGCTGGACGCAACTAAGATTTTTGTGGGGGGCCCCCTAATGTGGGGGGCCCTGGGGCCGTGCCCCATGGTGCCCCATGGTTAATCCGGCCCTGCATATTATTACAATTTTACCGCATGCTACTGGCAATCGTGATTAAAATACAGATCTATATTTCGTTTCGTTTTTTTAAAACTTTCGGCGGCTTCCATTAACCGATCGATGCCATCGTTAGCATACCATGTTAAGAAGATTTGAATAATTCATTTTGAGATGGATAATTGAACGTGAAAATGAACAATCGAGGCTTTGTTAACTATAGAACCTACATTAGCAATGATGATTGACGCTAGCCGAAAATCGAATCGTTAATATCTTGGTTCAGGGTGAAGCAATCTGACTGAAATTATTTTTTAAACAATATTATAGTTTCAACATGCGACAATCTAGCTAAGGTAACGCAAAAATATACGTAACTCGGCCATATAATACGAAACGAAGTGGACGTATTTTTAACACTGACACTAGCGGGATAAGCAAGGTCTTATTTTCTCACTTAAATGTTCCTTTGCGCTGTACAGGTGTTCACAGGGACTGACACGCGACCGTATAGCAATGAAATGTTGCCCAGTTAAATTGACTTGGGTTCGAAACCTGTTCGGGAATAATTCAATAGGGTGGTTCCTGAACGTGTTCATGAATTTGAGCAGGCGGGACGGCCAAGGTGGAGTGGAGAACTTGTCAAGTTTAAACCAATGGATAAGAATATGTTGGATCTGAATTTTTTACTCACCTAGAAAGTCCTGTGTGTGATCAACCTCGAGCCACGCCTCCTCATCCAATTTACCATCTACCGTTATGTTCTTGCCATTTAAATGATAGGCTACGTACCCTCGAGGCTGGGGTACGTTACATGATTTAGCTTCTTCTATTCTCTGTACAAACTCATCTTGATAACTATAATAAAGCAAAAAAATCTAATAAGCCTAAAAATTAAAATGAAATGAAATGAAATTGGGTTTGACGTCTTGGTTTTCCACTTAGACTGGGCTAATATATACGCCATGCAGTGTACCATGGGAAACGTCTAGCCTAGGCAGCGGTGTAACAACTTGGTCTTTGTTCGATCTCCAATTGTAGATAAATAGACGAGACCTCGGTGCCAGACCCTGGGAACCAAGCTGGAAAATTCACTACGAACGTTTTTAAACAACCCCGACACCTGGAGATTGCTATTACGTCATATAGGGCTGAGTCGTATGTATCAGTCTTTCGTTCCTTATACCCCCGTCAGACCGGTGGCGTCCCTACTGTGCTACTACAAAAGGACGCCGACAAACGTGAACATAACGCTAGAAAATGTCCCATATTCTCACAGCTTCCCAGGTCAGATTCCAGAATCTTGACGTTTGCTTTGAAAATGCCCAAAATAAACGTTGTGACTGGGCGATCATATCGTCTGGATAGGCCTAAAACTGTGGTCTGGTGTACACATTGACATGCACATATAAACGAACCTATGACAGTTTGAAAACCTCAGTGTCTGCGCAACATTTCCCCCATGGCACAGTTAGCCTGTTTGATGCAGAGAAAAGTAGGACGTTAAATCACAATTTTTTACATTGCAATAACTACGGGTATAACCCTATATACACAATAACACTATTTATGGATTAACAATTACTGGTTTATTAAGATGCAACGTTTCGACGATGATACTCTCGTCTTTATCAAGCAAATCTAAGTCAATGTGTCGTCATTCGGATGGAACGGTAAACATGTCTGGCCAAGGTTATGGCAACACACATGCTCTGTCAAGTAATAACCCTACATATCAACCTTTCAAATCTAGACCAAGTCGCTCGGATTGAACGGAAACCGATGACTAATCAGATCAAGAGTACGGTAAGAGAGGGGGGATTTAACGTCCACTCAACACAAACTATGTCATTTCGAGACTAACGACAGAGAAAGAGAGAGAGAGAGAGAGAGAGAGAGAGAGACACACACACACACACACAAAACAATGACACTGGTAAAATGGATCAGGGAGAGAGAGAAATTTTATTTTAATAAATCGCTTGCGCGTAGGTAGGGGTCTTTAGCAGTTGGAGGAAACCGGAGCGCCCGGAGGAAACCCGCGAGGTTGGGAAGGAGCCCCTGTCTCCATGCCACATACCCTCACACCAGGGCTCGAAACCACAGCCGTAAGCCAGAGGTGGCCGGCTAGCTAGAGGTCGAAGCGGGGGACTCTAGACCACTAAGCCATCCCAGCCCCCGGGACTAACGACATATTATGGTTTAATTTTTTTTTCAATAATCCGCTTACCCAGGGGACCCGGAGAAAACCCACGAGGTTGGACAGGCGACCCTACTCCTTGTCACGTACTAACCATTCAGCGATCCAACCCCCAACAAAACACGAAACATCAAACGAGAGAGAGAGGGAGAGAGAGAGAGAGAGAGAGAGAGAGAGAGAGTTGTACCAGCATACCAAAATATCGGAGTAGAAGTAAGTACATCCATACGACAAAATAAACAGACATATCTTAAACCAGCCATTATTTATTGACCTACCTTTGTAGTAATGGTGTCGATTGTGTCGGCCACGTAGCGGTAGCAGGTGCGTCTTCACTTGGTGAATCCGTGTGAGCAAAATATCCAACGACGACCCCGATACCAAAACATATAGCACTGACTAAAAGACCTCCAAATACAACACAGCGACCCGAATACTGCATTATTATTATTTTTCAATTCCTACTATATATTATCGTGACACTTTTATCTATAAATTGATTATATAAAAAATCTCTTCCTTGTACGTACTGATTAAGCTACACCTTTTTGCAAAGTTACGTGATTGTAACCACAAACAAAGCTACAAATATAAACAAAAAAAAACTGTAAGGAAAATAACTGTTCAAACCAATCCAGTATAACGCCCTAATTTTAGCGCAACGATCACCCCCAAAATTTTAAATATTTTACGCTATCTGCACACGAAACCTGCTCTCTAAAAACCTTAAAATGTTCTTTACAGTGGATGAATCCGGGTCAAGCAACTTTTAGAACAAACATTCCCGAACTGAAGTAGGACAAAATAGATAATCCAGGTCTTCTCCTCATTATACTTATATTTATTTACAACTTAGTCGCCATTATGTGAACTATAAATATAATGGCCAGTGGCGTACACAGAGAGGGGGCAGAGGGGCGAAGGCCAAGAAATAGTGAATGAAATGGGTTTTAACGTCCTACAATTATGCACCGAACCTGGGCTAATGGAAGACGGGGCCAAGAAATAGAGAGAAACGAGAGAGAGAGAGAGAGAGAGAGAGAGAGATTGTGTTTAACGTCCAGTCGACCCAAACTAGACTTTCTCAGGGCTTACCTATGGTTCAATTCAATTTCAATAATTCGCTTGCGCATATGGTTCTTTAGCAGTGGGAGGAAACCAAGGGACCAAGAAAAAACAAACAAACCTGCGAGTGCCACGGACAGCAATTTGAAATCCCCGCCTTTGTACATGCTGCCTTTCTTAATGTGAATACAAAGTTTAAGTTATCTGTTTATACAAATTCTAAAATGTTTTTACAGTTCTAGCACTAGGCGCCATATTAGAATCCTTGGGGACATCCACTCAAACAAGCATCACTAAACCTCCGTCCACCATGACTGATAGTGGAAACTGGCTACATTAAATATACATTAGTTAAGAGCTAAATCTGCCTATAGCAGGTCTTTCTTTGGGCCAGAACTGTTTTCTAAAGTATTAATTAGACATTCATTAACTGATCCAGGCCTTAATCAACTCTGGATGTCATCAGATTTCTCCGATATTAAACAGATTAAAACGTTTCAATGATACTTCGACTTAATCAAATATGGCGGACCCAGACGGTTCGAGGCTTAGCTTCGATCAACCAGGACCGTGGTTGAAATTATTGCACACGTCTGCCAAATCTTCACATGCCAATATCTTCGCTTGCATTAGAGTATTTGAATGAAATTTTCAAATTATTCATTTTACATCATCTACTTTCGAACTATTATAGCAAAAATGGCTAGTTCTTATCTACATCTTGATAATGTAACTTTAACACAAATAAACGGCGGTGTTGGACGGTTGATGTTGAACCGCCATTCACATGTCAAACAGACAGACATAAAATAAAAATTAAAAAAATGACAAGATAGGCGCTCCCTACTTTTTTTCTTTAAAGGGAACAAAACGTCTATATAATAAAAGAAACTATTATTTATTCAAAAGGTCAATTAAAATTAAATGTCATCGGATAAATGTACCAGCCAGGTCATTGAAGACGCCAGACGGGAAAACGTCATACAGTGTGGTATGAGGACGATTTTACCCAGACTTCGGTTTTCCGTTTACGAATTATTACGCTTGGAAATCCAGGAAATAGCTGATTGGGCATGGTTATTTTCAGAAAAACTTGTTTTTTTTTGTTTTTTTTACATGGATGTGGTTGTTCGATTTACACAAAACTGGATGTGGTTGTTTTTGGATTTACACAAAACGGGATGTTGTTGTTTTTTTTAAAAAAAAAGACTGGGCATGGTTATTCTTTTTACAAAGACTAGGCGTAGTTAGTTTTACACAAAACTGTATGTGTTTGTTCAAGACTGGGTGTATGTTAATTCCACGCAAGGCTGGACGTGGCTGTCTTTACACAAGGCTGGACGTGGTTGTTTTTACACAAGACTTGGCTTAGTTGGGTTGGGTTTAACTAGACGTGGGTTTGTTTAACCAGGCGTGGTTGGTTTAACTGGACATCGGTTGGTATGACTGAATGCGATAGGTTTAACTGGATGTGGGTTGGTTTAACTAGACGTGTTTGATTTGACTGGAAGTTTTTAATAAATTAATTACAATATTGCTAGTTTAAACTATGAATCAGATCCTTGTTTGTCCCAAATTCAATACCGAATATTTTATTACAGGTAATTAGGTTTGGTACCCCCCCCCCCCCCCATAAAAATAATGACAGGCGAAAACGCGATATCATTTGCAGTGTCAGTGGATGGCAGCTCGAGTCTGTTCGCCATTTTGCAGCAACGTCAAAAACTCTCAAAGTAATTTGTGATTAGGAAATATGTCTACAATAAGCAGGACACAACTCTACAGAAAGAAATAAGATGGATATATAGCTTTGAACGAAAAATGTACCTGTATCAAAATTAAGTGTGTCAGGTGTTCCGTGAAGACTAACCATATCCGGTCTCGTATTTGCTCTTTTCGTGTCATATTTCGTCAACCTGCCCAAGAAAGTTCCGTGTATCCATTAACATGCCCGCGATAACCCTCGAATGTTGGAATTGGACAAAAGAGAGGTCTGGGCGCCACTCTGTCCAGGCAAACTTTCCCTGATGGCGTGTGTTCGTCTTCTTTAGTAAAATTAGTATAGAACACTAAGTTGGTAAACCTCATTTCATTTCATTTCTTTCATTTCATTTCATTTCATTTCTTTCATTTCATTTCATTTCATTTCATTTCATTTCTTTCATTTTATTTCATTTCATTTCAATTAATTAATAACTCACAGTTAAGAATTTACTGTCCTTTAAATGTTCTGAGTATTATTTATATTGTTGTTACAGTCAAAAATACCCCCCCCCCCCCAAAAAAAAAAAAAGAAAAAAAAAAAAAAAAAAAACCAGGAAAAGAAAAATAATTTTAAAACGGGTTGTTCAATGATAAATGTTGTAAACAATAATAATAATAATAATAATAATCACGTCATTTTACAAGGGTAGCAAATTAGGCCTGAGGCCTTTTTCAAATTTGGCCCTTGGCACAGATCGTGCGAATGATTTCGATCATTACTGCAGGAAGAAACCGAAGAATATCTAATACATTATTTAATGCCGTATCTTCAGACATTGTAAAGAAATACACTTTACACTTGAATTCTAATGACGATCTAATGAAGGTCAACATGTATATTTATCAAATTGTTTATTTCGTAAACACATCCTTATTTGCTATTTGCTACGTAAATTCTTATAATTGATCAAACTAATTTTAAAACTATACATACAGGAATGTTTGTTTATGTGCGCGCGATAAACTAACATTTCAATTTAATTTCAATAATTTGTTTGCGCGTAGGGGTATTCAGCCCGGGGTGGGGGTTGGGGCCCTCAAGGGGTTAATTGAAACCCACGACGTTGGACAGACGAAAATAATCTTTGTCGCTTAACATCTCTTCTTCTGATTTCATGACAGACCTTATGATCCAAAGCTCTCACGGTGGACCATTCGACCACCCACCTTCATGATATTATTGAATAGTTCTGTATAACTACCCACCTGGAGGAAAGTTGGGGGTTTAACGTCTACTCATCACTGACTAGGTCATTTTGTGGCTTAAATGTGTCATATCTTAAATTAAATAATTGGCTTGGGTTTAGGGGTTGGAGAAAACCGGAGAGCTCAGTGGAAACCCACGAGGTTAGGCAGGCCACCCTTCTCCTTGCCACCAAGAAACCATAAATACAATTCCATAACACATTTGCTAGCTTAACAGGTCCAGAAAAAAGCCTTATTCTCACTACTAGATGCCAAAGTGTCCTACCTGCTGTGTAAATTATCCATTGCATCCTATTTTACTTGTCCAGAGGAATCGAAAATATTTTAAAATCTAAGTTACATTTGAAAAGGTTTACGTAAAGCTTTCCAAACCATGTAGTTGAATTTTCCCAATTTTTTAAATTCTGTGTGTTAAGATGAAATTTGTATCATCAATAATTGCAATATTGTAAAGCAGAACAATTTGTTGACCAGAATAATGATTAGGAAATATTATTCAGTTACAACAAGAGTGTTATTGGGCCTTTATAATTAATAGCCAGTAATTGCCGAGAAAATGCATTTGCAGTTTTAGAAGACTGGAGCATTATGTTGCACACCCTTCGATTTGCAATACAACCCGATCACAATAATAAAGTAGGACAGCGACCCTTAAATTCTAGTTTAATATAACTGCGTGTAATATATCCTACAATACACGCGTATAATGTATAATATTAAAATACCGATATGCATATATTCAATGTAGTTGCGACACCTGTTCAAACTATGTAAGGGGGGTTGAAAGGCTGATGGTTAGCGTGCGCACGCTGTATCACAAAGCCTGTCATTGATTCAACTGGCGTGGTTTCGAATCCCCTGGTGTGATTGGCAAGGAGTAGGCTCGCCTGTCCAACCTCGTGGGTAGTCCCGAAATGACCTAGTTTGTGTCAAGTGGACGATAAACACCATCTCTCTCTCTCTCTCTCTCGCTCGCCCTCTCTCTCCCAAAAACTATGTAGGCCTATCATGAGTAGATAAAGGAGAGGGGAGAGGGAGAGAGGAAGATGGAGAGGGAGAGAGCTAGGGAGAAGGAGAGGGAGAGGGAGAGATACGGGGGAGAGAGAGAGAAATAGAGATAGAGAGAGCGAGAGAGAGAGCAACTTGGTCATATTTTATTTAATGTTTTACGTACAAGCGTACCAAGTGTTAAAATTAAAACCATATGTTAGTCCCGAAATGACCCAGTTTGTGTTGATTGGACGTTAAACCCCATTTCCCCCCCCCCTCTCTCTCTCCATCTCGAGAGAGACGAATATAGCGCCGCGGAATGGCGGTCTGACAGTGGAGTTACTTCCCTTGTAATGGCCTATCATTTTCCAATAGTAGACAATAACTCTTCTTGGTATGAAATGGGCGCATGGTTAATTCTGGAACAAGGTTAGAGACAACGGAGGCCGGGCTCAATGGCAAATAAGTTGTGTAATCGTTCAGATGGAGAAAAAAACCCGAGGTCCTGTGTTAAAGATCTCCTAAGAGTTGTCCAACCTCGTGGTTTTCTGCGTTCTCCGGTTTCCCCCAGTGCTAAGCGAATTATCGAAATTAAATGTTAGTTGCGAAATGACCTAGTTTGTGTCGAGTGGACGTTACAACCCGTTTATCTCTCTTTCTCTCCTAAGAGTTAGGAGTCTGGGCAAAGGTAGCGTAGAGAGTTAGTTCCCTTTATGCAACACGAATCAACCAATTACTCGCATTCTTTTCTGTGTATACAAATATGTTTATAAGTTTGTAAATTTTACTGCTGAAATTCTGTTTTTGTTCCCTAACAGGCCTATTGTTGTATATTTACTTCTGTCGTCTGCTTGTACGTGTAGTTTAGCACGAGCTCTACAAACAACGTTACTTAAAATAGCGCAACTCCACGTTATGTGTACTACGTCACTGATTGTATCTATACTATTTTGTATCACGTCATACTGGCCATGCTTTCTCTATGATTGAATAAATAAGATGTCTTGAACAGTACAGACTAACTTCATACCTACGGGTTATTAAAATACACAACAATGGCGACGAGTATGGGATAATGAAGTTTAAAATACAGATCTAGATAAGCCATTAGTACACTAATGAAAGCTGTTACACTCAGTATTTTCCTGATTTTTACATTTTTCCTTACCCGGTTTTGGCGGTATTCTGCGTCTACAGACGGAAGTACATTTTCTATACATACATATTATACATTTACAACCATGCCGGGGTCTTCATCTATTAGTATTGGTAACATAGAGCCATACAGAGAGGAAGATGGCGACTTCGAATCCTATTCTGAGAGGGTTAAACTTTATTTCATCGCCAACGGAGTACAAGATGCAAAGAAGGTAGCCACATTTTTGACCATAATTGGCAGTGATTGTTACCGTTTGCTGAAGTCATTAGTAGCGCCTGATTTACCAGAAGTAAAAACATTGGATGAACTTAGAAATATATTGCAAAACTATTATTCTCCAAAACCATTGGAAATTGTTGAAAGGTTCAAATTCCATAAATGTGTACAGGGTGATGATGGTAATATACCTCAATACATTGCTCTCTTAAAGTCAAAAACCAAATTTTGCAATTTTGGCGACACTTTAAGTGAAAGACTACGTGACCAGTTAGTGATTGGTGTACGAAGTGAAACTATTCAAAAGAAGTTATTAGCTGAAAAAGACTTGACTTTCGATAAAGCTTCAGAAATTAGTATTAGTATTGAAACTGCTGCAAAAGATAGTAAAGAGTTATGCCAAAGTTCAAGACGTCCGAGTTTGAGTTCCAAACCAATTACGAGTAACGAGAATGTACCTGCTGTCTTTAAGATGGGTCCAGTTCGATGTTTCAAATGCAATGCTACAACACATTTAGCTAATAAATGCTACAGAAGCAATTCACCAGTTCGATGTTTCAGATGTAATGCTACAACACATTTGGCAAATAAATGCTACAGAAGTGATTCATTGTCCTGTGAGGGATGTGGCAAAAGAGGTCATGTTACAGAAGTATGCTTGAGTTCAGCCAGTAATAATGCCAAGTACAGTGGTAATTCCAGTAATTATAAAAAGTCAGACTCAGAGAAAAGCAATTACAAGAGAAGATATTTTAAAGGTACAAGAAAACAGAATTCAAGAAATTCTAATATCCATTCAATACAAGAAAGTGAAGGCTTGCCTGAAGATATGGGAGAAGTACTAAATCATTTATTCAGCAATGAAAATGATAATATGAAGAAACCAGATGATGTTTTTTGGGTTAACCTGAAGATAAATGGTACACCAATATCTTTTGAACTTGACACTGGTTCCAGATTTTCCATAATGCCTTTGAAACTTTACAACGAACAGTTTTCACATCTACCATTACATCCTTGCACATTTCAAGTAAGAATGTATACAGGCGAGACAACGAAACCGAAAGGACTCGTTGATGTTACAGTTGAATACAACAACCAACGCAAATCTCGACTGAAATTGTATGTCATAGATGGTATTGGTCCACCACTTCTAGGCAGGGAATGGTTAAAGTACATAAAGCTTGATTGGAAAGCTATTACAGACAACAGAACTTCTGATTTACACAAGATGTCCACAAATCTTGATGATTTACTTTATTGGTACAGTGATGTTTTCAGAGATGAAATTGGTACAATGAAGACAATAACTGCTAAAATACATGTGAAAGAAAATTGAATACCTAAGTTTTACAAACCAAGAAATGTTTCCTATGCTCTACAGGAAAAAGTTTCTAATGAACTTGATAGATTAGAAGAACATGGTATTATATCAAAAGTAAGCCATAGTGAATGGGCTGCACCCATTGTTCCTGTTGTGAAACCAGATTCAAGTGTGCGGATCTGTGGTGACTTTAAAGTGACAGTCAATCCTTTTCTTTATCCTTGTAATTATCAATCTCAGCGTATTGAAGATATGTTTGCTAAGTTATCTGGGGGTGAAAAGTTTACGAAGATTGATCTTGCACATGCCTACCAACAGATGATACTTGATCCTGATTCAAGGAAATATCTTACAATTAATACCAGTAAAGGCTTGTATCAGTACAACCGGTTAGCTTTTGGTGTTACTACAGCGCCAGGTTTATTTCAACAGGCAATGGACCAGATCTTACAAGGTCTTAAGGGTGTGCTTTGTTATCAAGATGACATTTTAGTTACAGGATCTAGCGATGCCGAACATCTTGAGAATTTGGAAGCTGTTTTACAAAAACTTAGTCAATTTGGTTTACGTGTTAAGAAAAACAAGTGTATATTTTTTCACAATTGCGTGGAATATCTTGGACACAAAATAGATAAACACGGTTTACACACATCGGAAGAGAAAGTACGTGCAATTACAGATGCACCTGCTCCACAGAATGTGACTGAATTGCGATCATATTTAGGACTTCTAAATTACTATAGATCATTTTTACCCAATATTGCCACAGTATTAAATCCTTTAAATAATCTTTTACAAAAAGATGTTAAGTGGGTATGGACAAATCAGTGTGAAAAAGCTTTCATAGATTCTAAAAGATTGATTGCTAATTGTGACATTTTAGTACATTACGATATGACGAAACCTGTCATTTTGGCTTGTGATGCATCGCCTTACGGATGCGGAGCTGTATTGTCACATATCATGTCTGATGGTTCTGAACGTCCTATTGCCTTTGTTTCCAGAACTTTTAATAAAACGGAAAAGGGATATTCACAAATTGATAAAGAGGCATTAGCCATAATATATGCTGTCAAACGTTTACACCAGTACATTTACGGGCGACATTTTAGTCTGATTACAGATCACCGTCCATTAACTGCGTTATTTGGTCCACAGAAACCGATTCCTGTTCTTGCTGCTGCCAGAATGCAAAGATGGGCACTGATGTTGAGTGCGTACAATTACACCATACAATATCGTTCTTCATTAGAGAATGCCAATGCAGATTTTGTTTCTAGATTACCTTTAAAAACTTTTCATGAAAATGAAAATACACCTGATCCAGTAGAACTGTTTCATAACACAATGTTCGAACAACTACCAGTTACAGCTGTACAAGTGCAAAAAGAGACTCGTAAAGACTCTTTGTTATCTAAGGTATATTTAGCTTGTACCTCAGGTTGGCATTGGAATCATAATAAAGATAAAGATCTACAACCTTTTTTCCGTAGGAAAAGTGAAATCACCATACATCAAGGATGTCTACTTTGGGGCATGCGTGTGATTATTCCGACTAAATATCAGTCTTATGTCCTCAACGAGTTACATGCAGGACATAATGGCATTGTTCGTATGAAAGCAATAGCCAGAAGTTTCATATGGTGGCCAAACATTGACATTGATATTGAGAATATGTGTAAGGGATGTAACTCTTGTCAACAGATTAAAGGTATGCCTGCTTTAGCACCTACACATTCATGGTCATGGCCTACAGGACCGTGGCAACGCGTTCATTTAGACTTTGCAGGACCTTTTCTAAATCATATGTTTCTCATCGCTGTTGATAGTTATTCAAAATGGCCAGAAATAACAATTATGAAAAATACAACTGCTACTGATTTAGTAAAATGTGTACGAAGTTATTTTGCTTTACATGGTTTGCCGTTGCAAGTCGTGTCTGATAACGGACCGCAATTTGTATCACAGGAGTTCCAGTATTTCTTAAAAACAAATGGTGTTAAACACATATTTACTGCTCCATATAAACCATCTACAAATGGACTTGCTGAGCGTATGGTACAGACATTCAAACAAGGAATGAAATCAGTCAAAGATGATAAAAACACTTTACAAGAAAACTTGCATAAGTTTTTACTACATTATAGAACCACTCCACGTAGTGTTACGCGAGAGACACCAGCGAAATTACATTACAAACGCGAGTTACGTACAAGACTGGATTTACTGCGTCCTGATATGACTTTACGTGTTCAAATTGATAAGTCATTGACAGTTACTAGTCATCATAATGCTAGAAGTTTACAAACCGATGATACAGTATGGATTCGAAATTATGGTCAAGGAGATAAATGGCTCCAAGGGAGAGTTGTTTCGTGCGATGGTTCACGATATTACACTGTTCAAACTGGTGATAATTATCTTCGACGACATATTGATCAGTTGCGAAATAGAAATGATAATTCAGATGTAAGCACTAGTTTAAATGATAGTTCCGATTCTGATCAAAATGACAATATTTCTAAAAGTGAAAACACTGACATTAAAATACGTAAATCTTCCAGAAAAATTAAAATTCCTAAACGGTATGATCATTAATTAATGAACATTTTACAGTGTGTTATGTTACTCAAAAATTTATATTTTAATGTCAAATTGTTTTTCTGCATGTATACATATGTAGGCTATATATTCATTAATGTCATTTTGATATTTTGCTATAAGTAATAGTGTTTTATTAAGTTTAAAAAAAAAAAATACATAGATATATATATAAATATAGTATGATATGTCCATTTACAAATTGAGACACTTTTCATTTTAAGACGGAAGGAGATGTTGTATATTTACTTCTGTCGTCTGCTTGTACGTGTAGTTTAGCACGAGCTCTACAAACAACGTTACTTAAAATAGCGCAACTCCACGTTATGTGTACTACGTCACTGATTGTATCTATACTATTTTGTATCACGTCATACTGGCCATGCTTTCTCTATGATTGAATAAATAAGATGTCTTGAACAGTACAGACTAACTTCATACCTACGGGTTATTAAAATACACAACACCTATCAAAATATTTCTCCCAACACTTCTATTCGGCGCTGGTTTGTTTGTATCATCTGTAGGCTACACGATGTCGGCGATATCATCAATTCATCACATCTTTTTAAGGTTTTGGGTGCCCACATGGCGATTCGAACCTATGACAGTCTAGGCGTAAAGATATAGAATGAATTGAAACGAAACGGGATTTAATGGAATACTTTTCTGCCCCGACTGGGCTAATTAAGACAAAAGTTACACCATACAGTGAGTCATGAGGGAAATTCTGCCTTGACAGCGGCGTTTTCGACTACTTTTAGTCAAATTCCAACTGCCAACGTGCAAGTCAATGTGAACAGGGAACCTGTTTTTTTTTGTTCAATCCGAACAAGACGGGGTAGGTGTCTTTAGCAGTGGGAGGAAACCGGAGAAACCCCACGAGGTTGGACAGGCGACCCTACTCGGTGTCACATACAACCGAGGATTCGAAACCACGCCAATTGACTTAATGACAGGCTTAATGATACAGCGCAAGCGTGCTAACCATTCGGCCATCTAATCCCCCCCGGTTACAAAAAAAATTGCAGTATTGAAAGTATGACTATCAGTAAGTAACCGCAAAATAAGCAATACATTATTATTAGTTGACATGTTCGCCATCTTGTGCTGGTTGTAGTCGCCGCAGCCTAACATATTTCGGTTTCCGCTTAAACGTAGTCACCTCACCATGCCAACTGCCGAATTATGACCAACCGGTATGCGTCGATTTTGAAAAGTCAAACATGACCAGAGCTTCTTCCGAGACCCGCTATTCGCACCAAAATCATAACACCCCAACTGCACGAATAATTAATAAGTTTATTATCTAAATACAAAGACTATTTAATTCATATAACTAATTCAAATATATACAAAATTCACTAACGAAGATTTAAAACACATATTATTTATAAATTGTTTTCTATATAAAAACACATGGCGCTACATGTTTACAAAACATGGTATTTATAAACTGTGCTCATATATTTAAAAAACATGGCGCTATATGTTTACATAACATGATATTTATAAACTGTTTTCTACATTTAAAACACACGGCGCTACTTGTTTACATACCATGATATTTATAAACCTTTTTCAATATATCTTAGTTTTGAAACACACAGCTAACTACAGCAAGGGGCTATATTTATATTGTAAAGAATTGTGAAAAACGTATTGTGTAATATAATGTATGTACCGAATTATCAAAATGTAGATCTATATTTCGTTTCGTTTTTTATAATGTCGATACAATAAAACGAAATTTTGAACTATGAAAACGAAACGAAATTAGATCTGTGTTTTAATCATATTGCAAAATAACAGGTTGTTATATATGTCTTTAAAAATACAGCGAAAACAAAATGGCATAAAATTAATGCTCTTAGCTGTCATTAGCATATTTAGCATTCGTGAAATACAAGTATAACTTTGATGATGTACAATGAATAAGATACAATTTTAGTTACAACATTAAATGTAAGCACTTGTAATTTAGAACATACGATGAAATATAATGAACGATATTTATATGATATTTTTGTGTGTTACATTTTAGTTACAAAGAGGATGCTCGATTGCCAGTCCAGAACGTTCTTAATTGGCAGAATTGCAATCGAATGACGCGGAATTCAGTCCTGTCACAGTTCTGTCAGTCCCGACAACGGAGGTGGTGCGAATAGAATCGTGACGTAATAAACACAATAAATATGTTTCAGCTGTCCTGGTTGGTTGAGATATTTTCTCATGTAGTCGGCGCATGCGCTCTAGCCCCCAATTCCCATTTTCACTCGATTGTCCTTATTTTTTGGATTTTACAGAAATCAATTCTAGGAAAGGTCAATCGAGCATCACCGTAGAGTGTTGGTGTTCTCCATCGGCCTCCTGAATTTATATTCTCTAGATTAAACGTCGTTAACCAACGAAGGTCAAAGGTTAGCGTAAGTCAACCAATGAAGTTCAAAGGTTAACGTTAGTCAAGAACATAAGCCAACCAACGAGGTTCAAAGGTTGGCGTTAAGGTCACCAGATCGCTTAATAATAGTTCAGGTGATTTGAACAGTTCACAGTAGATTGCTATTGAACTTCCGTGACTTTCCGTAGTCTTCCGGAAAAATCAGGGGGGCGTTTCACACACATACAACAATTTTTAATTACAATGATTTATACATTTGATTTGATAGCAAAAAGGTACAAATTGTTATTATGATGGTGGCCTATTTCATCCATATTACATATCGATATTAATAAACTAAATCTACATTAATACCAATCACAATATTATACACCATATACAAAAATATACATCATAATACAAAAATATACATTTACATAAGATCCGATTTATATCTACAAATATGGAATTTTTGCACAAGGGAGACATTCCTCACACCAGCGGCCATTGTTTATTTTTAGCGACCCTGACGGGGACCGCGTGCTAGAGTTAGGGTTAGGGTTGGGTTTGGTCCAAACATTCTAACCTCATGTGCAATTTAAAGTGATTAACCCCGTGAGGAATGTCTCCTCGACGACCAAGCTCAAATGTGGTAGAAACTCTTATTGACCAGTATTCAATGACAACTTTATATATATCTTGAAGAAAATCAGCAATTATTAAATACACCCTACAAAAAAAACCTGCATGAAACTCGGCTGTCTTGCGGTCTCTCTCTGAAAATAAGGACGTCAATGGGATTGCTATGTGGATCTGCATGTACCGAGTCTACTATCAAGATGTTGAAATGTGTTTCAATTAACGTACAGACCATGGAGAAAAGACCAGAATGAAAAGATGAAACTTAAAGTATTGCATTCTATCTTACCTGATAAGATATTTCGTTTTAATTATCTTTGAAAATATTTATTTGACGAGCTTTGGGATAATTAACCTTCCATATGTGAGATTAAAACCCATAGTTTTGAGACAATTCACCTTCCATATGTGAGACTAAAACCCAGAGTTTTGAGACAATTCACCTGTCATGTGTGAGACTATAATACAGGGTTTTAAAAAAAATCACCTTCCATATTCGAGACTAAAAATCCCGAGGCTGAAACCAGAGCTCTGCCATATTATCCTCGAGTAATTTGATTGGCAATACTCGACCTAGTTTCACACGCATAAAATATATACATGAACTTACAAACATGTATATTGTAAAACAACTTACCAAAACCTGAATTAATACTATGGTCCGATCATGTGATGTTTACGGTATTTACGAGATTCCGAATTGAAAATTATGCCCGAATAGCATTATAAGTCAAATGTTCTTTTTGTAAATTCCAACGTCATAAGTGAAATTTGTAAACTGTAATATTGTACGTCAGATGTTCTATGTCGTTATATAAGTCACGTATTTTGTTTGCAAACTTTAACGTTATAAGTCATACGCTCTGCTTGTAAACTATAGTGTTATAAGTTATACGTTCTGCTCGTAAACTCTAACGTCATACGTTCGGCTTGTAAACTCTAACGTTACAAGTCACACGTTCTGTTTGTAAACTCTAACGTTATAAGTCAAATGTTCTGCTTGTAAACTCTAACGTTATAAGTCATACGTTTTGCTTGTAAACTCTAACGTTATAAGTCAAATGTTCTGCTTGTAAACTCTAACGTTATAAGTCATACGTTCTGCTTGTAATCTCTAACGTTATAAGTCACACGTTCTGTTTGTAAACTCTAACGTTATAAGTCATACGTTTTGCTTGTAAACTCTAACGTTATAAGTCAAATTATCTGCTTGTAAACTCTAACGTTATAAGTCATACGTTTTGCTTGTAAACTCTAACGTTATAAGTCATACGTTCTGCTTGTAATCTCTAACGTTATAAATCAAATTGTCTGCTTGTAATCTCTTACGTTATAAGTCAAATTGTCTGCTTGTAAAGTGATTCAAGCGTTATTTTCTTTCAAAAAAACCCCGCTTATTACGATAAGCACGACATGATTGGAGCACACCTTTACACTCAGTATATTAGACAAGCATTTAGTTGACTAACAGTAACATTCAATTTCGATTTAGTTTCCACAATTATCCAAAAGTCCAGGGCCCTGTTTCACAAAAACTTCAGCTTACATCACTAAAATAAATTTAACTTAAAATATTATTTTTGGTTTTTTTTTTATTTAAAATGCTCAAAATTGTTCAAATCCAATTATAGGAGATTTGATATGTGAAACAAGGCCCAGATAATTGGTATTTCTTGTCCACATTTAGATTCCAGCCTGTTACCCTCTAACTTAATGTTTGTCTAAAAACGGACACAGCCGACTTATCTCACAACATCTAGAAATATAGAAATACCATTGTCAAGGACAGGAGGATGAAGCTATGGTTAGGGTTAGGGGAGGTATGGGTTCACAGACATGGGAAGAAAGAGCATCCTTATATATTTAAACAGCGAAAGAAGTTAACATTAATTGTAAAATTATTATTGTATTTGAACTACTGAGCTTCTTCGTAAACTCCAATTTAATATAAGATAAAATGTGTTAAAATTCAAAATGCAATAAAAAAAGAGGCCATTTTCTTTAGAGCATAAAGTAATCTGAAGTGATGGCAAGTCTATTTGCAGCTTTGTATTGGCATTTTTACTAACTGTTTCAAAACATTGTATTTGACATATCTTCGTGTACTAAAAAAAGCTATAAGAGTTCTAAAGAATAGCAAAAATATGACCTCAACAGTGGAGTGGTATCGGGTGTTCTTGAACGAGTGCGCACATCCTGCCTCATGCATTTCATCTGTCACTACTTATATTTAATGGGTGTAAGATTTTAAAAGCTCAAGCTACTTGGCATAATCGAATTGTACAAAGGTGACTTCCGGAATAGGCAGTATGAAAAAAGTAAGTGGACTACCGGAATGGGCATTATCAAATTGATCCATAGTGCACTAGCATTTCAAATCATTTCATTTTTAAAACAAAATAAAATCTACTCACTTCAGATTACTTTCTTCTAGTTTACATTGTAAGTTATTTCTAAGATATAGGCCTAGATTATATATAAACAATGTAGGCCTAGATAGGATATAGGCCTAGCTAAAATAGGCCTAAATACTCTAGATACAATATAGGCCTAGCTAGAATACAGGAGCCTACATTATATATATACAATTTAGGCCTAGACAATAAATATACAATGTAGGCCTAGATTTGATATAGACATAGCTAGAATATAGGAGCCTACATTATATAGATACAATATAGACCTAGATAATATATGTACAATATAGGCCTAGATATGCTATAGACCTAACTAGTATGTAGGCCCTCTAGATACAATATAGATATAACAACATTAAGGGGAATATCTGGTAAAATGGCAGTTAGTAAACAAACCACACTGAATTATCAAATTCTTCAAAGCCTCCATTCCAACGTTTTGTCATCAAACCAAACCAGCCGTGAAGCCTCAGATCATTTTTTCAACAAAAAAAATAATTAATAAAGCACACCGATCATAATATTTTTAACTTTACCTTCGATCATGGTGGATACTTCCAAGATGGCGACTCGTAGATTTATCGGCCTTCGACTGACTATAATTACCGATTGCAAAAAGTGTAGGCTACATACCTTAAAAGGGAGTACAGACTTCCGGTGCACAAACACAAGAGATAAGACATACGATTTATCTGTACTTAATCTGTCTTCAAAGCTATCTTTTAGTAACAAAATGTCCTATCACAGTTTTAAGTTTAATGACGACGCATGGAAGCCGTCGATGTTTCACTTTTATGACAAGGCTGTTATCTAAAAATGGAAGTAGAAATCGTCATTTAAGTCTGCAGAAGTCACTATGTAATTTGCCGGCAGGTGGCGCCGGAATGTGCTGACGGTGCTACACCTACCATGAGTAGTGCAACAGTCAGGGTTTAAATCAGAATCGTCAAATCCTGCTGAATTAGCTGAAAAATAACAAGATGGCGGCCCCTGATTTGGGTGTTCAGGACGACCGTATAGCATCCCTGCCCACGCTGGATAACCTGGACTAAAGGGTTTAGCCTTTTTAATTTCTCGTCTTCGTTTCAGCACACATATGGCCACCATGACAAATACACCGGTCGCTGCCAGACTACCCAGTGTGTAGGCCCACAGAAGGGTAATGAACCCCGAATTCTCGAATGTTCTAGCAGGATCAACGACGGTTGTATTCTGTGGGACTATGGCGATGCTTTCACAATCTCTTCCCATGGGCACCACTTTGGATGACAAAACAATCACACATATTTCAAATTCAATATCGCTTGGAACATTCGCAAACAACTGACGATGTATTTCGGATGTCACAGTGACGTCACGTTCAGCCACAGAATCGTTCATTCGGCGCATGATCACTCGGTAACCACCGATCTCGTGAGTGCTGGTGCTGTTCCACGTGACCAATATGACGTTAACCACAGCTGTCTGCAGAGTTACTTCTATTTTTGTCCCCATCATATCAACCGGAAGTAAGGGAGACGGCACAACCCCCGGAGCCGTGAGACTAAGTGGATTAGCAACGGAATCGATTTTCCATTCGCATGTTTCGTTCTTAGAAGTACGGCTACATTCGAAATCCTTCGGTTTCAACAGCCTAAAGGGTGTTTGTCTATTTCTGTTCGGCGCGGCGCAAACCCAATCTAAGAGAGAACGAGAAAAATCAGGATGGTGAAGCTTCAGCCAATGATACAACCAGACCATCTGACAATCGCAAATCAAGGGATTTTTACTGAGTTGGATGTCACCGAGGTGTGGAAAGCGTTCAAACGTACATTTAGATATAACAGCGATTTTATTGTCGGACAGGTCAACGGACTCAAGCGAGATCTCGATACCACGAAAGGCTTCATTGGAAATAAGAGAAATTTTGTTTTTGGATAAATCTATCTTCTGCATCCGCTTCATGTTCAAGAAAGAATCCTTTGGAATACGCTTGATCCGGTTTTCAGAGAGCGTTAGCACTTTCAATGACCGTAGGTTTCCGAGTGCAAGAAGGTCGCCGGTTGTAAGGTTACTGTTTTTGATGCTCAGAATATCAAGTGACTTTTCTAAACCGTGTAAATTAGAAGCGTGGATCTTCCCTCCGAGGTTTGTGTTGTCCATAAAAACCGCTTTAATTGAGTCATGTTCTACGAAAGTGTCATTTTCTATTCTACTCAATGGGTTACCGCTCATTTTGAAGACTTGTAAATATTTCTCGGTCCCTTTCAAAGATCGTTTTCGCAGTCGCACAATTTTATTTCTCTGTAGGTCAAGACTCGCGATTAACTCAAGCTTTTCAAAACAATCTGTGGGTAAATTAACCAAACTGTTATCGGATAGAATTAGCTCTCGGAGGTTCTTCAAAGGCCTGATTGAATTGAGAGCTTTGTCGTGTATTTTGTTGTTGGACAACTGGAGATACTCTAAAGAATATTCCAGATTTTTGAACGCATTCCTATCGATACTCGCGATTTTATTATTCTGCAGATCTATGTGTCGAAGGTGGAGCAATTCGCTGAATACGTTGCTGCCAAGAACCTGCAGTTGATTCTGGGAAAGGATGAGTTTACGCAACTCTTTTAATTTGGCCACCTCTCTGAGATGCTGAAAGCGAATCTGGTTGTGGGCTAAGTTCAGAATCTGGAGGTTGACTAGCGACGCGATCCCCCCTGGTTCAATATGATTGATGCGGCATGAAATCAGATGTAACTCTACAAGGTGCGTTAAGTCTGCGAAGGTCTGGCTTTCCAGTGTGGG
The DNA here is from genome assembly GCA_917208275.1 of Patella pellucida. Classification (NCBI taxonomy): domain Eukaryota; kingdom Metazoa; phylum Mollusca; class Gastropoda; family Patellidae; genus Patella; species Patella pellucida. Next base: position 72,777,094 of record OU795040.1, read on the forward strand.
CACTCGACAACCGATGATTCTTAGTACCCGAAGTTTCTTCAGATTGGCGAGGGCTTTCATGGGCAAGGATTGCATGGCATACACTTGTATGTGAAGCTCCTCTAAAGTATCCTCCAAACCCATAAACGCCTTCTCGTGGATCACCGTTACAATATTTTCTGTTAAATCAATCACTTCCACTTTGAGTCCCATGAAAGCACCCGCGGGCAAAGAGCGGATGCTATTTTTCTGCAGAGATAACTCTCGAACACGACCATCGAAAGACAGGAATTTCGGAAGCTCTGTGAGATACAGGAATCTACAGTTGATGACCAGTTGTCCATTTTTAGGTTCACAGGTACAAGGATAGGCTGGACAGTAGACGAAACCCTGCTCACGACCTGTGATTAATATCACCAGGTGCACCACAATGATCAAAACGAACACTGAATTCATTTTCTGGAATAAAAAGGAGGCAACAGTGCATTATTATCAACTAAACAAAAGGATAAGTTGTTCAACTTAGTTCAAGCAGTATTTTATAACTGAAAAAACACATTTATATGGAATTCCAGGCCCCGAGTTCACAAAGAATTCTCAGACTTAAGTTTAGAATTTACTCAAAATTATTCGCCTTATTTTTATCTAAAATATAGCCCATTATAAAATGTTTGTTGTTTTAATGTATCAAATACACCAATAAAAAACTATGGGCAAAACTTTGTGTTTCTTGGGCAAAGATATTTCTCATAAACAGTGATTAATTGAAGTTAGGTAAATTCCTTATTTAAGTCTGATGATGTTTTGTGATCTCGGGTCCAGTTACCTTAGAGGTTAATTTCTGGCGACGATTCGACGTGGGCACTTTCGTCTTTTTAAAGCAAATACTGACATTACATTGAACAGTACAACAGGGTTAGATAAAATGTAATGTTGTGTAATGGCACGTCAGCACCAATCGGGTTATATTGCGCCAAATATACGGTTAAGTTTACGAGACCGGTTATAAGATATCACACAGAAATACTAGTTATAAGCCTAAATATAAAAACAAATATCACAGTTCTTAAGTTCAAAAATAAATATCATGAATGTTTAAGCATATAAATATTAAAATAAATACATCAAAATGATATATACAACTCAAATTTTAAAATAAAATCTGACTCTTTTAAAAAATCCAACACTTTATGATATAAACCCGGTAGGGCAAACATATGACGTAACGATAAAAAATGTGATCTAACATCCTTGAGGTGATTGCACTCCATTGAAATGTGCTTCATTGTCAAAGGAACATGACAGTGTTCACATTCTGGTTGGGGCTCCCGCTTTAATATGATATGAAATGAAATGGGGTTTAACGTCCTACAGTTTTGCTTCGAACTGGGCTAATGAAGACGCTGTAATATGAACATGTGAGTTAAAAAAATGAATGACCAAAGTTATAAATACACATAAACGTCGTCTCTTTTTAAGGTTACAGGAAATCCTGTATTTTTCGATTAATTAAAAAGACGTTTAGATTCGATTATTCCAATAACAACAAACACCGATAATCTGATTATTTAAATTTTTCAACAATAAAGCGAAATTACAACCACAGAAACGATAGGAAACCGAATCTGTGTGCTAATATAAATTTAAATTGCGGGGCAAATTAAGACGATACCAGAGGCGATACAAAAATTTACACACTGGACCCTTTGTTCTGACTAGAGTGTTCAAGGTACTTGTCAACCTGTTATGTATTGCACGAGCAGGTCGGGTGTTCATCTAACTTGAACCCCTGTGACTCAGTCGATAACCCTTACATATGTGTGTAATTCCCCAAAGACAACACTAAAGAACAACATCAATACTGCATTTACTCACGTGCACCCACAATATATCATTCTGAAATTGTCTAAAAACCAAAGCCATTAAGGTGATCAACAAACAACAACAGAACATATACCAGAAGCACATAGTGAACCACCGTGGGTGTCGCATACAATAATAGTAATCTACAGTTCAGTACACTAGGAGCAAATGGTGAACCACTGAGGGTGTCGCATACAATAATAGTAATCTAAAGTTCAGTACCCAAAGCAAATCGTGAACCACTGAGCGTGTAGCATACAATAATAGTAATCTACAGTTCAGTACACTAGGCGCAAATGGTAAACCACTGAGGGTGTCGCATACAATAATAGTAATCTACAGTTCAGTACCCAAAGCAAATCGTGAACCACTGAGCGTGTAGCATGGTATTACATTAATCTACAGTCCAGTCCCCCCTGCAGTATATTGTCAGAGGGGATCAAGTAGAACATTCCTTATTACATTGTCAGATGACTCTAAAGGTACCGTCATCCTTACTATATTGTGAGATGATCCTAATGGTATCGTCCTTACTATATTGTCAGATGATCCTAGTGGTGTCGTCCTTACGATATTGTCAGATGATCCTAATGGTGTCGTCCTTACTATAGTGTCAGATGATCCTAGCGGTGTCGTCCTTACGATATTGCCTGGTGATCCTTTGGTGTCATCCTTATTATATTATCAGATGATCCTAATGGTGTCATCCTTACCATATTGTGATATGATCCTAATGGTATCGTCCTTACTATATTGTCAGATGATCTTAGCGGTGTCGTCCTTACGATATTGCCAGGTGATCTTATTGGTGTCATCCTTACCATATTGTCAGATGATCCTAGCGGTGTCGTCCTTACGATATTGCCTGGTGATCCTTTGGTGTCATCCTTACTGTATTGTGAGATGATCTTAACAGTGTCGTCCTTGCTATAGTGACAAGTGATCCTAACAGTGTCATCCTTATTATATTATCAGATGATCCTAATGGTGTCATCCTTACTATATTGTCAGATGATCTTAGCGGTGTCGTCCTTACGATATTGCCAGGTGATCTTATTGGTGTCATCCTTACCATATTGTCAGATGATCCTAACGTTGTCGCCCTTACTATATTCAAATTGTCAGAGGGAAACTAGCAGGACCCACATCACTATATTGTCAGATGATCCCAATGGTGTCGTCCTTGCTATATTGCCCGATTTTCCTAACAGTGCCGTCCTTGCTATAGTGTCAGAAGATCCCAACAGTGTCGTCCTTGCGTGTAGGGGTCGTTAGCAGTGGGAAAGAAACCGGAAGACCCAGAGAAAACCTACGAGGTTGGACAGGCGACCCTACTCCTTGTCACGTTCAACCGGAGATTCGAAACTACGCCAGTTGACTCAAAGGGAGTATAACATTAAAGTCCTTATTATACTGTCAAAGGGTTGAAGGGAAAGTACCGTATCACTAGGATAGTGTCAGCAGTTTGTGAATTTATAAAAATAAAACATCCTACCACAACATAAACAATCACCAGAACACCATTCTAAAACAGTTTTAATAAATTCCTGGACAAGCCAAGCACCAACCTGTCACCATCAGAAAGATTATTAATTACAGTACCTGGATAATAGTTACTACTGTTACTATGACAACCTGTTAACTTTAATACTTGCACTTCCGCTTCAACTACACATTTCTGTTAAATTTCCTACATTAAAAAAGATATAAATTTTATATTTATTACATCAAAAACAAATGAAATGGGTTTTAATGTGTTTTTTATGCACCAAATGGGCTAACGAGGACGTACATATGCCATGCAGTGGGCTACGTGGGACATTTTACACGAGCAGTGGGAAGGAATCCTTTTCTTTTGTTTTCAACTGTCAGCGTTGACAAAGGTGTGCATAAGACTGCATACAGTGTGCTATGAGGGACAATTTGCTCCGACAGTGGCGCTACGATCTTTTCTTATATCGAATTCCAACTGCCAGGGGATCTTTCAAGTGGAAGGCAATATGTTTCGTCCCATCCGAGCGAACAGACAGCCGTCCTTGTCATACCCTCTGCCCTGCACCACTGACAATAGAAAATCCCGATGAACTCTCTCGGCCAACGCAGGGATCGAATCCGCGACCTCCAGACTAGCGAGTCAGTGTCTTACTCAGTTAATTACCGCGAAAGTAGCTGTTAGCTATGTAAACCTGACGCAACTCAGCTTCCAATCACTGTTTATGAGAAATATCCTTAATCCAAAAAACCACAAAACTTTGCGCATAGTTTCTTATTAGTGTATTTGATAAATTCAAACAACAAAAGCTTTATAAAAGGCTATATTTTACTCAAAATGAGACGAACAATTTTGATCAAATTCTTAAATTAAGTCTGAGAATGCTTTGTGAACTCGAGGTCGGATCTTATAAAAGATACGGTACCATTTAACAACCTATAGACGGTTACAAAATATCCAGGTACAAAATATCAACAAGAGATTAGATCGACACCAATGAATCTTGGATAAACAATCTTGAATCCATGCTGGGCGTGATCATCTATTATTGACAAAATGGGTTTGTTTTCTTAATAAAATAATAAATTAAAGTACAGAGGGTGTCTATAGGATTCTGCCTGTTCTCCAATCCAGCTTCTGTGAATAAATATTATTAAGAAAAAAATTGAAGTAGAGCTTAGAATGGCTTGAAAGACTTGAATAAAACGACTGAAGATCCGAGGCTTTAAACATTGAAATGGTATTAAACACCTGCGTGTAATCCGCCCAGGTGTGAGAAGGATAGAAAGGATATTGAAGATGTCATTGATATTTAATTTGAAATATGTAAAAAGGGTGTTTTCCTGCACCCACCATCAATATTTGTTTTAAAATCTATTAATTAATTAATTGTGTGCATGTATTTGTTTATTTAAGGTCTCATTTCAAACTGTTTTAAATCGTCAAAAGTGGTCTCCGGTGTAAGTTTACAAATCGATAGAGTCGAACATAATGTTTCATTAAAATTTACAGTTGAGGGGCAGTTAACATCCCATTACATGTACAAACTTAAGATCTTGATCAATGAAAAGGCCGAATTCTTAAAATATTTTAGGCTAAGTTTCATGAATTAGGTTCCAAGTTTAATGTTCATTAGATGCCAATAGGATGATACGCGAGTTTTTCAACCTATATTTATATATATTTATATATAGAGAAATGGGGTTTAACGTCCACTCGACGCAAACTAGGTGTTTTCGGGACTAACATATGGTTCAATTTTATTTCAATAATTAGCTTGCGCGTAGGAGTCTTTAACAGTAGGATGAAACCTAAGGACCCAGAGAAAACCCACGAGGTTGGACAGGCGACCCTAAAATGACAATAGGATGAGACACGAGTTTTGCAACCTATATATAAAGTCTTCTCCTAATTTTTGTTTCGTGTGGAATGAATCTTTATGTAAAGTAAAATACCTTCCAACACCCATCTGTTCTCTGATATAAAACTTGTTAACTTCAGATTCTGGTTCTTCAAAATCAACTTCTGAAAATATATAAACATAAAGCGTCGTTATAATATGCATGGCAACACTAATAAGTATACAAGGAACTTTACAATAATGTCTGGAGTTCTAGCCCATCGTGTGGTATACCCTATCAGTTTTCTGTGAGCCTAGTAAAACCATTAACTGCTCTAATCCGGCTGCTTATCTGGCACAATGCGTTTTGTAATGAATAGAGCATCTGACAAGGACAAGGTTTCAAGTTGGAAGGAGAAAAACCTATCTTGAGTTTACGCTTATTAGTCACTGACAGGCGAATATCATAGGTGGCGCGGGTTCCAGGTTCGTAATATCCTAGAAATCGTCTGCAGTGAATGTCGAATTTTGCCAAATTTCCAAATGATCATATCTTTGTAAATATTGAAGGGAATGAAACCATTTTAGACCGTTTTTCATTTTAGTTTTTTGATTTTACAATTTTGTATTTTGCTAAATACCTCAAAATTGAGGGGGTTATCCATAATCTATCAGGTGTTTTGGAAAATTATATTCTCACAACCCATGGCACTGTTACAAACATTCTATTGATTAAATAATGCGAAATTCACTATGACGTAAACTTCGCACGTTCTTACTAAATCACAGTTATGTACCCATTGATTTGTTGGTGTACACTCCCAATGAAACATTTCAAGTTTTCTTTTCAAATTCTACATTGAGAACTATTTCGATATCTCAGCCTGTTCTCACTAAATAAATTTCCTGCAGTCAAATGTGATAAATTAATTAAACGAACTACGCTGCAAAATGGAGTTTCAAGAATTCGAACCGTGTACAAATAAACAAGTTACCCCCGAGACACCATTTTAAAGTATAAATAACAACACTTTTCTCACAAAAAATCTCACATTTTAACAGGGAATCTTTCAATTTAATTACAGAGTATTTATTTTATGGTATGTGGGGAATTTGAAGCGCGGCCAGGTGAAGGAGATAGTGTAACAAAGAAACAATGTACCAAATATATATACGGTTAACGGTATCGATGACGCGGATGACGAAACCCTTCGCTCGTGTTTGTCCAGGAACTAGCGTAATCAATAAGACAATAATTGCAGTTTAACAGCTCAACAAATATGTACATACCCCCCCCCCCCTTTGTTCATTTTGTCCTATACTATTTAGGTTAGATGATTTTAACATAATATGGTCATACATGTATAGTATTTTTGTATATATTTCCTCGATCCTTTTCTGTGAATAAAATATTGCTTATACCAAAAAATGCGTGACATTCTTCCAGACAGATGGAGATAATTTAAGGTAGTTGACATTCTTCAAGATCAAGAATTAAACATGCATTATTCAAGAGCTAAATCTGCCTAGTGCAGGTCTTTATTTGGGCATGAAATGTTTTCTAAGGTATTAATTAGACATTAATTAACTGATCCAGGCCTTAATCAACTTTGGATGGCATCAGATTGGTCCGATACTAAACAGATTTAAACGTTTCGAGTCGTAGCTTTGATCAACCAGGTCCGTGGTTGAAATTATTGCACAGGTCGGTCAAATCTTTAAATGACTATATCTTCGCTTGCAATAGAGTAATTTGAATGAAATTTTCAAATTATTCATTTTACATCATCTACTTTCGAACTAGTAAAGCAAGAATGGCTAGTTCTTATCTATATCTTGAATAATGTAACTTTAAAAATTCCATAAGATGTACTAAGTCAGTGAGACAGTGCCTTACTCACTGAGCTACCGCAGCTCACAGATAACGAAGAGAGAAGAGATGAGAGGAGAGAAGAGAACGAGTGAAGATTGGACCCTTTTTTAAAATCGAACGGGGTTTAACGTCTCAATTTGTTGCACTAACTGGGCTAATGAAGACGGGCATACGACATATATGTTCTATGAATGAATATTTGTGCCCGTACCACTCTTATTTAGAATTCCAACTGTAAAAGATTTCTTTTAAGTGCACGTTAACCATTCCACCGAACGACTATACGCTTCCGAGACCACCGACAAGGGGGAACCACGCCGGAAATTCACGATGAACTTTCTCGTTCAACGCAGGGACAATTGCCCCCCCCCCCTGCACCATTTGGGGTCTTCATTAGCAAAATCGGAGCAGAGCAATGGGACTTTAAGCCCAATTTCATTCTATTTTTGTCTTTATTCGTCGTTGAGCAATAATCCCACCTTCACATAAAATGTTTAAAACCACCTGTGTTGTTTTACCCGTATTGTTCCATTATAATCGATATTACAAATCTGACTGATCCAAGTCCCAAATTTACAAAGTGAGAAATCGTTATGTCTTAAACTGAACATCCGCGATAAAGAGACATTTCTTTTTTCATTTTAATATTTGAAATGTTTTAACACGGTGCTAAAATAACGTTACATTGACTTTTCACATGGAGTTTTATGGTGGGTTTTTGTCAAATTGGCGACGGGAAAAATCAATCGATATCGATTAGACAATTTCCGTGTTAAACTAAAAACAAGGGTATGAATATATCACATGCACTAGTTGAAAGGGGTGTTATATGTTGATTGTACAGAGGGCCCCCAGTCTGTGTTTGATCCAGGTGCTTGCCGCGAAAGTTTCCCGGGATTTTCAGTGGTTTGTCAGTGGTGCAGGACGGAAGACCTGACAAGGAACAATTTCTATTCGTTTGAATTGGACAAAAATTCCCATCAGAATATCCAGTACGGCTAGATCCCTTTAATAGAGATTGAGAACTAAAACAAGGCGATTTCCTTTTACATGCTACGCCATCAGTTCTCGAGGACTTACCTCGCGGCGGCAGATGAACTCGCCCATGAAAACCTCTTCGACCCTTTGAAGTCGTAAGTGACTTCCGTGGTGGTTTAATTCTATTTCAAACAATCTTTTTCATAATTATATCGAAACACACCCCTTCAAATATGTCAGTCTTTGTTAGCCACTGGTCGAATTAAAACGAAATGATAGAACGATGAACTGACCATCGCGTTTTGTCAAGAATGCGGATTTTCCTGAACCTGGAGCCAGGTGTTATGACGCCATATGTGGATTGTGTGTTAGGATAAGGGTTAGGGTAATATAAGGGCTGTGGCCTGCAGATTTCGTCAGAGTGTCGAGATGTAGACAGGGCTAGCCCTAACCCTAACCCTGGGGAAAGCCTAACCCTTATCCTAAACCACAATCCACAAATGACGTCGGAACACCTGGCTCCAGTGGATAGAAAAAAACGCTTACCGTCAAAGTACGTCACGTGTTCCGAGAACGATGACGTCACCTTGTTCTAGTTCTGGGAACGCACCTCAACTTTTCTAATCTACACGTCCACCGTCATGCACAACTGACAAACCCGGCTGTATCAAATATTGACCCAATACTTAATACAATAATATTAAACGTGTCCTGAGATTATTTACAGTGTCTAATATGTGTATTTATATTTTGTTTACCCTTGTCTGTGTGGAGTATTAACATAACAGATGTGTTTTCACGACACAAACACACAATATGGCGGCTAGATTTAAATATAATAATGCCAGGTCAAACAATTTTGGGGGACTTTTATCAGTGTTGTTTTCATCTGGTATGATGACATTAATATAATCATTATAAAACCGTTAAACAGGATTGCCATTATGTAACCCCTTGCTACTTTCTTCATAATCGAAATTTGAAAAAGACACAGCGATAGTTGGTTGGCGGAATGGCCTAAGACGTGCGCTTTCGATCATAAGGACTCTCATTGAGTCAAGTGGCGTGGTTTCGATTCTTCGTTTGTCCCGTCCGACCTTTTTGGATATTACAAGGTCCTCCAGGAACCACCCACTACCAAGACCACTATGCGTAAGCCAATAAATTAAAAAAAATGAACCATAACCATGTTAGTTTCGACAAGATCTAGTCTCCCTCTCTCTCACCCCCAACCCCCTCTCTCGCTCCCTCTTTCCCTCTATCTCGCTCTCCCCCCCCTCTCTCTCGTACATTGGTGTTTCACCTGCAAACCTGTCAAGGGTTCTTTAACATTCCTTTCACTCGGTACACGGCAACTCGGTTTTTACGGTATGACAAGTGGAAACCGCGCTGTAACATCTGACCCGTGGTTAAAGACCCGGCGGTTTAGTCCCTCCCTGAGCCATCAGCAGCTCTCCAGTCTCTCTATGTATGGACTTATTGGTATATTCATAGAGTTTGTAAATCACTAGGGAGTCACAGAGGCTGAGTAGGTAAAACGCTGGGTCGCTAGCCTGGAGGTCGGGTGTTCGATCTCTGCATTGACCGAGAAAGTTCATCGACATTTTTCGGGATGGTGTCCCCTTGTCAGTAAGTAGTGCAGAACAGAGGGCCTGACAAAACATCTGTCTAGTTGTTCGGGTGGGACGAAAAACCGAGGTCCCGTGTACACATTGGCGTGTAAGTAAAAGACCCCTGGGCAATTGGAATTATATGTAAGAGTAGACAGTAGCACCGTTGCCCGGGCAAAATTTCCCTCAAAGTGCACTGTATGGCGTTTGCCCGTCTCCATTAACCAAGTTTATGAGCAGAACAGTAGGACGTTAAACCACATTTCATTTAAGTTTAATCCGGACGGGAACAGCTTTCAGAGTTATCGGCGTACCTGGACAAAATAGCAGATTTCTTTTTCAATTTCTCCAATCAAAAATGACAGGTTAAAATCGGTATTTAATGAATTGAAGGCCTGGAATTAAAACACATTCTAGCATGAACGATCAACTCGCTTATTTGACGAATTCAACATATTTATTTTCAGTCTGGACATAGACATTGACAAACCCGAGAAATTAAAACAACAGAGAGAGAAAATAAAAAAAACCCAAGAACACACATTAGGATAAAACAGATGAAAAGAAAAAAGAGTGCGACATTATGGACAACAACTGAACATTATTTCTTTAGGCAGTGCCATTGGGGCGTGAAGAAAGCGGATAGAGAGAGAGGGTAAAGGGGTTTAACGTCCACTCGACACAAACCAGGTCATTTGGGGAGTAACATATGGTTTTAATTTTATTTTAAATAATTCGCTTGGGTAGGGTTCTTAAGCGGTGGGAGGGAACCGGAGGACTTGGAGAAAACCCACGAGGCTGGACAGGCGACCCAACTCCTTGTCACGTACAACCGGGGGATAGTCAAGCGGTCTAGAAAATGGGACTTGAAACTAAAAATTTTAATGTCTCACGCGCATAACCTGGCATGCGCGTAGAGAAATATTCTAGGATTGTTTGCAGCCCAGCCTTCACATGTGAGAGGTGGCGCCTCTAAGTATGGCAAGGAAAGTTAAATATTCGGTTTTTTGTTGAAGAGTGTTGAAGCGAACACTAAGTCTGTACGAAATCTAGGTGTACAATTCATTATCTGTGCGATATTTCTGATAACATTTTTTAAATTTATGTTCAGTCACTAAATGCCGCATAAGGATTTTAACATTACATCTGTGCACAACATCGGTAAAATACGTAATTTTATTGACCAGCCAACAGCAACAGTGAAGATGCTAGTTAACTCCCTTATAACATCCAGAATTGAGTACGCATACTGCAACTTACTCCTATATAACCTTTCAAATACCAATCTGGCCATCTCCAGAAACTACAAAAAAAGGCTGCTCAGGATAGTTACTAGGTCGAAGCTATCTGAGAATATCAGTCCAATTTTTAAAAAAAAGAACTTCATTGGCTCCCAATCAACTACAGAATCGAATTCAAGATTTTATCCATGGCCTATTCAACTCCTCAACTGTGGACTTGTTCCAGAATAACCAAAAGATTCTCTGATTCCATATACTCCATCAAAGACCCTGCGATCATCTTAAAGCAACCTGCTTGTTAAACACAAAAAATAAGACAAATGCAGGAACAAGAACCTTTAGCTATGCTGCTCCTGAATTATGGAATAGTTTAAGTGGATCCCTGAAAAATGCATCATCATTAACTACGTTTCGAAAAAATCTTAAAACCGTCCTTTTCCAGAGTGCTTTCAAGTGGTGATTTATATATTGAGTGTTTTTTATATGTGCTACAATCGATCGTCTCTGCTTGTAAAATGTATTATGTTTATGTGTTTTCATTATTTTTCGATTTTACGAATTGTGTTTGTAAAGTGCCACTGATTGCCTAACTCCAAGCTTATCAGTGACAAGGAGTAGAGTCGCCTTCATAAACTCTTGGAATCTATCTGGATCCTCAGATTCCCTGGCACATCTAAAGGCCCATACGTACTAGCGACTACCTAGTTTGTGTTGAGTGGACTGTAAACCCCATCTTTCTCTCTCCAACAAGTGTTGCTGTTAATCATTATAAGGTATGCCGGGGGGTTGGCATGGCCTAGTGGTCTAGAGTGCCGCGCTTCGACCCCTAGCTGGCCGGTAACCTTTGGCTTGCGGCTGTGGGCCCTAGTGTGAGCGTATGTGACATGGAGATAGGGGCGCCTCCTTCTCAACCTCGTGGGTTTCCTCCGGGCACTCCGGTTTCCTCCCACTGCTAAAGACCCCTACGCGCAAGCGAATTATTGAAATAAAAATTCAAAACCATACGTTAGTCCCAAAATGACCTAGTTTGTGTCGAGTGGGTGTTAAACCCAATTTCTCTCTCTTTATAAGGTATGCCATCATTATATGCAATGTCGTGCGGTCAATCCCAAGTGTGTACGTAACAAGGGGTGTTTTCTCCTGCCAAGCAAATTAATCAAATATACCACACGTTCAAATATACCACATGCACAATACAAAAAAGAACCTTTCTGGTTTTCGAGAAAACTCAGGCAAAGGAATTTCTATGACGTTCTCCACTTCTAAAATCAACTTTCTTTAAATGTTCCGAATGGACGACATTTTATGTGGTCACGTAACAACGTCATTTTCGGCTTTCCGGTTTCAAACCATCTGAGGCGCGTCTATTTAAGGATAGTTTCTATAGCAACGAAACATTTTTGAGATCTTAGATTGCGCGTAAATATTTATAATAGCGGATCACTTTCAAAAATATTTCAATACGACTTTAGATGTCACCGAGAGACAGATTCTGCTTGGATTTAATTCACATTTTTAGCACCATTATTTCTTCACGTATGTTTGAACATAAGTACAGATTTATTTAGTGAGGACGTGTCTGACCGAAACTCGCAGAAAATATTTTTTAAGTCGTGTCGATATACGTATCAAAATGTCCACCGTGTCAACATTGTAAGTTTTATTGTGCACATAATCTTGAAACAAACGTCAAATAATTTATCACAAAGAAGCAGCTAATTTTGTCACGACCAGACTATTGTAACAGTCTCCTCCTCGGCGTCGGCGTCTCAAAAGAATTATTACAAAAGCTGCAAAAAGTCACAATTCAGCGGCTCGACTAGTCACAAAAATCCCGTTAGATTAACTATAACACCCGCATTAAAATCACTTCATTGGCTTCGTATAGGACTTAAAAAACTTATATCTATTGTGTATCGCTGTTTAAATGGAACTTGAGAGATAGTTTCAGACTTTACCAACCACCAAGAAATCTTAAATCTCAGTCTCAACTTAACTTAGTTATGCCTACATGGAAATTGAAATCATTTGGATTCAAGTCCTTGGGAGTTGCAGCTGCAATTAAGTGGAACCCACTACCCGTATCTCTCAAATCTGCCCCGTCACTAACAACATTTAAATCACGTTTAAAGACATACCTGTTTGACACTTCATACAGATAAACTTAGTTTTGTTAGCGCTTATTATTATTATAACAGACAGAAGATTAGGTCTATATTGATGTAGTCGGTAAAGATATTCACGCCGGATTTTATGCATTGTATTTTCAAAGGCGTCTCGAAATGCCTATACAAATCACCAAACCACACAAACATTATGCAGATAATCTTCTTTCATTTACACGTTTTGTTTAATGGATAGTTTCTTGTAAAAAGACATCTCTTTTGTTTTAAATTTATCAAATTCAACAAACATCTAGATTTATGCAGATAATCTTCTTGTATTTTCATGTTGTTTTTCTAATGAATAGTTTCTTGTAAAAAGAGATATTTCTTGTTTAAAATCAGTTCGTCAACCAAATCATCAAACCCGACAAACATCCAGATTTATGCAGATAATCTTCTTGTAAATTTCATGTTGTCATCTTGTAAGAAGAGATACTCATCTTGTTTATTGTGTAAGTAACATGGATATACACAAAGTCAGATAGAACTTTGATCGTTATTAAAGTATTTTTCGACAAACATATTCCGTGGATTATGAAATTCATTGATCGCTTTCCATGTAATCGCATTCGCAAACTTAAAGGGGTGTGATGACGTGATTTGGTTGCAGTTGCATGCATGTAACAAATATCATTAACATGTCATTATCAACGTATAACCCCGAACCCAACCTTATCATAATCTCTTAACTAATCCGGAAATTGGACTTCCCGTTTGTCGTACCACGTGGACGAATTGGCAACAGTGTTGTCCTTTCAAGTTCGCGTTCCCCCCTGACGAAAGTCGTATTTAGATCTTTATATACACTGATTTGGCCCCTGAAAAGGGGAAGTTAGGCTTGCAATTTGAAGCTAGAAGATTCTACATGAGAATGCAATCCCTTATGTTGTTAATTCATGTTGGAGGAAACCGGAGGAGTACCCGTAGTAAACCCAAGAAGATGGGAAGGCGGTCCCATTTCAAGCCACATACGCTAACACAATGGATCGACACCACGACAGCTAAAGGTCGAAGCGCGGCACTCTAGACCACTAACCCCCTTTAATCCCTTAGAGGCACTACCCCTTATAAAGGGTAACCGAGTTTGGAAGAATAACATCGGGGGTTCTACTTAGCCGACATCGAAATTCGAATCCGAAACATTCTAGCCAATCGCCTGACAAATTTGGACAGGGTTTAACGCGGAACATTCTTGTCCAGAATACGATTCCCTTAAAAGTGACAGGATTTAACGTAAAGTGGACACACGATTGCCATTCTCCACGTTAAATTTGAATTATTTGAAGGCTGTCTTGGCCCCATCCCAACACCCTCTCCAGAATTAACCTTTATGTTGATTCAGGATTTATGGCCAGGGGAACAGTTGAGGATGCAAAAATACTAGCGGGAGAGTTTAGCCAAATCCACGCCACAAAATGTTATATAGTTATTTGGGAAATTCTGTTGTGGTTCTGATACCAAGCGTATTTAGAAATGCGCATGACTTAAGGATACTCATTTTCAGAACAGTCTACAATTGACTACGCCTCGTGTTGGATAATAAATTGCCTCGTGTTGTATAAAAAATTGCCTCGTGTTGGATAAGAAAATTGCCTCGAGTTGAATAAAAAATTGCCTCGATTTGGATAAGAAATTGCCTCGATTTTCCGGTGTCAGTGGTGTAGAGAAAGCGTATAATCGAGATCCCGTGAATTGCTTGACGTACACGAAAGAAATGAATTGGGGATTAGCATCCTACTGCTCAGTTCCGACTGGGCTAATGAAGAAGGACATATGACATGCTGTATGCTGTGAGCGAAATTGTGTCCGTACAGCTGCTCTACGGTCTACTCTTATGTCAAGGGATTTTTTTTATGTGCACGCCAACGCTTATACGGGACCTCAGTTTTTCGTCCCGTCCGAATGACTACACAGTAATCCATATCAGACTTCCCTCCGTCCTGCACCCCTGCCACGGCGAAATGATGCCGGAGAAGTGCTTGGAAGAGTACCTTTTGCTCGCCAAATACGGAGAAGAGATTAAACGGAAGGTCCGCTGAATGGAAACATTTCCATCATAGCACACTGCATGACGTATGCCAGTTTTCGATAGTCTGTTTTTTGCAGAAAGCTAATACGTTCAACCACATTTGATTTTTTACTTCATATTTTATCGAAGAAATGTCATCGCTCGTAGGGCAAACTTACAAAAATAGCAACAACGAATAAAAAAAAAATGATATCAGATAGAAAAGTGTATTTATAAATTTTGACACCTTGGAAAATATTCGATAAATAAATTTAGTTAAAATATAAACACATTTCTTAAATTACACACAACAGTTACGACATAAAAACAAATGTAACACTTTTTTTTAAACAACTGTAATTGTAAATTCTGAAACAGTTGAAAAATCCGATGCAAACGCTAGAAACAACGTTACCCCTTACAGATAACTATAAGGACAGAATTCAGATATCCAATACCACAGTTAAGAGACTGACTCCCAAAATACCCGCTCAGCTTTCTACTACGTCCAGTGACAATGAATGAATGAATGAAATGGGGTTTAACGTCCTACGCTTAAGCACCGTACCTGGGCTAATTGAAGACGGGCATACGCCACAGTGTGCAATGAGGGAAATTTTGCCCGGGCAGCGGCGCTACGGCCTACTCTTATATCGAATTCCAACTGCCAAGGGATCTTTTACGTGCACTCCAATTTGTACACGGGACCTCGGTTTTTCGTCCCATCCGAACGACTAGGCAGCTGTCCTTGTCAGGCCCTCCTTCTGCATCACTGACAAGGGGAAATCACGCCTGAAAATCGAGATGAACTTTCTCGGCCAATGCAGGGATCGAACACTCAACCTCCAGGCTAGCGAACCAGCGCCTTATCCACTTAGCCACCGTGATCCCCTTCTACGGATGAACCTTAGTGAAAAACTCGGGTATTTGTCAAATATAAAATTTATAATATGCCCATAAATTGGGAATGACAGTAAATAAAATGAAATGAATTGGGGTTTAACTGGGTTAATAAAGACGGGCATACGCCATCAGTGGGACAACGACGCCACGGGGCCTACTCTTATACCGAATTCCAACTGCCAAGGAATCTTTTACGTGTCAAAATTCTAGTATGCAGATATAAGATTTTTAAACTTTCAAATTAATAATATTCACAGTTATTTGACACACAGCAAATCAGATTGAGCTATAATCCAGAAACCCGATTCGGCCATTTTCTAAATATCAAATTGATAATGTGTGCAGGAACTATTCTATTCTACCGAAACTCGAATGGTTCAATCTTCAAATATCAAATTAATAATATAGAAATCGGAGAGAAATGAAATGGGATTTAACGTCCTACTGTTCGTTCTGCTCCGAACTGGACCAGAGAAGACGAGCACATGCCATACCGTTTGCTACTGCCTACTCTTATATCGAATTCCAACTGTTAGGGGACATTTTATGTGTTTTTTGTCCCATACGAACGACTAGACAGCTGTCACTGACAAAGGCTAATCATACATGAAAGTCCAGATGAACTTTCTCGGCAAATGCGGGGATCGAACACTCGACCTCCAAGCTAGCGAACTAGCGTCTTACCCACTTAGTCACCATGACTCCCCACCCAAACAAAACGAAAACAATTCAGAGAGAAACTTTCATGTACACGTATACTCTCCCAAAACCCATCGATAAATATCAATCATTTATCATACACATATCACTGTTGACAAAGCAACCGTAAACACACACACGAAACCATGGAGATTACCCGAGATTAACGTTTTATCCCTTTAATAATCGATTACAACAATGGAGAATTTTGGAAGTTTGATATTTGCCGCCATTGTTGACCTTTTGACTCCGGGGTAAATAATTCCAAAAAATATTTAGATTGTGCAACCATGTCAACAAATGAAATACATATCTCCCTCGCTGTATTTATCTCTGGGATTTATCTGTGAATTTTCACCTACTCGCGTTCTCTGGACATTTTGATGTACAAACGCGGGGATTTTCACGTTAAACGGTTTTGTTTACATAACCCTTACATAACCCTGATAGAGGTAGTGACGTGGAAACGGTGGAACGAGGGGAGGGGGGGGGGGGTCTTTCAAGGTAAGCGCTATTGAAATTGAAGTCGTTATTCCCATGTAAAAACGATAATTGAATATTAAAAATATTTGTGTATGTATCAAGAAAGGTATGGAAATTACTATCAATATAATCAAAATAAGTATTGTTGAATTTTTAAATCATAATTTATTTTTTATTACCCATGTCTCTGTAAAGCGCTTTGAGACTTTGCCATGCATTTTTATTATATATATATATATATGTTATGTTTGTAGAATGCGCTATATCAAGAATAAATTATTATTATTATTATTATTGATGATGATGATGTTCGTCCTTCGATTCGAAGATGACCACCTTTGGCATCGCATCGTCTATCATCGGTTGTGGATCCGGAGATGGCTGGCAAGGCCAATCCGGGCGAGGAAACCTCTCCCACAGGTTGACAGAATAATTATGTGTTGTTGTTTTGTTTTGTTTTGTACTGTATACATTTTGTAACATTGGCTTTTGGCCACAAAGTACCTGAATTAAGATATTATTATCATATTAAGATAAACGCTAACTGTCTGTTTACGTATCAAGACGTTCCAAGAAGATATATATGTAACAATATGACAGTCACAGCATTGTTGCCAAAGTAGTAGATAAAGAAGGGAGAAATATTGTTACCTTTACAAATTAGTGATTCTAAATTCATAACCGTTATGGCCTTATTACTTGTTTAATTACATGTGTGTACGGAGCTACATACACCCGAAATAACATAGAGATGACATGACACAGGAATTGAACTAAGGGTCAAGGAACACATTTATAATATGAGGACATATTAGTGGAATTTTGTTCCGGACTAAATTTGGTAAGGAGCTCTACCCGATGCGAGGGGTAGAGTATGCCCGTTCCATATTTAGAATCGGGACGGTGGTCTGTTTCTGACGTAATTCAATGGGGGAGGGACATTATAAAATAGGCTGCACAAATAGAATTCGGGAGAGCTAACATCGCCTCTCAGAGAGAGCTTACATCGTCTCTCAGACCAGCCATATACTTCATTTAGACAAGGAAGAATTGTGAATAACTAACGCTTCCAGCTTTATTAAAGTGAATGAAATGGGGTTTAACGTCCTACTGTTATGCACTTAACCTGAGCTAATTGAAGACGGGCATACGCCATACAGTGTGCTATGAGGGAAATTTTGCCCGGGCAGCGGCGCTACGGCCTACTCTTATATCGAATTCCAACTGCCAAGGGATCTTTTACGTGCACTCCAATGTGTACACGGGACCTCGGGTTTTCGTTTCATCCGAACGACTAGGCAGCTGCCCTTGTCAGGCCCTCCTTCTGCATCACTGACAAGGGGAAATCACTTTATTAAAGTAAAACATTTTAGAAAGGACCTGAATTGTAGTATTGTTATTCGTCACGGCCAAGAAGACAACGCGAAGATAAAAGACTTCAGAAGTACTACATATAAAACAGATTATATTTTTTTTTTGGAAAGATGCAAACTATTAAAAACTTGGCCGCACTCATTGTCCAGGCGGAGCCAAGAAATGTAATTGGGTTTAACGTCCTACTTTTCTGCACCAACAGCGCTAATGAAAAAAAGACATACACCACGAAGACGGGCATAACAAGTGGGAATCGGGATTGAAAATCACTTCGATACTATGACATAATTATCCCAAATCCAGGTAGTTACTATGTATATAAAGGCACAACTACCATAGTAAGGACTTAGGGTTACACAATAACACTCAACCAGAGTATCCCGGTTCGAATCACGGCGGTATTCTATGCCCTATTCGGGATTCGAACCCGGGATTCTATGTATTCTGGTTGTAGTCCATTGTATAGTCTAGGTACAACTATAGTAACGATTTAGGGTTAGCACAACGACTCGGAACCAAGTTATCTCCGTTCGAATCCCGAAGTGGACCTAGAATAACCTTCAGAATTTTAACTCGGAATATTCTGGCAGTGAGCCGTTGTACTAACCTCATGTCGTTACTGGGTAGGCCTATAGAAACTGCACAACTATCACTAAAGACCATTTAAAACATTATACATAAACTCCAAACGTTTACAATTTACCACCAGACAATGACAGAATGTACAAATGAAATAAAATGAGGGTTTAGCGTCCTACTTTTTTGTACCAACTGGGATAATGAAGTTGGACATACGGCATACAGTGAGCTATGGAGGAATTTTCCCAGGACATCGCCGCTACACAAATGAAATAGGGTGGGATTTATGGTCCTACTTTTCTTCGCCGACAGGGATAATAAAGACGGACATGCGCCATACAGTGTGCTATGGGTGGAATTTTACCCGGACAGTGGCGCTACGGCCTACACTGAGATAGTACACGTGTCACGTATATACTTTAATTAATATTTACCTTAATGCTGTGTAGAAATTAGTCAATAATTCCGGTTAACGCATTTCAAGCGATTTTTACCCGATAAACTCCTAACAAACTATCAAATAACACGGTCTTAGCGTTGAAGTTTAGTCAAATGAAAACGTAGCGACTTGTCCCCTGAAATGGAGGCCAGGGATACGACATTGCGCAGTTAAGTTGACTAAATTCCAGGATACAGCCGGCAAATAGCCAAAGCTTTAATTTACGAATAGACAAGATACACGAAAACAAGAGAAGAATGGTCGTCTTAAGATCTTAACTAACTTTAGTTATTTCTCGTTTGGCCTCTTTGCATAGGATGACCAGATCAAAGCGGGTTATCCCTCAATGCTGGGGACATTCGCCAGCCCAAGAATGACCAATGGAGTTATGGGACGGACTAGCTTACCGCGTTACTAATGCTCACAAAAACTCGTGGAAAGCCTGTCGTCTTACGATGGCTGAACCTTGAAATAGTTCCACTTGTTTTGATGTTGATACAGGAAGTAGGATAAATGCCGGCGGGATTAAAACAGGTTGTTTTTGGTACTCGAGAGAATACATTCATCAATAGTTGACCCAAACTACCCTCTTAAATGACGATTCTTAACGTAACGCAAACTTAAACATACACACAAAGGGGAGCAGACGGACAAATGATGCGTGGTACACAGAAATAAAACAGGGTTTAACGCCCTACATTTCTGCGCTAAACCGGGGTAACGAAAACTGGTATTCGCCATGCTGTGTGTTTTTTGCCTGCCAGTATCGGGATCGAATCCGACACGTCCTGCTTAGTCAGCCAAAACCATATGGGGACAGTGCAATATAATGAATATTTTAGATACCCTTGACGTAAGGGTTGGTGGGTAGCAGAATGGATTAGCGTGAGCACTTTAGACCATAAGGTATGTGATTGATTCAAGCGTGGCGTTGTTTCGATTTTCAGCTTGTACGTGATAAGGAGTAGGGTCGCCTGTCCAACCGCCTGGTTTTTTTTCCGGGTCCCCCGGTTTCCTCCCACTGCTAAAGATACACCTGAGCTCAACCAATTTTTTGAAATAAAATTATGGGAAATCCCGAGATGAAGTAGTTTGGAGTGCACGTTAAACCCCATTTACCCCCCCCCCCCCCTTGACGTAAGACTGGGTACCACACCTAGGTCTATGTATCAGGAAGTACCATTTACTGTTGCTTATCTTTAAAATATTTAAACGGGACAGAAATGAAGTGACATGGGGTTTAACATCCTACCTTAATACACCAACCGGTCTTGTGAAGATGGACATATACCATGTAATGTGCCACGCTGGAAATTTTGGTCGGACAGCGGCTCTACAGCCAACTCTTATTTTAAATTCTAACTATCCAATGTTTTTTTCCGCGCATGCCAACCTGTACACGGGAGTTTGATAATGGTTAGTTCCATCAAAACGACTAGCCATCCCAGTCGTGTAGCCTACCACTGACAAAGGGCAACCACACTGCAAAATTCCGGGGAATTTTCATCTGAATTGAACCCCGGATGTCCTTATTAGTGAGCCAGTATTTTATTCACTCTGATATTATTTAACGAACTGTTTCGGGTTGACACGGGTAGTGTGATTCTGATTATTTTTCTGTCGGGAGAGGTATGAAGTGTTCTCGGACTAACGTAACACAATCTTCACAGACAGCGACCCCTCTCCTTGTTACGTACCAGTATGGGATCGAGAGCACACCACTTGATTCTATGAAAGACCCTATGATATAAAGCACACGCCCTTATCAAATAATTCCAATTAACAAATACAGATTTTCGATATCTAGTCTTAATGTGAACGAGCATATCAAATGGCATGATATAATACGATAACAACAAATCGAACTTTTTTTCGACTTTTCTTGTCTAGGCCAGAAATAAAACAATAACCATTAAAATGACCGGGTTAAATTGACTTATTATTGACATTAATTCTTAAACAAAGACTGGTTGTGTCGGTTTTAACGATCAAAACTCATACAGACGCCGCCATTTTGATTTCTCGTGTCTGGCACAATTATCGGAAAGGGGTACCGTAGTCATAGAAAGTTTTCTGTAAATTGATATTTATAATAATACCGTAGTCATAGAAAGTTATATAATAATAATAATAATAAATCTTAAAACTGATATTGGCAATATAATATATAATCAAACATCTTATACAACGCTGTTTTGTAATGGGGTAGAAGGGATGTATTTTTGTTGTATTAATACTAGAAGCATTATCTAAATAAACGGGAGAAGCGCTGACCCAGTAGTGAGTAAGACGTTGGCTTGCTAGCATGGAGGTCCCTAGTTCAATCACAGAGAAAGTTCGTACGTAGGTGCCCCTTGTCAAATTCTAGAATTTGACTTCCGATACCACGCTTACACTTTTATACCCAAAATATAACAGATTAAACATATTTATATTTATAACCGTGTGTCAGTATCATTAACAGTCCAAGGAAACATCCAAAGTCGACCCAAAGGCAAACGTACTTTCATTGTCAACTGCTATGTTATTTCTGTGCTTTAGATGGTGGTGGAAATATGCCAATAATACAAAACTTTTGAAATCGATATCGAAAGTGGTCGATGATTTTAACGAAAGCCAAGTTTCCCCATACAATCTTTCAAATTCACAAGGTTACAAAGCATTTTTTCAAAGCACAGATTTCAGATAAAGCATGGATTTTTTTTATCCAGAGACATGTTCGTGTCTGTTGTTACATTAAATAAATCCTGATTGTCAATGGTGCAATATGAAGGGCTGGGTAGGGGACAAACGTATCAATGGCTACCGTGATCAATGGATGCTTGAACACAACTCAGCTAGAATAAATAATCTTTTATGTGCAGATCGTAAAGGCTAATATTTGATTATTATTTCAACATATTAAATAAACTTTTATATGGTCGTGATAAAATGACAGCCATTTTGCATTTTTCACCACTTAGTTCAATATTTGCTTTAACAGTAAAGATTAACCCAAACAAAGCGCTAATAATCCAACACGGCCTATTGACAATTATTACCTTAAAAGGTTATGTAAGTAATAACAAATTTAAAAATAATAACATGCTCACATTACTTCCTTAAAGTACGTTTTTGTGTTTTAAATTTAGGATATTTTCTCAAAGAAATGCAAATTGTAAAAACAACCCAATTTAATAACGAATATCATCGCATAACCTCTTTAATGTACATATATTTTTATGTTTTAATTTCGTATATTTTTATGTTTTAATTTCGTATATTTTTATGTTTTAATGTACATATATTTTTATGTTTTAATTTCGTATATTTTTATGTTTTAATTTCGTATATTTTTATGTTTTAATGTACATAATATATTTTTATGTTTTAATTTCGTATATTTTTATGTTTTAATTTCGTATATTTTTATGTTTTAATTTCGTATATTTTTTAAAAAATACTAGCAAATTCAGTAACATGAACAAAAAATTGTTCACAATAGAATTTCCTGACTCTGGGGACGATTTCAGAGAAAAATATAACGGCTACGTTCTTCAATAACTAAGTCTCGAACGGTTCTTCAATTTGATATTTTGGCAAAAATTACCGATGAAGCAATAGCGATTTACAGAAATACACTAATTAACTGTTTATAAATAACAGAAATGAAATGGGATTTAACGTCATAATGAAGACGTACATGCTTCAAGCAGCATGCTGTGTGAGGAATTTTATCCTAAAAGCTGTATGGGCGTTAAATCCTATTAAATTTATTTCATTTCATGCGTTATTATACGAGTTCATAATAAAACATTTTCCCCTACATCGTAAAACGAATTTAACTTTTGAGTGAATTTCTCATTTTGCAGCACTCGCGTTTTGTCTGTTCAAACATAACACTTATAATATTCTTATGTAAAGTTTTTGATATTGTAGGTCTACGAGTTTTAAAAACCTGACAACTTTCGCATTTCATAAGATTTTCAGGCCTCGTCGTTACTACGTTAATGCTTTGCATTGGTTCATGTGCAACGAGAATTGAAATAATGTATCCTAATATCAAGAATCGTTTCGTATGCTCAATCACCTTATCAGCCCGACTTAAAATGTGCCCTTATCACAAAATATCCTCTAGCATCCTTTATTTCATCCCCACGTTCATCTGTAATTAGGCTTATTTAAGAGAGAGGGAGAGAGAAATGGGGTTTAACGTCCACTCGACTCAAACTAGGTCATTTCGGGACTAACATATGGTTCAATTTTGTTTCAATAATTCGCTTGCGCGTAGGGGTCTTTAACAGTGGGAGGAAACAGGAGGACCTGGAGAAAACCAACGAGGCTGGACAGACGACCCTACTCCTTGTCACGTACAAACGGACAATCGAAACCACGACATTTGACCTTATGATAATGTGATACACTACGTGCTAACCAGTTGTCCACCCCACCCGCTTAAAGGTTTTGATATTGTAGGTCATTAGGTTTTATATTTTTGGTAGTTACAGTAACTTTAATGTTTTTTTTATATTGTTGTATGTGCAACGAGAATTTGAACAATATCCTAGTATCAAGAATCGTTTCAAATGCTTATCACTTTGTAAGTTAAACCCTTTTTCCTGTTTGTCCAACCAGACTTAAAATTGTGCCTTAATCACAAGATAACCTCGAGCATCATTTGTTTCATCTCCATGTTCAGCCGTAGTTGAGCCAATTCATGAAGATAGAAGATACGCTTCTTATTATACGATGCCCCTACCCACTCTCATTCACACACATTTACCATTCAAGGAAAGGTACTACTTATAATTTGGGTATATAAATTTGATACGCTTTATCGGATTTATTTAATCTACCGAGAACGACCTTCGGGATTTTTTAAGTCCGAACGCCGGCTTAAATTGTTGTGGATCTTGTCGTATGACGAAAATAAAGGTCTGACAGCGCACATTTTAGATGCTTTCGCAGTTTGACACTGAAGAGGAGTAGGGGAGGGGACCATAGCTGTTGTCGGGGTGTTATATGACTGGTGGTGGGGGGGACACCCTCGGTCACATGGAAGTATTATTATTTATTATAATTATTCCAGCATATGTGTAGTGTGCCCTTTCATATAACGTGTTCAGGGACGCTTTACATAGTGACAATAAAAAATCCCAACAGGAATATTGACAAAGACTGTTAAAAGCTTGTTTAAAAAAATGCGCTTAAAGTTTTTTTTTTAAAGAATATAGAGATGAACAACATCTTGACCTAAATGGTAGATTACTCCATATAAAAACAGGTGCTTGATAACTAGAAGAGTAATTATGCCTTTAAAGTTGGAAATTTAAATGCGAATGGGTTGCTGCAGCGTCGCTCCCAGTGCAAAATGTCACCCATAGCATTGTATGGCATATGTCCGTCATCACTGTCACGGTTGGTGCCGAAAAGTAGGACCTTAATGCCCGTTTTGCTAAAATTTGTTTGAAGACAAAGCTCTCCATGTGTTAATAGTACGTTGGCCCTTATTTTCCTTATTCAAGATACAAAAACTCCCTCGATGGCGTTTTCTGGATTTCTAAACAAATATAAATTATACTCACACAATCACGCAGCTTCAATCGGTACGAATCCAACAAATATCAAAGATCTAATAATGTTCCTCGAGATAATCGCAGAACGTAGAAAATAGTTCTCAGTCACAAACACACCTTATGTCGATGATTAAATGGCAGATAAAGATTGAGAAGTTTCTCTCTTTAACTCACGTGTTTGAGCAATGGAAACAGTAAACAAACGAAGGTCTTCGATCACAACCTCGCCAAAAGACGCACTTCATTAGAATGATTCGAAAGGGGTAGAAAGCTTCGCGTTGACGGAAGGAACAAACATCGGTGACATCCGATTGGAATTTGTTTGTTGATACGATGGTCGGGGTCTTGTTAACATTCACCTGTTTCGGGGCAATAATAACTAAATTTACTTTAGATCGTTACGGGTCCCCGCGTCAAATAGACACAGACCGTTTCATAGGCCATGAATAAGCCACTTGTTACAGGATAGATGTAGACGGGTTTAAAGCGCGGCCATTATTATGTTTGATTGGCAGAAATATTTCGTGTATTTTTCCAACCAACAATGTTTTTATTAGGGTATTTATTAAAAACTGTTATTTGGTAATCTCTAGCTGTTTGTTAACAAGATAATCATATTTATATTGATACAGAGAGAGACTAGATCAAAATGTTTAAGTTGAGTGTAAAGGCACATATTTTGATTTAACTCTGTGTAAATGCAATAAAATCGGGTTTAACGTCCTTTTTTTCGGGGCTAATGAAGACGGACTAACGCTATATAGTGTGGTAGGGCCAGAGAAGTAGCCGTGAAATATATATTGGAGCCGGGGCGGGGGGGGGGGGTCGCAAATGAAATAATATAAAATGTTGACAATCTGTGACGCTGGAGGGATAGGGCGATAGGAAGAGTGTTGGAGGATCTTCTGTAAACATTGCAGTGTTTTGACATTTTTTACGGGGTTAAACTAAAACACCACACCGGCATGTTGGGATATGTACAGGTTTTATGCAGATATAATCTAAACTAATCATAATAATTGTTGTAAATAAATAGGCGTTAGGACCTACTATGTACAATTTTTGGGGTGTGTGGGAGAGGGGGGGGGGTGTCCGATCACAAAGATGGCCAAACCTAGTGAAGCACACAGCAAATGTGTTTCACAAAATGATTTAAATGATGACACACAGATTGATCCCGATATGCACTGAAACGTTTTGATAATGAAGTCCTCATCGTTCTTTCGAAAAGAACGGAAAGATGCGGGTATTGGAGACTGTCAAAATTAATCTCTGGCCTTGACTAAGTTCAATAATGAGCGGATATAACAATTTCAATGGCAGATAATTTACGACAGAATAAAACTTGGTGAATAGTCTTGACTAAGATCTATAATGAGCATTTCGTTCTTAGGCTACACAGAGTGATGAACAATTTCATTACTAGCTGTTTCTGAAAATGTTAAATGTGCAAGTAATTAATGAGTATCATCTGTTTATGGGCATCAGCCTCACGTTTGATTTGTTAAATACAACTAGATTATTGTCCAGTCGTCATTTGTCCTGTCTTGGCATGTCAACAAAAGAATCGTTGCGAGTTCTACTGTTTACTATTGTTACAGCGGTCACCGATTATATCTACTGTAATGGACCGCGCTTGTTAATCTTAATCTTTCCTACAGATAATATAAAATACAACGGTCCGCAAAAATGAATTTTAGCCCAAAGGACTGTCTAGACGTCGATACAGGCTCCTCCAATTCAATGGCTTTACAGCATTGTGCAATATTAGTTGAATAATAGTGAAATTTGTGACATTCCACGTGGTATTTTTCACCAAGATCGAAATCACGACCATAATGTTACCATAACGTTACTTTCGGAATGACGGTGGGTTGTTTATCAAGTGGTCCACTGCATATCTGACAAACTGTATCCATCTGTATCTCAACATTTTGTAAATGAAATTCGCCACGTGCTTTAATAGGCATGACAAGCTTCCGCAGTGACCTTGGAGTGACATATCCGCTACGCTGCTACCACAGTGAGCTGGGAGACATTTCAAATGAAGTTTAGTTGATACTGGAAGGATGTCATTATATTAGGTCTAAGGTAGGAGTGTCATTAATCTCCAATCCCTAATCGGGTATCTAAATCCCTAATTAAAGTTTCGTCTATATTGACACAGGAAAATCACTTAATCACGAAAACATGTACGAAAGTAGATTCAGCTACCTCGAAAACGTATATTTTAACACCAGGATAGAAGGTCTGACAAGAAACCTCGCATAAATAAAATTATATCACAGTAGTAACTAAAATAAATGTTTAAGATACAAAAATGAAATGATAATATATACAATTAAAATTTTTGATAAAATCCAGTCTCTTTTAAAAAGTCTAACACTTGATTAAATAAACCCGGTTGGGCAAACAGATTATGCAAAGTCTGGCAACGGTAGTGTGTTTTCTTACATTTGTTTTAGATACCCGCACTCAATCAAAATGTACTTAACCGTTAATTGAACAACTTTCAACTTTTTTTATTTGCATTTTTCGTCTATAGGCCGGTGAAACTAGCATTTGACGTAGAACAAATTGTAACAAAGGTTTTTTGATTTCTATTGACTCATTGTGATGTCCTAAGTAAGGAAAAGAAAGTTTACCAAAATCTGAGTCCAAAAAAGGACAGTCGGTGGGGTCAAATCCAAATGGCGGCTGTCGAACAAAAATCGCGAATATCTCTAAAACTGTTGGATTTATACACCCAAAATGTATTGCGGACAGATGGGAAGTCGGTAACAGCGAGTCCAAAAACTGCGACGTTATGTCTCCAATACTCCATGGCGCATGTTAACAGTAGAAACGAATGCTGATGCTCAGCAGAGGGTATGCCCATTATTAAAACAGTGAGTTACAATAACGTAGAAGGAGGCTAAAGTATATGCATATGGCTGCGTTATCATAAGGTGTTACTATTACAGTAGCCATAGGAACACGGATTCATTTCAATGGTTGACAAAAATAGTCTACGTCAATCAGAAGAAATGAATTGAAATCGGGTCATACATATACTTCCAACTGTTCGGCTCCGTCTTGGCTCGATCACTGTGCTGTGGTGAGGGGAATTTCGCCATGCAGTGGCGCAACGGCACTTACATCGAATTCCAAATCATCAGAAGGATTTATATTTTGATATAGCTTTTCTCCAGATATGTTACAAAACCTATTTTGGCTGTAATGCAAACAACACCCCCTGTTGGTATAAAGTAATAAATAAAAATACACCTTGACTTGATCGTAAAGCAGGACAAAACCACGGTAACCTTTCTGAATGTGGCTACCAAGTTCAGTGAGTAAGATTAGAATCGAATTCTGTCAGTTCACCTTTTTGGGAAAATTGGTAAATTAAAAATTACAAGTCACCTGCCCTCGCCTTAGTACCGTGGAGCCCCGATCCGTTCTCGTTTTGTTTGGTGCTCTCGTCATCGCCAGGGTATCCGGGGCGAGCCCGGGCCTGAAGAACGTTACAGTGGATGAATGGTCGCTCTAGGTAGGCTGACCGGTATCCGACCATTAAAAAACGAAACTGAAAGCGAAACTTTTACTTTCGTCTTGGTTTCATTTGGCGCTGAAAATCGCGATGTTTTTAAATATTGTTGGCCAATTGCAGACCACTTTCCTTTCAGAATCCGGGTGATGCCAGTACAAATCAGTCTTCCAATATGGCGGCTTTATTCAAGATATGGCCAAATTTGGTGGGAAATTTCGATGTTAGCAATGTGATGGTATAATACTTCAAATGGTAGGTTTTCGGGAAAGGCAAATTAATTTCCCAACCGCAAAATGTGCCATTGCGGAACAAAACACCATTATGGTACTCAAATTTGACAAAATATCTATGTCCAGGAGACCATGGAGGAAAATAGTATATAAGAAGTACAGATATGAATTCGGCGACCTCGAAACAGTTCTCGTTTAAGGTAGTACACCATCTCATAGCTAACTTACACAGAAATGTCCCTCCGTCCTCATTACCCCAGTTGGGGCAGAGCCATAGGACGTTAAACCACACCATTCGAAATGTCCCACCAGCGAATATTTGAATACCTTTGGGTGGAACATATTTTATGTTAGTATCTGAATTAGGGGACCACGAACTTTATCATTTCCTCTCAAAAATGGGTCTCATTTTGAATTTGGTTTCCTAACATAATTCGTCGTCACTTTTAGGGTGTGGGCTGCCAAAGCTCTTTGCATTCAGCGAGTCGTACTGAGATAAATAACCAGAAAATGTACGGTGGAGAAATATTAGAACTGGTTCAAAATGTGGTCTTAACTATCTAGTATAAAGACGGTAGAATCAATTTTGAAGCCGAACGAGAGCGATGATGCAGTGGCCAAATAGATAAAAACATGCGACATTAAGACGCTCAGCGTCAGCGATTCCATGTTTGTAGCACTTTGGCCCCTAAGACAATACAAGATGTTATAGTATTGTCTTTTGTTTAGAACAGGCAAATAAATGGTTACATAAAAAACAGTGATGTTTTAGTTAAAACTCTTAAATTGTCAAAACTAACCATCAAATAATGGGTGTTTATTAACCTTTGGTTCTTACCCAAATAAGGTATTATTAATCACTTGTTTGCATGAGAATTCAGCAATTTATGATGTAATTTTATGTGAAAGTCGAACAGGTATATATAGGGGTTAGATCCATATTAAAGTTTAGAGATACTTCAACTACCATTATAGAACCAGTCATTATTATTATTTTAAGAACCGAGTTATACTGTAGTGTAAGCTTTAATAAAGTTTTTTTGAAGCTGAACGAACTTGTAGTACTAGTTTATCGACGATCATTAAATACACAACAAGAAGTCCAGGAAAATACGGTTTAATTTTTATTCTCTCAAATAAGAATAAGACAAGACTGGTTTGGGCGTTATAAGACTTTAATTTAAAAATAAGCAAGTAAAAATATATTGATTACCCCTCGCGGATAAAATTCTCTCAATATTTAAGACATAAAATCAAATGATGAAAGAGGGGTAATCTTACAATGTTCCCAAAAACGCCCAAACCAATTATTTATCATTTTGTATTTAATTTCTTTTTTTTTTTTTTTTTTTTTTTAAAGCGTTGCTTATTGTAATGCCATTTTTTGGACTCTGTCGCCTAACGAAGTAGCTACCTGTGATCTCATGTCAAAGGAGGGATCCAAATAGCGTTGGTAAGCGTTACTCCTCCAGTCACCCTGCATTTTTATTAGATCTACCGAAATGTTACAGCTAAAAGCGAACGTAGCCCCACCACGTCTAAAGCTATGACCTGAATAGTCCCTGGCTGGATATCCTGCCATGGACAACGCCGTTTTGAGCCGCTTGATAAATTTG
The DNA here is from genome assembly GCA_917208275.1 of Patella pellucida. Taxonomy (NCBI): domain Eukaryota; kingdom Metazoa; phylum Mollusca; class Gastropoda; family Patellidae; genus Patella; species Patella pellucida. The sequence goes on from OU795040.1 coordinate 72,807,553, forward strand.
GAATAATTCATAGGTGTGACAGTTCCCATGTGTAGGTATGAAAAGGCGGGAGCGTTAAGGGGGACACTATTCACTTCGAATGCCAGTTTACAGGCTCTTACGGGACAGAGGGGGGAATTAGGAATGCACGGTATTGGTATCTTTAGGACCCTTTGCTGATATTGGATGGTTTTTGACCAGCGCACCGTTATAATGCCTACATTGGCTTGAAAATTAAAATCGGAACGCATAAGGTATACATGCTCAGAATTGAAGGGTTGGTCGGGAACCAAAATATTTGATTTTCGAAAAAATGAGAAAAATGCTACTAAGCAAGCCGCCCAGAAGGCAAGATCAAACGGAGAGGTAAGGTTTATGACTTTTAGAATATCAAGCAAGATTTGGGGAGTAATAGGCAGTTTCGGCTTAACTTTGTCGCCTAAGGTACGCCTTGTACCTTGCAGAAGTGAGGTTACGTGCCAGTTATCTAGGGGATTCGTTAAATTCGCCTCCACATGCATCAGCCTTATGATATTCAGATACTGTCTAATGGACGCGAAAGACAGCCTTTCAGATAGGTACGCAATATAACGGAGTAGGTCGTTTAACTTAACTGGAACGGGATCAATACCAATCAGTGAACAATAATGTAGATATGAATGTAATTTCCTGAATTATTGCCCCTGATTGTCCGAAAAATCACCTATTGTCCCCCGCCTTTCGAAGAAAGCAGGGGACTATTAAAATGGGTTCGTCCGTCCGTCCGTCTGCTTTTATCAGGTAAGTCGCCAGCCAGCCACACCCGCCGAGGTCTACTACAGGTAAAGAAGCGCTTCAATAAAGATGGCTGTGTGAACAACGCCTGTGATCACGCACGTGCGGCGAGTTGAGCGAGTTCACCGATTGGCTGAGCGGAACGACGTACACTGGCTATTGAAACCTATCACGGTTTAAAGGGACAATTCGATCACAAAATTAAAAGTAAATTACCAGGTAATTTTATACATAGTACTACATGTTTTGACACCCATTTTGTGCTTGTACTGGGGAGGTGCATTGAATGATGCATGGACAGGGCCTACCGATTTTCACATTTTCGGAATCGTACACATATGATCTTGAACCCAAAAATGCCACTCTTAATTAACGCCTTTGGGGATATTACCGACAAAATTGGTTTTGTTTCACATCTCGGATACAATTACGAAACCTGTGTCAAAATATAAATCTTTCTGATGATTTTTGTCAAAGTTAGTCGGTCCTGCTGATTCGACCGTTGATGCACTTATCTAGTAAATGAACTAGAAGGCAGATGGAATTCGATATAGGAGTAGACCGTTCCGCCATGAGGGCAAATTTTCCCTAATAGCACACCGAGAAGGCCTAGGCGAAGCAGAACAATAAAATACATAACCCTATTTCATTTCTTCAACAATAGTTTTAGAGATATTCGTGAGTTCTGATCGATAGCAGCCATCTTGGATTTGGACACGCCCCCTGTCAAAATTTGGACTCCGATTTTGGTAAACCTTTTTTTCCTTACTTAGGACATCATAATGAATCAATAGAAAACAAAAAACTTTTGTTGCAATTTGTTCTACGTTCGACATCATTGAGTCGTCGTCTGACCCACCTACTATTAAGAACAGTATACAAAACATACAGATACATCAACATACATGCATACAAAAAATACATTTGGCATGGAATACTATATAGGGATAATGTGATATAGATAATGAAAATATGATGAAATAACATATCCATGTACCATTGGGATGATACCAATGAAAATTAACAATGAAGGTATGACAATGAAAGTAAAGCAAAGAATTCTGGCGAATTAAAAAGAATTTCAAAAGTTAATTGACTAGATTGTTTAAAGTGTAGATATATCTCAAGCTCAGGTTTTCATATCGGGGACACTGTAACAGAAAATGGAATTCATCTTCAACGATGGAAAGAGAACACTGAGTGCATAACCTTTGGTCAGATGGAACATTCTTGTATAAGTCTGCCTGATCATTCCCTTTAATATCAACGTGACTGGGGAGCCAGGGATGGAATGGAAAGTCCAGGTCTTGTGCATTATGCCCTCTTAATTCTTATGTTAATACGCAAATTGTAGTTTCTGGGATTAAGGGAGGGAATTTAAAGGGGATGCTCTTGATCCCATTTGATCCCATCCTTCTCCCTTTTAAATGAGCGCAAATGCAAGCTTGTTATTTGAATCAAAGAGATACCATATGTTGGTCTTAACTGGCGTAGTTTGTGTTCAGTAGACTTTGAATACCATTTTGATTAACCCGGTTAATGACGAAAAGTAGCACGCCAATCCCTTCACGAGGGGACTTCGAAACTGAAAACAAATTTACGTTAAAGGGGTGTTTCTCAAAAGCTTGCGACCCCCTTCCTCTTCTAAAGGCCCCAATGTCCAAGCTGCATCTTTCTCTACGACATTCGGGGGGGGGGTTGTGGATGGCCGAATGGTTAGCACGCTGTATCATTTATCCTGCCATTGAGTCAACTGGCGTGATTTCGAATCCCCAGTTGTACGTGTTAAGGAGTAGGGTCGCTTTCCAATATCGTGGGTTTTCTCCGGGGTCTCCGGTTTCCCCCAACTACTAAGCGAATTATTGAAAGAAAATAAAACCATATTATGTTAGTCCCGAAATGACCTAGTGTCGAGTGGGCGTTAAACCTCACCCCCCCCTCTCTGTGTCTACAACATCCCACTTAGTGGAAGTGGACGTTAAACTCCAGAAACGAACGAACAAAAGCTGCATCATATGTTAGCCCATCTTCAATAGAAGGCTTGATCTCGCTTTAACTACTACGTACATCTTATCAAGCCCTTCACGTAATACTCTGCATATTTCGGCACTAAGTTTGATTTAGTATAAGCCCAGCTTAGCTTTCAAGCTAAAATGTCTACCAATCATTGTCCAGGTTTCAGTGGGGTTCGCTATGTCACAATCTCTGATTGGATGCTACTGTTGACGTGTCTGCTGATAATGTACGTAGCTCCAGATGTTGTAAAATTCACAACCGTTGCTTCAGGAACATGATGTTAGCCTAAAATTACCTAATGTATATTCAGTAGATTTTTTAACTCCATCCACGTCTCCCTCTACCAGTCTCACACATTAAAAGTTCACAAACCAATATTGATGCGACGATTCATTAAATAGCCGTGTCTATAGGACGAAACTTGTGTAACAAACTAATATTAAAATTAAATATAATTTCGTGATTGCAACAAGTGTAAACATATTGATTATTGAATTTCAAATTGTTTTCACGTTATTCACACTTCTAACAAACCTCTCGAACTAAATCTATATATTTCAGTTTTTAATCCATATTTTGTGCCCGGAAGCTTGGAAGTACAAACACCTCAACTCATTGTTAACAATGTAAAAACTAAGAAAATAAATATCTTGGATTTCAGTATATACCATGATACATATTAATTAATGGACAATATATTACATACATTATATAATTAATTATGAACAATATAGTAAATGCATTGTATATTTAATGATGAACAATATATTTCTAATATATTGTTCATCATTAAATCACTAATATATAATGTATGTAATATTGTTCATCATTGAATATACCATGTATGACATATATTGTTCCTCATTAAATATACAATATATGACATATATTGTTCATCATTATATATACAATGTGTTTAATATATTGTTCATCATTGAATACACATTATATCTAAAATATTGTTAATCAATAATACAAAAAATACATCGTATATTTAATGATGAACAATATATTACATACATTGTATATTCAATGATGAACAATATATTATACACAGTACATTGTATATTTAATGAGGAACAATATATTACATACATTATATATTCAATGATGAACAATATATTCCACACATTGTATATTTAATGATGAACAATATATTACATACATTGTATATTCAATGATGAACAATATATTCCACACATTGTATATTTAATGATGAACAATATATTCCACACATTGTATATTTAATGATGAACAATATATAACACACATTGTATATTTAATGATGAACAATATATTACATACATTGAATATTTAATGATGAACAATATATTACATACATTGAATATTAAATGACGAACAATATATTAGTAATTTAATGATGAACAATATATTACATACATTATATATTTAATGATGAACAATATATTACACACATTGTATATTTAATGATGAACAATATATTACATACATTATATATTTAATGATGAACAATATATTACATACATTATATATTCAATGATGAACAATATATTACATACATTGTATATTCAATGATGAACAATATATTACATACATTATATATTTAATGATGAACAATATATTACATACATTGTATATTTAATGATGAACAATATATTACATACATTATATATTCAATGATGAACAATATATTACATACATTGTATATTCAATGATGAACAATATATTCCAGACATTGTAAATTTAATAAGGAACAATATATTACATACATTGTATATTAAATGACGAACAATATATTACATACATTGTATATTCAATGATGAACAATATATTCCAGACATTGTAAATTTAATAAGGAACAATATATTACATACATTGTATATTAAATGAAGAACAATATATTACATACATTATATATCTAATGGTGAACAATATTTTAGATACATTGCATGATGAACATTATACTATGTATAGTGAACATTATATTACGTACATTGTATATTTAATGACGAACAATATATGCATTAACACATTGTATATTAAATGATGAATAATATATTACATACTTTGTATACATACATAAGCCTCCATTGCGGCCATGTTTATTTCATAAAGCCGATACAAGTATGGCAGCTTGGGGGATTTAACTTTTTTTTATTTAATTATTTCGGTATTTTTGTAACCGGAGTTCAGCTTTAATCTTGATAGTAACATGCTTAAGAGTGAACCTCGCGTTTTGATTTGTCAAATAGACACTGTCTATTGGACAATAACACCCCCTGTTTTAGTAATTTCTTTAAAAATCCCGAATAGCATGTAACAATGGCGATAAACACTTTCGTCTTGGGTTCTAATGATCTCAAGACATGTCTATTGGACAATAACAGCCCTCTAAATGCCAAAGAGGAAGTGTTATTCTCCTTAACATTATATAACATAATGAATAGTAATGTATGTTTTATGATACATAAAATAATTGGTCACAATTATGTCAGGAAATTCCCCGTTCAAACCGGGTTCTCTGCATTTCCGAGGGGATTGTTGGCTGAATGGAAAGCGTGCGCGCGCTGTATCATAAAGCCTGTCACTGAGTCAACTGGCGTGGTTTCCAATCCTCGGTTGTACGTGGCAAGGAGTAGGGTCGCCTATCCAACCTCGTGGGATTTCTCCGGGTCTCCCTGTTTCCTCCCACTGTTAAAGACCCCTACGCGCAAGCGAATTATTGAAATAAAAACTTAAAAACCATATGTTTGTCCCGTAATGACCTAGTTTGTGTCAAGTGGACGATATACCCCATTTTTTTCTCTCTCTCTCCACACTCTCTCTCTTTCTCTCTCTCTCTCTCTTTCTCTGCATTTCCCAATGCGTGTTCCCCCTGTCAATAGAGCAGGACCGTGGGCGTAACAAGGAACATCGTAAAAAAAAACTCTTGGCAGTTGGAATTCTATGTTCGTTCGAATTTCCCTCATAGCCGTTGTACTTCATATGTCCGTCCCGGTTGGTACAGAACAGTAGGATGTTTAACCCAATCCGTGGTGATCGAACAGGACTTGTAGCAATATTTGTGAAATGCTTCATTATTTACAAGTGTCTGACAAGCACAGATACTATAACTTAAAATACAAATCTACCAAAAAAAAACCCAAAACCCACAACAAACCCAATCAAAGGAGAAATACCGGTATTTTGTTTTCTAGAGAGAATAAGCACACTCTGTCTCATGTATGATGCAAGCCAGAACGATGATTTGCATGTGGATTTCAGAAACCTGGAGAGAGAAATGGGAGTTAACGTCCACTCGACACAAATTAGGTCATTTGGGGACTAACATATATTGTTCAATTGTGCGTAGGGGTCTTCAGCAGTGGGAGGAAACAGGAGGACTCGGAGAAATCCCACGAGGTTTAACAGGCGACCATATCAATGACAAACGTTATGATACAGCACGCCAGTGCTTACCATTCGATCACCCAGCCTACCTAGAAGCCCGAGGACTAAGCCAAAAAAGCAAAAAATATAGCAGAGAACCACCCCCGCCACCAATTCAGTTGATATGTACCAACTCCTTGATGCCAAAACTAAGACAACTCTCTTTCTGATGCCTTTACCTTTTCATTTCTGAAGTGGTAACTGCTAACACATGTCTCTGCATTAGAAATGTTTGAGCAGAAATGTAGTAAGTTATATCCCATTTCATTTCATTTCCAACTTTCGTCAAAAGAAACACTAACTTTATTTCGTATATATTTCAGTATTTGCTGAATAAAAAAACTACAACACCCCCACATCTTTTTGATGACTTTACTTTTACCTGGGTAATTGTCTAAATTTGGTTCATTTACTTTATCGTAACCACCCCTTAGTCCCACACCCTAATCAAATCTTAAGGCAGCATACACAATAATAATTTGATAATGTCTATTTTCTGTCTTGTCCACAGGTTTATCTTGTAGTTTTTTGTTTTGCGTGCAGTGCGGTCCTCCCGCACTTATTATTAGTATTAGGCGTGAAAAATTAACATGAACTCCTCCCAATTTCTTATAGTATTATGTGTGAAAAATTAGAATGAACTCCTCTCAACAGTTAGACAAAAGAAAACAATGGCGTTTTAAAATTAACAGAAAAAAAGGTAATTTGGAAACAAAGAGATGACAATTGCAAGAAAATCTCGGGCCAAGGTCTTAAGTTAAGATGGTTTGTGTTTATCACATTGTTTTGAAACTATTGTGTTTGTTAAATGAATGTATTTGGATTTATCGCGTCTTTTATGTGTTAGTTTAATGGTGGGTAAATGTGCGGTTCAACTACTGTAGTGTATTAGTTGACAGACTGGCCACACCGGAACGTGTCGTTCAGCTCATCCACACAGCTTGTCAATAAACCACAATCCATATACAATTTATACCGCCAGTAATTTCAACTCAAAAGGTCATTACCGAGCAGAGGGTTGTTTTTAATGGAAGCTGTTGTTAAACACCGAGAGATTTAAACTTTGAGTGATTATTCGGTTTTCCCTCTTTCTCTCACACTGCAGTCAAAACTAAACATTAGTGATTGAAACAGTGACACTTAAAACACATTTCTTGAGTCAAAGTTAAAATGGCGTCAGCAAAGAGTTCGTCTGTGTATGTCATCTCGGCTATTATAGCCGCTATTGCTCTCGGAGCCGGTTTTGTTCTAGGATATCTACTTCGACCTCATATAGCTGCGGATATCACGGATACGAATCTTCCCCATGATGCCGGGACGATTGTTGATTCCCAAGGAAACTATAGTTTCTCCAGCATGGAGTCTTGCGGAGAATCGACTAAAGATGATCCCGATATGAATAGGTAAGTTTATGTTTGCTTCCAATTTGGCGAAAAGATCCACGATTGCCTGAGTCTTGCATATACTTGCTAATCTCGTCTTTGTCAGTAGCCACGTTTTTTCTTTGTTTGGCGCGGGTTCAAAAATCAAAACGTCCAAGGTTCGAGCTAGGTATCACCGAGAAAGTTCTTTAGGACCCCAAGTCTGGTTTGCGAGTGGTTCACGGTGTTGGACGTGGCAAAATAAAGCGTCCAGTTTTTCGGGTGATTAACAAAAATCGCGGTCTTGTGGGTACTATTAGCAGTACTTTAAAGATCCCCTGGTAGTTGACAATCGACCAAACAATACCTTTCGTCTGGTGCAGAAAGGCAAAGCACTTAGACTCATTTTACTTTTATTTCTCTTTATTGAAAGATTCCTGCACATACTCATAGCCATCACCATTGTTTACGATTTCTCCAACTGCTAAATCCCCCCTCTCCATCTCTTTTTATCGCTGCCCTCTCTTTCTCTCTTTTTTTTACCAGATTTCCCACCGCTACCCCCTCCCCTATCTGTCCCTCTCTTTTCCCCACTTTCTCTCTCTCGCACTCGCTCTATCTCTCTTGTTATAAGAGTACAGATAACATGCTTTTTTTCAAACTTGATTTGATAATTGTTTTTTTTTTGCAATGTCTATTTCCTGTCTTTTCCGCAAGTTTATCTTGTAGATTATTTTTTTTGCGTGTGGTGCGGTCCTGCTGCACTTACTTTTAAGTACAGATTTGAACCCGTGAACAAACTTGGCACCTGTAAACACCTGAGTTGAATATTTACCAGTGGAACTTGATCAATCTCTTGTTTCTATGTAATCTTACTTTAAGCTCACCATTTCTTTTCTTCCCACACAAAAATGCAACAAAAGTCATTAAATTAGCTTAGTGGCGCTCTCAATAAACGGGAAGTGATAACAGTTCTACGGCGATGATTTAGTTTGGAGCCAAATTGACAAAGACATGTCGCATTCGCTATCCCCTGTGGAAGATATAATCCAGCTAGCCAACGTTTTTTTTGTAAATTCGTTTGACAGACCTCTGTTTTTCTTTTTCTCGGGTGTTTTTTCTTCCGTCTTTCTTTCCCTAGCATTATCCTACACATTTATTATGACTTTTTTTAATCTGATTCCAATCTTCATTTTTTTTTAGCCGGTTTTTCTTTTTCTGTTCTTTCTCCAGCCTTATCCTACAAATATATTTTGCTCTTTTTCTAATCTTATACCAATCTTCGTTTTTGTTAGCGGGGTTTTCATTTTCTTTCTCTAGCTTTTTATCCTGCACAGATATTTGACTTTTTTTGATCTTATTCCAATGTTTGTTTATTTTAGATATTTAGCTAACTGTCAATCCGATGTCTGTCAGGCGCATTCCTGTTATATTCCCCAACCATCACACTATGTGGTTTATCATGTAGATACTCATAGTATTGTAATAGACGGTAAACTTGATGAACAGGCCTGGAGGGAAGTATCCTGGTCAGCATCTTTTGTTGGTACGTAGTTTAACAATTTATATCTTATTGAAAATCTGCTAAAAAATTGGGACCCATATTATTGGCACTGACTGACTAAACAAGAAAGGTACTAACTGAGTAAGACACTGTCTCACTGAGTCAGCTGTCTCACTAACCGAATTAAACACTGGCTGACTAACCAGGAAAGGCACTCACAGAAAAAGACACTGTCTTACTAACCGAGTAAGACTCTGCCTCACTAACCGAGTAAGAAGGTGTTTCACTAACCGAGTAAGACACTACCTCACTATACGAATAAGATGATGTCTCCGTGTCTCACTAACCGAGTAGAACGCTGCCTCACTAACCGAGTAAGACGCTGTCTCACTAACCGATTAAGACGCTGTCTCTCTAACCGAGGAAGACGCTACCTCACTATACGAATAAGATGATGTCTCCGTGTCTCACTAACCGAGTAAGCTGTTGCCTCTCTAACCGAGTAGAACGCTGCCTCACTAACCGAGTAAGCTGTTGCCTCTCTAACCGAGTAGAACGCTGCCTCACTAACCGAGTAGAACGCTGCCTCTCTAACCGAGTAGAACGCTGCCTCACTAACCGAGTAGAACGCTGCCTCACTAACCGAGTAGAACGCTGCCTCACTAACCGAGTAGAACGCTGCCTCACTAACCGAGTAGAACGCTGCCTCTCTAACCGAGTAGAACGCTGCCTCACTAACCGGGTAGAACGCTGCCTCACTAACCGAGTAGAACGCTGCCTCACTAACCGAGTAGAACGCTGCCTCTCTAACCGAGGAGAACGCTGCCTCACTAACCGAGTAGAACGCTGCCTCACTAACCGAGTAGAACGCTGCCTCTCTAACCGAGTAGAACGCTGCCTCACTAACCGAGAACGCTGCCTCGCTAACCGAGTAGAACGCTGCCTCACTAACCGAGTAGAACGCTGCCTCACTAACCGAGTAAGACGCTGTCTCACTAACCGAGTAATACGCTGTCTCACTAACCGATTAAGACGCTGTCCCATTAACCTTGTAAACATATGTCTCACTAACCGATTAAGACGCTGTCTCACTAACCGATTAAGACGCTGTCTCACTAACCGAGTAAGACGCTGTCTCACTAACCGATTAAGACGCTGTCTCACTAACCGAGTAAGACGCTGTCTCACTAGCCGAGTAAGACGCTGTCTCACTAGCCGAGTAAGAAGGTGCCTCGCTAACCGAGTTTGACGCTGTCTCACTGATCGAGTAAGACGCTGTCTCACAAACCGAGTAAGGCGCTAGTTCGATCAAGGGGTAGGTCCAGAAAATTCCCAAGGAACTTTCGCCGTGGTTTCTCCTTGACAGTGGTAGGAGATGTAGTGCTTGAGAAACAACAGTGTCTAGTCTTTCGAATGGGACAATTACGCGTTTACGTAAAAGAAACCTTGACAGTTGGTTTTCGATCAAGTGTAGGCGGAAACGTCATCGTGCGGATACAATTTACCTCAGAGCAAACACTGCACATCGTATACACGTTAGACCCGATTTCAATTCATTTCGTTTATGTTAAAAATGTTTAACCTTTACGAAAAGAGAGACCAAAAAACGTTTAAAAATGTTAATAGTGTATAATTTATGTAAACAGAGTATTGTTAGCCATTGTTAGTTTTATTTATTTACTTACACAGATACCACTCTCACGTACACTCAAACATATTTCACGCCATTCACAAAATATTTTATTCTGTTTTTTTATTAACCATCACGTCATTGTTACATAGGTTAAATTCACTGAAGGTGGCAAGGGGAAGCGACCCCCTTCCCGTTTAGCACATTTTTGAAAATTTGTCTCTTTTCAAGAATGTTTTTTGTCTTTTTTTTTTGTAAATCGCATGGAAAACGTCTGCGTACTCGGTAAAACATCCAACCACCCATTTAGTCTTGGCGTAAAAAAGTCCCCTCCCCCCCCCCAAACAAGATAAAAAATATTTTAAAAAAGTTGATTTGTTTTAAATTATACGACACGAGTCATTGTGCCCTTAGGTTTACCCCCCCACCTTCACACCTTCACACACACACACAACTAACTCTAGAACCTTACTTCATTCCTGTCTGAGTTTACTCTAACGGTCTCACCACGCCGAGCACAGATCTCTACGAGGTATTTTACTGGACTGTCCACAGCTGGCGGATGATACAATATTTTGTGAAAAGTAAATTGAAGCGAAGGTTATGTCTCCCCTAAGAAATTTTTTCAAGTGTACAGATAATATAAAGGTAATTTAGACTCTCTGTATTTCAGATATCAGGGGTGAAGGAGCACCAACGCCTCGTTATGAGACAAAGATGAAATTACGTTATGATGACGTGAATCTATATTTAGCATTCTATATGGAGGAACCGGATGTGTGGGCAAATATTACGAAACATGATGGTCCAGGTAGGTCAAGGTCGGGATGATATACGTCATTGTGCGTGATAAAACGTCATCTGATCTCAGAACTGTAGTTTTCTTTTATTTCATTTGATGTTTATAAAATACAGGTATATTCACTCTTAAATTATGACAATCCAACAATCTGATTAAAACACAGATCTTTTTTCGTTTCTTTTTTTTATAGTTCAAAATTTCGTTTTACTTGTTTTTACTACACAATGATCTGAAGGCGGTGTTATACAATAGGCGCTCTTATTGATGTGAGGAATAAACCAATGAAACAGTCTATTACGGCCACTTCTTGACGTTCTCTGCACGGAACTGTGGGTAAACCCCAATTAATCAATGTCTGACGTCATAGGGTCAAAAGCCGCCCGTTTGACCCCTGACTTGAATTCCCACTATAACTGGTCAGATTTCCATAAAGTGTTGGCCATCGAAAGTATAAAAAGCAAAACGAAATATAGATCTGTATTTTTATCAGATTGGACAATCTAGCTTCTGGTAGTAGTCTATGTGTGCCACATATATGAATATAATACTCACCCAGTATCTGTTTTCTTTCTTGTTTTGGGGATCACGGTGGCTAAGTGGATAAGGCGCTGGTTCGCTAGCCTGGAGGTTGAGTGTTCGATACCTGCTTTGGCCGAGAAAGTTCATCTCGATTTTCCGGCGTGATTTCCCCTTGTCAGTGATGCAGAAGGAGGGCCTGACAAGGACAGCTGCCTAGTCGTTCGGATGGGACGAAAAACCGAGGTCCCGTGTACAAATTGGAGTGCACGTAAAAGATCCCTTGGCAGTTGGAATTCGATATAAGAGTAGGCCGTAGCGCCGCTGCCCGGGCAAAATTTCCCTCATTGCACACTGTGGCGTATGCCCGTCTTCAATTAGCCCAGGTACGGTGCTTAAGCGTGGGACGTTAAACCCCATTTCATTCATTCATTCATTATCAGATTGGACAATCTAGCTTCTGGTAGTAGTCTATGTGTGCCACATATATGAATATAATACTCACCCAGCATCTGTTTTCTTTCTTGTTTTGTAGTATACGGTGATAATAGCTTACAGGTACGTAATGTGTGTATTTATAACAGGAATATTTAAAGTTTAAGAGCTATACCATTTTCCTCTTTGAGTAGCGGGGGGTTTGAGGCCGAATGGTTAACACGTGCGCACTGTATCATGAGGGTAACTGTCGTGGTTTCGATTCCCCGACTGTCGTGGCAAGGTGGGGGCTGAATGGCTTACTGGTTAGCGTGTGCGCTCTGTATCATAAAGCCTGTCATTGAGTCGACGTTGTTTCGAATCACCGGTTGTACGTGGCAAGGTGTAGGGTCGCCTGTCCAACCTCATACATTATATACGAAGTCATCTATATTCATAAATACAGTATTTACGAGGTCCCCTTTATTCTTAAACACCGATTATTAACAATGCTGTGGTTTATTTGTTTTTTCTACTTCAGATTCTGATTGACACAAAACAGAATAATCACAAGTAAGTATAACGCCTACTTATACCACAGATTACCCAATACACTACTGTAGAGTGGTTCTAATAACAAGATTATAGGCCCAATAATCTAATATAAAGATGAGAGACCCAATAATCTACTGTTATAGAGGCCAAACTCTGTTGTGGATAGGTTTTTAAAAGGCCCAGTAATCTACCGTAGATGGATTTTATATAATATTAAAAACCCAATAATTTATGGCAGGGTAGATTTATTTAATACAAAGATTAGAGATCCAATAATATACGGCAGATTCATTTAGTATAAAAAGTAAGAAGCCAAATAACCTGCTATAGAGTGTTTAAAAAAAATAATAGGCCCAAACGATCTATTGGGTCAATATAAAGATTAGAGATCCAATAAGCTACCGTAGAATGGTTTTATTTTATATTAAGATTAGAGCCCCGAAAATATAATGATCCAAAGCACGCACATTAGACCACTCGGTCACCTAGCCCCCTAGAGGGAAACACATCTTTAAAGACACAACAACAAGACGTTGTGGGTTAATTATATGATTGTATAGGGGGAGAGAGAAACGGGGTTTAACGTCCACTCGACACAAACTAGGTCATGTCGGGACTAATCATATATGCTTGTAAGAATAAACGGTTTCACTGTATCGGATGTTTTTTTTTCTTTCTCACAGATATAAAGAAATAGTTATGAATGCTTTGGGAACAGTCTCTGATATCATGATGACAAAGGTAATAAAACATTTTCATTGGCTGGCCTTTTTAGCTTTGGTTAAGCCAACATAGCATGGTTAATCGATTGTTTGAGATTTATTAACAATAAAGTATAGTTTAAATCTCTTCGACATGACATGATATGGTTTAATTTAAATTTCTTTATGAAGTTGGGTGAAATTTATTATAAAGTTGGGTAAAATTTATTATAAAGTTCGGTTAAATTTGGTATACAGTTCGATCAAATTTAGTATAAAGTCCGGTTAAGTTTATTATAAATTTTGGTAAAATTTATTATATAAAGTTCATTAAAATTTATTATAAAATTTATTGGAAAGTTTAGTAAAATTTATTAGAAAGTTCAGTAAAATTTATTATAAAGTTCGGTAAAAATTATAAAGTTCGGTAAAAATTATAAAGTTCGGTAAAATTTATTATAAGTTCAATTTTTTTTATTATAATTAGTTCATTAAAATTTATTATAAAGTTTAATAAAATTTATTATAAAGTTTAATAAAATTTATTATAATTAGTTCATTAAAATTTATTATAAAGTTCAATAAAATTTCATTAAAATTTATTATAAAGTTTAATAAAATTTATTATAATTAGTTCATTAAAATTTATTATAAAGTTCAATAAAATTCTATATAAAGTTCAGTAAAACTTATTTACTATAAACTTTATAGAAGTTTTATGAGATCTTATATAATATGAATCCAATATAGCGCGAAGAATCATAAGACAATTACTAAACCCTATCCCAGAAATTGTATTATTAGTGAGCGATCGCTAAAACCTAACCCAGATATTGTATTATTAGTGAGACAATCGTTAGCACTGTTTGTCGTGTATTTTGTACATGAGGAGCAGTCCATTTGCTGATTACACTATTTTGCTTGAATACACTATTTTGCCTATAACGTATTTTAGGGCTTCGAGTTCTGTCTTATGGTTTGGAATGTTCGTACTTGGTTTTTATTTTAATTGTATTATATTGTATTGTATTACTTTCAGCCTTATATTGATGATGGAGAACAACAGATTATTTGGGAGAGTGATGTCAAAAGGTCAATCTATATGGACGGATCCATAAATGACCCAAACAAACCAAGTAATTTAAAAATAATATTTCTGATCTCCTATATTCATTAATTTGAGAAAATCATTTCTTTGGTAATGTTTTAACGTGTTTTTTATCCTGAAATCGGCCTTTTTTTTTCATTGACATAATGCTTATCCCAAAAATCGGGCTACATTATCGGAAAAAGGGGGTCTACTATCTAGCTACATAACGAATATTTAAAAATGAGGCTACATTCTACATTCTAGCGACTTATAAACCTATTACCGTAACTCTCTTTTAACTTTTTGGTATATTGTATGCCCAAAATAAATTGCGGTCTGAATGTCGGGGCTGCTTTAAATTGCAGGTAAATTGGGGGTTATTCCTTTGAAACTATTTCTTTAAACCTATATCAGATTATTCTTCCAGGACAGTTTGTCCATAAGAAAACATGATATAAGGTTTTTCTTACAGGAATTCTGGAATATTCTCATTTTTTGTACTTCTAAACATAGACGGTTTACAAGCAAGATTAAATCCTCGATTTCGGTTATGCTGGGGGAGAAAGACCTCAGAAAAAAACCTCGAAGAAAAACCTAAGCCTACCGGCCTCGATTTTTCTTTTTCTCGGGTTTTTGTCTTCAGTCTTTCTTTACCCAGCATAACCCCAGCCTCGTGCTTTATTCAACACATAACGAATATTTCGAAATGAGGCTTCATTCTAGCTGCATAATGACATGTTTACCATAAACTGAAACGTTCAACCATTGCATATGACATGATAATATCTTTATATATTCATGTCGGGAATTCCAATATTTTTAAATATTGGAATTCCTGACATGAATATTTAAGTGAACAGTGATAATATAATCATGTCCAGTGAAATATAGCGTTCATAAATAATGTTTCAATATCTTCTTTGATTGACATTTAGTAATTGAACATATTAACACATTGTACAATTTTATGGATGTAATAATTTGCTTGATAAAGACGAGAGTACCCTCGTCGAAACGTCGCTTAGTATCAAACTCAGTAATTGTGTATCCATTAAATTTTACCTTGTGTTAACGTTTCAATACTTTTAAAATAATGACAAGGTTTCTCCCTTTTACCAGGTACGTTTTGGACAGTAGAAATGGCGATACCCTTCAAATCCTTATTCTTTGGCGTAAAACATAAACACTCAGTACCATCTGATCGAGACACATGGCGAGCCAACTTTGTCAGGTAATATGGCTGTCTTTACAATTCGTGTTTATAGTCCGTCCCTTGTCCAAGGTTAAAATGTAGTCTCCGACGTCTAGGAATAAATTAGGAAGTAACTCAAACTTTAGATTTCTGGGGTCGGTTGCTCAAAACTAAGTTATTTTAACGATCCGTTAAACTCTAACGGACATATCTTGGTAACGTGTTGTTTGCGTTAAATTTACTACTGAAAACACTATAGAATATTTTATTTTTTCCTAAAGAAATATTAGCATAAATCTGTTAAAAAGGAAAAATTTGCACCACAGAATGTTTGGGGCCTTTATTTCCAGCAACAATCTTTCTCTCCGTTAAAGTTAACGGATCGTTAAAAGATAACGCATCTTTGAGCAACTGGCCCCAGAGTATTAGTGCGGTAGTTCAGCCAGTGCGCATGGCGCTGTCCCACTGACAAGCAGGTACCCGCATTTTCGAGCCTAATTTCCTCTTGTCGATGGTTCCTGCATAGCCCACTGCATAACGTTTGCCCGTCCCCATTTTCCCGGACGTGTAGGTCCCGGGATTTTCGAGCCTAATGTAGGCCCGTAGCCGGGGGGGGGGGGGGCATAGGGGGGGGGGGCAATACCAGTAGCTGCGAAAAAATTCATGCAGATGCCCCTGCTAGTTTGTCCTCCCGAAAACATCTTTGCCCCCCCCCCAAAAAAAAAACCCCAACTTCCTGGCTACGGGCCTGGCCTAATGTCCTCTTGTCGATGGTTCCTAAATAGCACACGGCATAACGTTTGTCCGTCTCCATCTGGCCGTTCGTGTAAACCCATTCCTTCTCCTCAGTCCTCAAGATTGCCAACAAGAGTATTTTGGCTCCACACTCAAGCACTTGAATTGGTAAAAAAAACTGAAATGATCGATTTGATTGTTTGATTTTGTTTTTGTGTGTTGATTTGTTTGTGTGAGACGACGATCTGTTTTCGTCTAAACTTTTTACCTCCGTCAATAAAGATCACGTTGATTCACAACAGTTGATACTTGAACTCAAACATGAAACAACATTTAGTGAGAAAAAAAGAAGAAGTTCTGGCCAATCTTTCTAAACAATCAATTTAATCCCACAGAGCTCATTATACTACTGATCAACTCAATGCAACGTTTAACTTTATCGACCAGAATATTGTGGGTTCGAATCCTGTGTGGGCAGCAAAGAACCTTGTTTTTTTTAAGCAAGGTACCTACTTGTCAGGGTGCGGCCTGCGGGGCTTAAAGGAACATTGCTGCCTGCCTATTCGTGTGAATGGGGGGAAATTCCCGACATCCAACCGTGTACATATTGCAGTGCACACGAAAGAACCCTTGGAAGTTAGAATTCAATGAAAAGGAGGCGGAAACACTAATGTTCGGGTGACATTTCCCACCCGAACGAACAGACAGCTTTCCTAGCCAGGCCATTTGTCCTTCATCACGCACAAAGAGAAAACCACTTTGGCAAACCCCAAAGAACCTTGTCGCGGTCAGCACTGCCCAACAACAGATCGAACGCGGTAGCTCGTGGGGTTAGTGGGTCAGAGTGTGTGTATTCTGATGCAGATTGTCTATCTTTTTTATACGTAACCAGTGTATTTCGGACTGGGACCCGACGTAGACCAAGAGGAAGGATTACACTTTGTTAATAAATTAAAACCACTTTTCGCTAGATTAGATTTTGCAATATTTTATTGTGTATATTTTTTGTAGAGTTGAACATGAAGTCATCGCAAATACGGGAACATACGAAAAGGTAAGTGTACGTCAATCACCATCTATATAATCAAAGATTTAAAGGTCACCGGAAAAGGTTCATAATTTTTTTAAATAGTGCAAGTAATTATGTTAACATATCATTCCCATAAGTATAACACGAATCCGAATGTCAATATTACTTGCAACAGGTAAATTTCAACATTAGTTATAAACGCCATTCTCCGTGCGTAGTCGTAACTTTCCGTAAATATGCAATCCGTGACGTCAGTTTAGTCTTCATGCATATATAAAATATATAGATATAGACTAGAATATGAGCAGAAGGACTAAAATTACGACTACCAACGGAGAATGGCGGAAAGAAAGTTTTATAAATATGTATGTTCTAAACAGCATATTCAAATTTTATAAGATTTCAGAAAACATTCACAAAATTGTGGGTAAGTGATTTGTAGGACCGGGATTTTCAGTTGTGTAGGATGGAGGGCCTGGCAAGAATAGTATTTAGTCATTCGGGTGGTACGGAAAACCGAGGTCCTGTGTACAGGTTGGTGCCCACGTACAAGATTTCGAGAAACGGGGACCAGGAGAGCTCGTGTTAAAACTATTTTTTGGAGAGTTATACATTACAGAAATTCTCATATTTAAATCGTGTCTTATAAATGTGTTTCTATATTTACCAGAGAGCAGGTGGCAGCACAGATTTGTGGCAATGGTATGCTAATGGTGTTATCAACAGCCATATACCAGATATGTATGTTATTGTGCTTTTCTTTATTATACCGCGCCGAACAACGGTAGGGATGGACTCTCTTTATTATAGCGCGCAGAACAATGGTTAGGGGCTTCTTTCTTATACCGCGCCGAACGATACTAGGGATATTTGTTTCTTTACTATACAGCGCGGAACAATGTTGGGTGGGGGGCTTTCTTTATTATACAGGGCCAAACAGCGTTAGGGAGGTGCATTCTTTATTATACCACCGCGCCGAACAACGTTAGGGAGAGAGGTTCTCTTTATTATACCGCGCGGAACAATGTTGTTGGTTGTTTTGGTTTTTTTTTGGGGGGGGGGGGGCTTTTTTTTTATTATACCACACCGAACTTATTTTATATTTAGTGTCCCATTCATATTAACAAGATTCTACTTTTTTTTCGTGAGCAGATGGGGCTTGATACAGTTCAGAAAGCTTCCGGCCAATAGTACGGAATTCCAGATATCCAAATATTGGGTGGTATCAAATGCTTTATCTGAACTCTTCAGAGCCGAAAGGGTGAGTGCATTTTGAGACTTGAAAGATCTGCTTTTATATTCGGCACACAAGATATTGTATTGAGACAAACATGAGCTATGATAAAATCAGTACCATTTTCAATATTAGGACTCACTGTTAGGGTGTTATGTGGTTATTTGCTTGAAAACACGATTTTAAATAATATGACTATTCCATGCTCTGACTCAGTGAGTAAGACGTTGACTCGTTAACATGGAGGTTCCGTGTTCAATCCCGGTTTTGGCCGAGAAAGTTCATCGGGATCTTTCGATGTGGTTTGACCTTGTCAGTGGTGCATGATGGAGGGTCTGCACGTAAAATAACTCCTGGCAATTGGAATTCGTTATAAGTGTTGGCCATAGGGTCGCTGTTCCAGAAAAATTCGCTTGTAGTAGTGTATGCCCTTCTTTAGAAAAACAGTCGGATTAGAACAGTAGGACGTTAGATGAACGGTCTAACTCATAGGCTTTAGATCATACGTTCTGATATTTTCACATAGTTTGTGTCGAGTGGATGATAAACCCCATTTCCCCCTCTCTCTTTGGTATGGATTATTGTCCGAAATAAAAAAAGACTTTGTGTTGTTATTTTTCAGGCCTACAGAGCAGTAACTGGTCGTTATACAGACAAACTGGATCTTCTACATATCCCACCATACGTATTGTCAAAACAATGCATTCAAAAAATAGACATCAAATTGGATTGGTCAGGATTTGTAATCACAGTGACACCTGTTGACAGGACATTAAAACAAGGGCACATAAGAACGGATAGATTTACTTGGTATGGTGACGATAAAGATGAAGTATTTTAAATCCATCAGGGATAACCAGATTTTATTTAAATTAGCAAATTGGTGATTTTTAAAGAAGAATTCCCAGATCTGATTTAAATAAGCAAATTGGTGATACTTAAAGAAGCAATCCCCGATTTAATGTAATAGATTTTAAAGTTGTCATAGATTTTATTTGAATGGACTATTCCTTGAAGCCAGTTATTTACTATAACATATATGGGATAGCTTCTTTAAATGAGCTGAACGATGATGTGTGTACATGTATATGACCATATTTTATTTAAATTAGCAAATTGGTGATTCTTAAAGAAGCGATCCCAGTATGTAATTAAATTAGAATATTGATGGTTCTTAAAGGGATAGTCCCTAATTTTTTAGGATGAGTAATTTAAAGGTTCTTAAAGAAGCAGTCCCAGTTTTATTTCAATTAGTAAATAAATGTTTTTTTTTAAATGAGTTGGTCGAGACTTCACTAGGTATCTGTCGAGATAACTGGGCTTGTGTGCAAATCAAACGTTAATGGGTAAAGAAAAATATTATTTATTTTATTCGGGGAGGGGGGGGGGGTGTCATTAATATGGGGAGCCGATTGGAAATTACCAGCAAAAATTAATTAACTGTGCTGCATAACCTAGACAGTGTCATTCATCAACCTGACTATCACTTAACTAGACATGTTTGTCCAGATAAAAATAAATGTTCGAATTAACATATTAAAAAATAAATACAAAGCTTGCACGAGACGAGGCCAGACCTATTCCTACGTCACGTCACAGAAGGTGGCGTTGGGGTGATTCTTTAGGTAATCAGACTGGCCTGCTCTAAATGACGTCCGACATAGAAATATATAATATAAATAGATGACCGACTTGGTCCTACGTCACGACACGTTCTCATTTCCTACTTAACTCCTTTCTAAATGCAGTCAGATTAGAACTATGACGTAGGAACAAACCTGACGTTATTTGGAATACGTTATCCAGTTTATCCAATCCAGTTGTATTCACTAAAACATATCTGGGACAGCTTCTTTAAGTCAATTGAACAATTATGTGTGTATAAGATGGGTGTTATTTGTCAAAAAAGATCATTTACAATTATTGATGTGCTTCTCCTGATGTGTAAATATGTAAATAGAAAAGATTAAATTATGTATTTATCATTATATTAGGATCCTCTGATATTATATGTGATTATTATATTAAAAATAAAAGTAGAAAACATCCAAGATGGAACAAATCAACAAACCTTATACTTCTTACTGTTGTCGTCCTTTTTGGTATCTGGAAATGTCTTTTAAGCATACCCTGCCCAGTATACAGTATCCTTTGATACTTATGAGTAGATAGGGTGATGTGTTGGACTTGGATGTCCTCTGAACTGGGGAATTACTGTATTTCAATAGAGAACTAACGGTTGATCCGCTGTGGCACGGGTAGAACCCCGAACCGGAAGTAGCATATCTCCAAAACCGGAAGTGGTTATGCAACGCTACTATGCCCCTTTCACTCCCCAGTTCACCCTTAAATCCGATATGTCAGTCTTTGGGCCGAACTAGTTTAGCCACCAACCCCGAACAACTACAGTCACAAATATTAGTCCATTGAAAATATAGTCCACCTAATGTTTTCTTTTACCAGAAAATGCGCCATGCAGCTCATCTTGAATATATAAATTCCCCAAGGTTGCGGGGTGGTATTTTCTGAATTTACACATGTTGAAGATATGTAATCCATCCAAAAAAAACACCAAACATAAGGTGAACTATTTATTATTTCCATGTCAAAGCTTAAACTGGGGTTTGGCTGCCGGACTATATATAGATAAATGAAATCGTCATACTGTTTTGCTTCTAAACTGGGCTAATGAAGACGGATATATAGATGAGAACTATTTATGCAAATCATTAAAGGAGCTTAACATCTTTGATTCAGGTTAGGGGTTTCTATGGCCGAATGCTTCAATCTCAGGTGGTCTGTAGGCTCAATCAAGGTGTTCTTCGGGATTTTCCTTCATTTTCCTCCATTGTTACTAAATTTCAAGGAGGTTATCGAAACTTAGAAGCAGAACAGTAGGACTTTAAACCCCATTTCATTTCATTTCAGGTTATCGAAACGTTTCAACGACGGGTTTATTTATTGCTTTCTTAACTCTTGAATAACAAATGAAATGTTCGTCACGTCGAGTCGCTCTGTACCTTAGGGCTTAACCGTGGGTTATAAAGTCGGACATGCGCACACTGCATGACGTATACCTGTGTTCATTGGCCCAGTCCGAGCAGAACAGAACAATCGGACGTTAAACCCCATTTCATTTCTCGTCCCTTACTACCATCCGGCAAACATCAAGGTCGGACCCAGGTTAGAGAGTCGCCGTCTTCCTATTCACTTGGTCACCAAGGAACTATAATTTAATTGTATCTTAGGGCTGAGCACAATTCCAGTCCAAATCAAGGTCAACAAAAAACCAACCGTATTAGTATAAAAAACGGTGGACTCAACCAGGGGAACGTACTTAAGTCAAATAGTAGCCGATGTTTATAAAACGGCACGATTTTAAAAAAAAACGATTTTTATTCGTAATAAAAGGTATAGAATGTAACACTACGTTTCTTCGTAATTCCGCAAAATTAAACCATATACACAATCTGGACACCAGTTCAGCTGTAAACATAAGTCTCCTCGCACTCGACCTGTACGTTCAGGAACGCGTCTATCGACTCTGCCTGTAAATTTTACTGGGAGGAAACAGGAGTGCCCGGAGAAAACCCACGAGGTTGAAAAGGCACCCTTATCTCCATGCCACATACGCTCACACCAGGGCTGGAAATTACAGCCGCAAGCCAGAGGTGGCCGGCCAGCTAGGGGTCGAAGCGCGGCACTCTAGACCACTAGGCCATCCCAAACCCCTGCCAATAGCGTTGAACACATGTACAATTAAGAGTATTTCCGTGGAAACATAAGACTTTGCTAGACACCACGCTTGTAAAAACAGGTACCCTCCTACCAAACAGCTTGTGTGATTTCTGTAAATGCCATCTACCCCTTTCTGGAACATCTTTACCTTCGCCATGAGGGGTTTGGTTGGGCGAGTGGTTAGCACGTGCGCGCTGTATCATAAGGTCTGTCATTGAAACAACTGGCGGAGTTTCGAATTCCCCAATGCACAAGCGAATTATTGACATATTATTGAAGCATACATGTTAGTCCTGAAATGACCTAGTTTTTGTCGAGTGAATGTTAAACCCCCATATCTCTCTCTGAGGCTACTTGATAAAATATATGCAGTCTTTCTTACTTTCTCCCAATTCCTGCTCCATGCTAACATATAAAATGCTTCCTCTCACTACTAAAGACCTTACGCGCAAGCGAATTAATGAAATAAAATTTAACCACATGTTTGTCCCGAAATCACCTATTTTTTGTCGAGTGAACGTTAAACCCCATTTCTGTCTCGCTGTCTCTGCCTGTCTCCCTGTCTCTCTCTCTCTCTACTAACATACATCATACAATACAACACCTAACATGTAGCAAACAAGACAGATATTTGACGTTTTCTCTTCATACAGAAAGCTCCCGAAAATGACGTAGGTAGAAACATGTCACCATCCAACTGTTAAGTTATGTTTGAGGTAAACGCCGGAACATATTAGAGAGAGAGAGAGAGAGAGAGAGAGAGAGAGAGAGAGAGAGAGAGAGAGAGAGAGAACTGGAGTTTAACGTCCACTTGACACAAACTAGGTAATTTTGGGACTAACGTATGGTTTTCAATTTTTATTATAATAATTCGCTTGCGCGTAGGGGTCTTTAGCAGTGGGAGGAAACCGGAGTGCCCAGAGGAAACATACGAGATTGAGAAGGCGCCCCTCTCCCCATACCACACACGCTCACACCAGGACACAAGCCAGTGGTGACCGGCCAGCTAGAGATCGAAGCGCGGCACTCTAGACAACTAGGCCTATCCAACCCCCTGGAACATATTAGGTATCGATGTTAACCTATAGTGATGTGTAACCGTAATCCTATTCCTAACTGGCTGACCGACATTTAAATTTCTACATCGATGATTTCATGTTTATAAATAGGTTCGATTTAGAACTGACACGAAGCAGGCTGACCGAAATTTTAATTTTAGACGAAAACACTCAATTATATGCTTTAGAAGTATTTATTCTATTTCTGTTTATTTAAAGATACATCATTGGGGATTAGATAAAGAGCTGGCAATTCTCACTATAATAGTAAAACAATATAAAATGTAAAGGGAATTTGATAAAAAAAATTCAGTTAAATTTATCCCCTCTGAAACAAAACAGTACCCCACATCTATAAACCTCGGCTGTATGAAGAATTCCGACATTGGAATTACTTTAAAGTTCCCAGATTCAAAATGGAGGCACCTATGAAGACGCCTGTGAAGAGTGTTTTATCACACAAAGCCTTCAATGTTTAAAGTGGTTGTTCTTTTAAATTGGTCGGATCTTCTTTTTTTAAAAAAAGGACAACATTGCAATGAAAAATCGACACACTCTTCGAACGACGCCATTTTAGAACTTTTTTCTAAACGCGGCAAGTTTTCCTAATAAGTAATCCGGTTGCCGCATCACAATAATATAGGGGGAGCCTTTTCTCAGTTGCCGTGATAAAGCCGTGATTAGTTACCGTGATACAGGGTCGGGTTAAGACCTATAGAGGTCCTAATCGCTTAGAAGATTTTGGTGCCCCCAAATAGTATACAATTCAAAATTTAAACAATAATAAACCATAAATAATCCATCAAGCACGTGGTTAGAGTTTTTCTGAGGTTTTATATATTGAGACCAGGTAACAGTAATAAAAGACAACGAACAATCCATTTAAAAGTTCTTAATTAATTTTTAAATTGAATACTTTGAATTCTTCATCTAACAACGTATTAATTCTGCGGTGCTCCCTTCCTACGATGCCTATTTTTCTTAATGGTTTATCCAGCCCTGCACCGAAGTTGATATGACAGTCTAGTTGTCATGTTTTAGTATAATCCTGTGGGAAGAAACATCAGTACCCGATGTAAACCCACGTGGTTGGGAAGGCGCCCCTATTGCCAAACCGCAAACGCACACACTAGGGATCTCAACCACACCCGCGAGCCAGGGATGGACGCCACACTGTAGTCCGATTAGTCATCCAAGACCCCCTAAATGTACCATCAGATATATTTTGTTTCAATAAACTGGGTATTGAAATGGAATGGGGTTAAACGACCTACTGTTCTGCACAGACTGGGCGAATGAAGACGGACAGTACCCATTCGGCAAATCTCGACAGATTCCGGTACCCTACATGTAGGCTTGGATGTATGACAGTAAGTGATATGTACCTACGACCATACATTTGCGATGCGGCTACCGGTTTATTTTTACAAAAAAGTCCCAAATTGCGTCTTTTGTAGAGTGTGAATACCTAAATGAGCAAAGATATTGTCTCAAGGCTGCTGGTTTGATAAAATCCCCTGGTAATTCCACAAACCAAATGCCAAACGTGACGTTTGTTGATATAATACACTCTCCACAGAATTCTCCATGGGGGCAGCCATTTTTTGCATTCGGAATCATTAAAATAGATCGAAATGGCGGAAATGGTCAGACATCCGAGATTCAGATGCGTAGAATCTGTCTAAATTTACCGAATTGGACAGTACCAGTTGATAAGCCACGCCATCGAATGATTACGTACGCGTTTTTAAAAGACGCCATTTAATTCAGGGCAGAGATCTCTATTGTCAAAGAAGATAGTTCTTTGTTTATCACGAGCGCGCTGTGTTATAAGGCCTGTCAAGGAATCAACTGGTGTGGTTTCGAATCTCCGGTTGTACCTCGTGGGTTTCCTCCGAGTCCTCCGCTTTCCTCCCACTGCTAAAGACCCCTACGCGCAAACGAATTATTGAAATAAAATTAAAACTAGTTTGTGTCGAGTAGACGTTAAACCCAATATCTCTCTCTGTCTCTCTCTCTGTCCCTCTCTCTCTCTCTCTCTCACACACGAAATAATTCGGCCTGTAAGAAGACAAACTGCAATCCGCTTTTACCGTTCGATAAATTTATGACCTACATCATGGGAACATAAATGCCAAAGGATCCTAACCCTAGGTCCACGTGAAACGTCGGCCTACCCGAGAAGAGTGACCCACTAGTCTATGCCACCACTAAAACACCGACATAAAAGAAACCAAAAAGACCCCAAATAACATTTTAAGCATTTCAAGTTTTCAAGTTAACCAATGTATGAGTATTTTAAGATAAAACAAAGTGTTTCTCTAAATGCCAAACAATACACGCTAATAACACGACAAACAAACAGATTAAACAACATAACATACATCTTTTTTTAAAACTTAAAATGTCAGCTAATAAACCTGTTTTTCTTGTAGAGTCTTAACGGCTAATTAGATGGCGACCTTTTGTAAAGGAAATTGACTTCAGTGTGAATAGTTTGAAATTTACACCGAGTGGTAGATGCGACAAAACTTTTTACAAAATTGTCAGTTTGTAACACGGACACGAGTACTTTTATTTTTTTTAAAATGGCCACAGTTTTATATACATTGAACAGTTATTTTAGAGAGGTGGTTTAACGTCCGCTCGACACAGACTAGGTCATTTCGGGAGTAACACATAGTTCAATTTTATTTTCATCTCTCTCTGTCTCTCTCTCTCTCTCTTCTTGTATCGTATTTGAGGATCACGTGGCTAACTGGGTAAGTGGCTTGTTCGCTGTCTAGTCGCTCGAATGGGACGAAAATCCGAGGTTCCGTGTGCACATTGGCGTGCACGTAAAATATCCCTTTTCAGTTGGAATTCGATATAAGAGTAGGCCGTAGCACCGCTGTCCTGGCAAATTCGACTCATTGCACACTGTATGACGTTCACATGTCTTCATTAGCCCAGTTTAGGAGCAAAACAGTAGGACGTTAAACCTCATTTCATTTCATTTTGTATCTTATTTTCCTGCGCTACCATAGTATGTTTTGGTGTCCTCATTAGTACTGTTGGTGTATACAAAGATGCCCGTTCTCATTAGTAAGAACAAAAATATATCAATCAAATTTGATTTCATTTTATTTTATTTCAGGGCGTAGTAATCCAGTAGTTTTGAGGGCATTTTGAGTATACGTCAACATTTTGTCACTAACATTTGCCAATTGACCACATAACTGAGGGCACCCCAGATACGACAAACTAAAATAGAGCCATCGTTCTCACCTGTGTGTGTTAATCTAATTAATTGAATTAGGACAGGTAGAGATCGTGTGTGTTCATATTAACACATTCCTCACCCCACAAGCAGACAACAAACTTGATTTACCAGTCAACAAACGTGTATAGGGTAACACCTAGCCTTTGTTTACCAGTACTCCTACACTAACAAATATAACACACACGGGGACATATGAACTTTAGAGAAAGAGAATGGGGTTTAACGTCCTACTGTTCTGCTCCGACAAGGCTAATGAAGTCGCGCATACGCCATGCAGTGTACTTTGAGGAATATTTTGTTCTGACAGTTACTCCTTTCCTATATCGAATTCCAACTGCCAAGTGTTCTTTTACGTGAACGCCAATATGTGCACGGGACCTCGACATTTCGTCCCATCCCAATTACTACACGGTGTCGCTCACCAGGCCCTCTGTCCTGCGCCATTCACAAAGGGGGGGGGGGGTGCCGGAAAATACAGATGAACTAACCTTTCCGTGGATACTATTCAAAAGCCGGTAGTAAAGCGGTAGGGGTCTGGCCTCTCGACTGGAATATCTCAGGCTCTAATCGAGTACCTTCTCGCATTTTTCACTTTTCAGGATCTTGTCAGGTCAAGACTTGTGTGTGGCTAAAAGTTGCGAAAGCATAGGTCCATGTACACATAGGCTATGCCTGTTCCCCAATCCCTATTCAGATACAAATCTGAATAAAATATTGCTTATAAAATAAGCGTGCACGTAGAGGCGGAGACGTCGTAGTCTGGGAAGAATTCCACCTATATGTCAGTCTTGAAACGCCTTTTGGTTGCGGACGTACACTAGGACGTTAAATCACATTTCTCTGGAGAATTTAAAATCGAGTAGGCTTACACGCCGCAGTCATACCAATATTTCCCTCCTGGCGAAAGCCCATCTTTGTTAGTGGGCACAGAAAAGCAGTCGGGTAAAGACCACTTTATTTCATTTTGACAAACCCGATATAACAAAAACAAAAACATCAGTAACGCTACAAGATCATTTGTTAACCCAAGGAATTACTACGGGTTGTAGTAAATGAGGGATCCAAATTCGGAGGTTGGAAGTTACAGGATACGAATACACTAGGGCAGCAGGATTGAATTGAAAGTTTCTAAGTTGATGAACTTTGGGGAAATGGGTCAAATGTGCCAAAAAAACGGTGCTGCTTGTGAGTATGGTAGTCGTGGGCCCCTGAAGAAGATAAAGTACCCAGGTAGTTCGGTGCCTGTTTTAGTCTTGAATTTAAGTCGGTTTTGATGAATTGGTATGATTCACCCCCAACCCCAGGCCGTCAATGATAACACTTAACGTCAGGTGTTAAGTGGACGTTAAATCCCATACCCACTCCCGAAATGATCTAATTTGTGTCGAGTGGACGTTAAACCCCATCTATCTCCTTCTCTCTCGCTCATTATCTCTCTCTCTCTATCTGTCGCCCTCACCCCCCCCCCCTCTCTTACTCTCACTCTCACACTTATTAAACGTTAATTTGTAAATAATTTCTTAATATTGAGGGGAAACGGACTTTAAATTCCATACCCTACCCCTCTCCCGAGATGTTAGTCCCGAAATATCTAGTTTGTGTCGAGTCGACGTTAAACCCCATATCTCTCTCTCTCTCTCTCCGTCTCTCTCTCCCCCCCTCTCCTCCCCACCCTTCCTCTTACACTTATCAAACGTTATTTTGTAAATAATATTTTAATATTGAGGTGAAAGGTCCCTTCCTCTCCCTCTCCCTCTCCACCCCCCCCCCCCCCTCTCTCTCTCTCTCTCTCGTTCTCTCAACAACTTAAACCTAATCATTAACGCTACAAGATCATTCTTATTAAAGTTTTTATTTTAACCTGTAACACCCCGGGTGAATGTGTCACGAAGATGATAGGAATTAGATAGAATGCAGGAAGTACTGAGTAAATAAAAGAATAGTCTTAGCATTATATTCCCTTTGTCTTTAAGTATCATTTACAACAATAAAACTAAACAATAGAAACAATAAGATTACACAAATCTGCTCAAAGAACAATCCTTTTTATTGTAAGTTTTGTGTGCGATTTGGAGAACGTCGCAGATTTAACAGGCGTATCTAACTCCTCAGCATTCTCTTCAAGTGTGAAGATTTCGCGACGATGGGAATTAAAATTGCGTCTCGTCGACGGTTGACGTGATCTGGACTCTAGTGAATAAAGTTGCAGTCCCTCACACCATCCTTGGTTTGTTGTGAAATCTCGCGTGAAGTCGACATTACACGTTCCTGCGCTTCACGCTAACTTGTAATTATGACGTCATATTAGGCCAGATATTTAAAGCGATGTAAGACATATTTAAATAGTAAATGTGTAGCACGAGACGGGATTCCCCACATAGTATAGTGCGTGTTGGTGTATTTATTTTCATTCACATGGTTCAAGAATTATTTCAATTAACACTACATCGAGGAGAATAACAGGCCTTTTTGTGAGTGTTCCAAGATGGCGCTGAGTGCATCATCGTCTGCTATCGTCGTAACGGCAGTTATTGCCGCGCTTGCTATGGGAGCTGGATTAATTATTGGATATTTATTGCGACCAGCCATCACAAACAATTCAACATCAGAACTCTTTGTAGACACAAATAACCAGACTTTTTCTCATCTTCTAGAGAATTGTGGCGGTGCAGCTCGAGAATTACCGGTTGTTAAAAAGTAAGACACGTGCTTTTAAAAAAATATATGTTTCACATTGAGAACAAACGAATAAGATACAATGGCAACCGCCATATGAGAGAGAGAGAGAGAGAGGGAGAGAGAGAGAGAGAGAGAGAGAGATGTTGTTTAACGTTCACGCGGCACAAACCAGGCTATTTCGGGACCAATATAATATGGTTCAATTTTATTTGAATAATTAGCTTTCGCATATGGGTCTTTGGCTGGAAATCGAAACCACGCCTTTTAACTCAATAACCGACCAACTATCAGGGTTCTTTGACGTGAACGCCAACTTCTACACAGGATGTCGGTTTTTCGTAACCACCGACCCAACGCCGGATTAACCATGGTGGGGGCCCTGGGGCCTGAAACATGTGGGGGGCCCCTGATTTCCGACCGCGAGCGCCGATGGCGCGAAACCCGCAAGGGGGTCTGGGACAGGGCCGTATGTAGGATTGTAAACGTGCCCCTCTCCCCCCAAAAAATTGAAAATTAGAGTGTCACAAACGCGTTTTCCACCACTTGGAGCTGCAATCAACGCCGCTCCCGTGTGTCAATTTCGGCAGCGCTTTTTCTCATTTTGATGTTAAGCACACCAAAATGAGAAAGTCCTTATCCTCTAAACTAGAATTAGTCCGAAACACCACAAGGCGACGCTGATAGGGCGACCAGAACGAAAATCTCTAATCATGTAATTTGGTGGCGGCGCCCCCAAAGACCAACAAGGTCCTACATCACAGCCTGTGAAGTGAATAAGGGCGACCAAAACGAACGACCCAGAAAGAGGTGATAGGTGAGGCCCTTCGCCTATGAGGGCGGCACCCTGTCAGGGGTCCACCCAGAGAAAATTATGAAAAATAACGATGCAGGAAACACGTTTTTCTGCCATTGAGGTGATATCTGAGTGTAAATTTCGGCAGCGCTTTTTCTCATTTTGATGTTAAGCACACTAAAATGAGAAACTGCTTATCCTTTAACTAGAACTAGTCCGAAACACCATTAGGCGACGTGGATAGGGCGACCAGAACGAAAATCTCTAATCTTGTAATTTGGTGGCGGCGCCCCCAGAGACCAACAAGGTCCTGTTAAGTGAATAAGGGCTACTAAAACGAACCCTTTAATGTCATGTGGTGGGTCAGACGCCGACCCAGAAAGAGGTGATAGGAGAGGCCCTTCGCCTATGTGGGCGACACGCTTGTCAGGGATCTACCCTCAGAAAATTTTGAAAAATAACGATGCAGGAAACATGTTCTTCTGCCATTGGGGTTATATCTTAGTGGCAATTTTATATTTTATATGGCGGCAGATTTTTTAACAGAGGCGTTTGCTTCTGGTGTCCGCAACTTGGGTCCGCGCCTGTGGTGGCGCCCGATAGCCTCCACATAAGAGATATAAGAAAGTTTGGATCAGGTGTAGGCGCAATTAAAACCGACCGACTCATCAGTGCCTTGGAGCACCCCTTTATGTGATCATAATCGAGTGTATTATTTTATAATTGAAAGGTTGTCAATCTTTTTGGTTGGAAGCGCCTTTTTTTTTCGGGAAATTTTCAGAAATTGGAGGCCGGAAACATGATTTCCTGGAATTTAAGGCACTTGTGTGGAGCCATTTAGAAGTACCTCCCCAAGATGAAATTCTGCTACAAAATTAGCGCATTCTGGCGTTATTTCAGTGGACCTATCCATGCGAGTGCTATGAAATGATGGCATTTCTAGAGGAGAGGCTAGACGCAACTGAGATTTTTTTGTAGGGGACCCCTAATGCGGGGGGCCCTGGGGCCTGTACCCAATGGTTAATCCGGCCCTGGTGATAAATGCGTGTGCTATGAAATGATGGCATTTCTATAGAGGAGGTGACTGGACGCAACTGAAATTTTATGTGGGGGGCCCCCTACTGTGGGGGGCCCTGGGGCCTGTGCCCCATGGTGCCCCATGGTTAATCCGGCCCTGCACCGACCAACTAAACACTATCCTTGTCAGGCCGTCCATCCTGCAACACTGAAAATCCGGGTCATATAAATCACTTATCCATAATGTTTTCTGAAATCTTTTGGATATGCTGTTTAGAATATGCATATTTATAAACATTTCTTTACTTGTCGATCCTTTTTTGCAATAGTTTGAGCGATATTGACCAAAACACGACCTCGTGGATTCTTGTGGGTTATTTTTTTTTTTAATATTCCTGGTCCGACCGTTTGGTTTTAACTAAGAGGTAGCAGGGTCGATCCCTGGCGATGTCGGTCGAGAAAGTTTTCTATAGATTTTTTTGTCAGTAGTCCAGTCAAGTCCAAAATCAGAGTTACCATTTTTACCATTGGCAGCAAATTAAGGATCAGACATCCTGAAAACAAAATAAGTGTAAACTTTTCTTTATAGAACACTGTATGGCAAATGACCGCCTGCATTAGTCTGGTTGGTGCCGACAGTAGGACGTTAAACTCCACTTTATGTCATTTGGAATGAAAGAGTGCTTATTACGACGTGGACGCAGGTTCTTCCTGCTGGGTTGTCCTTACTCCTAAATGACACTTAGGGGTGGACTTTTACCTACTTATAGATGGACTGAGAAGGTGACGGCGAGTATGGTGTCTTGGGCCCCTTAAGGATTAATGTCACTTGTTTTGTTGGGGGTGGGGGTGGGTTAGTCTTGAATTTACGCCATTTTTTTAAATATGGGCAAGATTGTTCTTCGAGATTTTATGTTTGATGGTTTATATTTTAGGGTATTTTTTTTATCGTAAGCATTGGAACATAGAGGATATACTCTAAAAAGCACCATTTCTTTATGAGTTTTCCCATAATTTTTTTTTTGGGGGGGGGGGGGGCAAGGGTCGTGAGAACTCATACGCATAATCTAGAGTCGGGCTCCTCGAGGCACTGTTTGGTAAACCCACCCAAACCTTTACACTGGGACCACCTCGAAGCATTGTTTGGTTAATATACGAGAGTCGGCTATTCGTCTATAAATGCGGGGATGGATGGCTGAATGGTTAGCGTGCTCGCGCTGTATCATAAAGCCTGTCATTTAGTCAACGGGCGTGGTTTCGAATCCCCGGTTGTACGTGACAAGGAGTAGGGTCGCCTGTCCAACCTCGTGGGTTTTCACCGGGTCTTCCGGTTTCCTCTCACTGCTAAAGACCCCTACGCGTAAGCGAATTATTGAAATAAAATTAAATCCATATGTTAGTCCCGAAGTGATCTAGTTTGTGTCGAGTGGACCTTAAACCACATCTCTCTCTCTCTATCTCTCTCTCTCTCTCTCTCTCTGGTCTATAAATGATATCGATGTTATAATGTTGTTAGCAAGTGTCAGGTATAAGTTATTTCCCTGTTATTTCTCTCCCTCTCTCTCTCTCGATCGCCCTCTCTCTCTCTCTCTCTCCCTCTCGATCGCCCCCTCTCTCTCTCTATCTCTCTCTCTCTCTCTCTCTCTCTCTGGTCTATAAATAATATCGATGTTATAATGTTGTTAGGAAGTGTCAGGTATAAGTTATTTCCCTGTTTAATTAACCCTTTAAATCAAATATATTTACCTAGAGTTTTAAACTTGAATCAATACGAATCAAATATTCCTACATTCTATGTCACAAGTTAAACAGATGAATTTAATCCACCTAGTAACTTTAACAAACAATCCACTATCGTAAAATTTATCTCTAATTTATTTACGTCAAACGGTAGTCATATAGACATAGTGGGTGAATCTCAGTTGTTGGGGGGGGGGGGCGACTATTTGGCCGTAGTTTCAGGATGAAACAATAATTAACTAAAACAAATTTTCCGCAAATTAACAAAATCAACAAACAATCGACTATCTCATTAATTTGCGCCAAGCGGTAGTCAAATAGACGTAGGGGGCCATCTCAGTTGGGGTAAAATGAAGTGGGGCGGTCTGAGGCTATTTGCCCGAAAAATTTGCTTTGTCACCCGTATTTTAGATTTCAGAATGAATCAGTCATTAACTAAAACGAGTCTAATATGGTTTTCTGATGTTTGTGCCCGAAAAACGGAAATATATTAGCATAAAAATGGACTGAGTTTTATCAACTTAATACGAAGTAGTTCTAGGGTCCATGTTTTCGATGTAAAAGAAACAATATAAGTTGGGCTACTGTGGGTACAAGGATTCCCCATAATATACAACTCGCAAAACTTATGTAGAATTAATTAAGAATTCCTGCATAACTGTTTAAATGGGGGACAGCTCGAAGTTGAGAAAGAAATTATTTTGAGCTTAATAATCTGCTGATGATCCTATCTATTGGAACAGTTCCAAATATCATCACGATTACAATATTTCGGACTATATTCGACAAGAAGATCATTTTGAAATTCCTAAAGCGATACAAGATAAACGGGATAATCCTGTATTCCACCCAAAGTCAATATTGTTTTAAAACAAAGAATGGGACCAGACTGACATTCAAAAATCGCTTTTAACTTTAAAAACTATTAAAATTTGCATTTGTGTATTTGTGTACGAAACGTGTAAATTAACATATCCGCAATAATTATCTGGCGACAGATTTCGGATAGCTTCTCAACCGGAGACAGTGTGCATCGCGGAAGTGCTTTTAGGTTGTTTTTTTTTAGCATAAACCAGGAAAAAAGATTTTCAAATAATTAGGTATTTTAACAATGGATTAAAAAAGGGGTAATTTTCGTCATTGAAAAAAGCATCGCCATATATTTGTGTAGATCAAATATTCTGTGCGACACGGACACATTCTAAAATTTAAAACAAAAAGAATATTTCGAAAGTTAAAGATAGCGGGATATTTCGAGAACGAATAGATTCATTAAATTTTGTTGTCGATTCGCTAAAATGAAATCAAAACTACAAAAAAACTGTTTAAACGTTCATATTCTAAATTTAAAAAAAAAAGAAATAAGAATATTTCGAAGGTTAAAGATGGCCGAATATTTCAAGAACGTATAGTTGTATTAAATGGTGTAAGCTGTCATTTGTGGTATTATTTGCCGGTTCGCTAAAATGAAACAAAAACTATTAAAAAACGTTTTAAACTGGTCATAAAATTAATTTTATAGAGAATCTCCTATGAGTCTTTATATAAAAAGATATCAACACAAGTTGATAATGTAAAATAAACGAGGCTCTGCCGAGTGTTAATATATGTTTTATATTATGGGGTGATAAATTATATTAAAGATATCAACACAAGTTCATAATGTAAAAAATATATTTTTTATATTATGGGGTGATACATTATATTTCACATTTTCCAGAAAAAAATATTTTTGATATATTTTTTTATATTATGGGGGTGATAAATTATATTTCACATTTTCCACAAAAAAAAAATACTTTGGGATCAAATCTATATTTTTTCTTAATTTGAAATTGTTTTCGGATGTCTTTAAACATATTGCCATAGCTGAATCAACATAGACAGAAGCAACATATATTTCCGCATATGGATTTACATTCTGGTTTATGCTATTTAATGCAATGCCTAAAAACGTGCGTAGAGCAGTGAACCGGAAGTAGCATCACTCACAAACAAGGCCAATGACACTCCCCGGCTTAAGCTTCCTGTATACCTCAAGTTTATATAATAATACCTCAAATTTCTTTCATGGTTTATATTACATTTGCGGTATCTAGTGGTTTAACGCGAGTGCGTGAAATAAAAGTTCTGTCATTGGGTTATATGGCATGGTTTTGATTCCTTTCTTCAACTGACAAGGAATAAGGTCTCCTGTCCACAATCTCGTGGGTTTGTCCTTCCACTGCCAAATGGAACTATGTGTTAGTCCCAAAATTATCTAGTTTGTGTAGAATAGACCCCCAACCCTCCCTCTCCCTGTAGTGTTCTTCGGGGGAGTTCACATAGCAAACAAATTATTGTGGTTTTCCTTTATTCAGATATTTATCCGTTCATGATGTCCACAAATTCGTGGGTTTGTCCTCCCACTGCCAAATTGTACCAGTGTGTTAGTCCCAAAATGATCTAGTTCGTGTCCAATAGACCCCCTCTCTCTCTCTCCCTCCCCCCTCTCTCTCTCTCTCTCTCTCTCTTTCTGTACTTTTCATTTGGGGATTTCACATAGCTAACAGTTTATTGTGGGTTTTTTTAATTCAGATATTTATCCCCCCCCCCTCTCTTTTCTCTCTGTCCTTTTCATTTAGGTAGTTCACATAGCTAACAGTTTATTGTTGTTTTATTTTATTCAGATATTTAGCCGGCCATGACGTGGAGGCGTGTCGTGCTTTCACCTGTGATATACCAGTTCCTAATACCTACCAGGTTTATCATCTGGACGGGGATGAAACAATTACAATCGATGGAAAATTAAATGAAAAAGCTTGGAAAGATGTCGATTGGAGTGATTTATTTATTGGTAAAATAATTTGACCTTTTAAAGATGATTGTAAAATGAAAATAAATATTGGAGTGCCAGCAGCACCCAGACCTCAAATGGAATGTCTACAACTTTTAAATTAAATTTTAAACATATATTCCAGTACCCATAAAACAGACCAGGGTATAAAAATACATACTGATATGTGTTATCCATCAAAACAATTAAATATAGTTTATGGGAGATCAGATTAAGCGTTGGCAGTTCTCACTATAATGGTTAAATACTATTTGTTGAACATTTAAGTAAAATTGATCCACTCTGAAATGAGAATTTACCGATTGAATTTTCTACTTAGCCTCGACCATCATTACTAAAGTCGGTACGATAAAAACACAGTCTCAATTATCCATTGCATGATTTAATCACGAATGAAGGTTGAGCAGCTAGCGTTGACATCGAGAGTTGATTATGCCCTGGATAAGTTAATTAATGTCTAATTAATAATTTAAAATAAAATTTCTGACCTAAAGACAAACCTGCAATAGGCAGATTCAGCTCTTGCATAATGCATGTTTAAGAGCATATGGACGATGTGACAGAACCCTCATTGTGCCCACTTATCGATGAAAGAAATCGCAGACAAGCAAAATCACGTAATTTTCCTTAGATGATAAATCTATTGGTTTTTCATTTACAGATATAAAAGGTGTCAATTTTCCCGCTCCCAAGTTTGAGACGAGGATAAAACTGCGATGGGATGCTACCCACCTATATTTTGCTGCCTATATGGAAGAAACAGATGTTTGGGCCAACAGAAGTTTACACGATACAACAGGTAAAATTAAATGGGGTTTATCACCCCCGTCAAAATTTTGAGATTAACATACGGTAGTTTATATGTCAATGAATATGGTATAAATAAAATAAAAACCAAGTACGAACAATCCAAACCATAAGAGTACGAACAATCCAAACCATAAGACAGAATTCAAAGTCCTAAAAACGTTTTAGACAAAATAGTTTAATCGGCATGTATGCTATGCGAGGGGGGAGGATTATTTTGCCTCGGCCGTGGCGTATCCGTCTTCGAATTCCATTTGCCATTGTGTACACGTTTTTTTTTTGTCCCATCCGAACAGTAAGAAATGCTCTCATTGGCAACCCCAGAAGCATTACACCTGACTTGAAAACTGTGGAGGATTCTTCTCGCCGGGATTTTAACCCTGGTTAATCTATTCGAGAGGAAAGTCCCCGATCGCTCGACCTGCGCCTTTCTCATCCCACTCGACAGACCTGTGTTTGAAAATATCAGGGAAATTACTCGACCCGACTATCTCTCCTCCCCCCTCCCGATTAGTAAGCCACACCAACAAAAATAACATTATTCGTTTTAATACACGTTTCTACAATCATGAAACTAAAACAAGAAGAAAAATTCCAGAAATATATTGAGAAACATCTTTATCCCTCTAGAGCCTGACCCCTTTTATATTCCCGAAAAAATTGATCTCCTAAATCAAACATGTGGGCCCAAATCTGGGCATGTTGCGTATTTGCAACATCAGGCTCAAATTGTCACAAACTAATACAAATGTGCAAATTCATAGTCATTTTTTTTCATTGATTATAACTTATTTAAATTGGAAATTTTGTCACCGGCCGGCCCAAATTTAGTATTGCACATCTGCAACAGTAGGCCCTATTAGATACTTGTTTCTCGTCCATTGATTGTCTTAATGAAGTATATGATAAAAAGCTGCACCACTGACAAGGGGAAACCAAACCGAAAAATCGCCAGACTAGCAAGCCTGAGTCTTACCCACTTAGCCACTGTTAATATGTGGGACTCATTAAGTCACATCGATGTCATCGCTATCAGTGATTGTAGGTGCCTAACAAATATTCACGACTGATCCGTGTGTTAGCCAGGGTGTTGCGTTACGTAAACTCAACACATAATTTGCTGCATCACTCACGGTTTTGTTGATTTAAACTTGAAGTTTTAGACCGGGTAAAAGATTTTTTATATGATGAAATTAAAGGAGCTAAGTCTCTACTCAATATCATACAACATCCGCGACATTGAAAACACGATTTATTTGTCAAATTAAATCAACATTGATGTTGTGATCTTACCGGGAAAAGAAGGGCTTCTGATATCCAATATTTAGTACAAAATAAACATTTTACCATTGGTACACGAATCGCGTACCATAATGCGTTTCAGCCCCAGTTCTAGTAAGAGACTTAGGAGGCGAGGCTAGACACATTGTACCAAATCAAACGGCTTTTGTAGACTGGAATAACCAGACGCTAGAAAATTGCACTCGATTGAGACTGCTGGCTTATTTCGCTGAACATAATTGATTTGAAATTGGAGTAAAAACGGAAACCATTGAATGTAAATCAGTTTATATACATTCATATTACATTATTATGTGTGTTGCGAACAACTTTTGTCAATTTCTAGGTCCTAAATGTTAGCGATTTAGCTCCTTTAATTCGATCCTCCTTTAAGTTACTCTAGCTCTGTGAAAACATTAACAACATGTTATGTTGATTGAATGCAGCCAATCACATAACAGCAAATCGTGATACGTTTTATTCGTGTACATGCACATTGTTTATTTATCGCGTGGATTGGGCAATGCAGAAAGAGAGAGAAATG
Source organism: Patella pellucida (assembly GCA_917208275.1). Classification (NCBI taxonomy): domain Eukaryota; kingdom Metazoa; phylum Mollusca; class Gastropoda; family Patellidae; genus Patella; species Patella pellucida. The sequence goes on from OU795040.1 coordinate 72,846,252, forward strand.
GGGTTTAAAGTCCACCGGCACAAACTAGGTCTTTTCATGGTACAATTTTATTTCAATAATTCGCTTGCGTGTAGGGGTCGTTAGTCGTGAGAGGAAAATGGAGGACCCGGAGAAAACCCACGAGGCTGGGGCTACTTCTTGTCACTTACAACCGGGGAATCGAAACCACGCCAGTTGACTCAATGACAGACCTTACGATACAGCGCGCACGTGCTACCCCCCCCCCCCCCCCCCCCCGCCCAACGGTTGTCTCCCACTGCTAACAACCCCTACGCGCAAGCGGCTTATTGAAATAAAACTGTTAGTCCCGAAATAACCTAGTTTGTGTCTAATGGACGTTAAACCCCATTTATCTCTCTCTTATAAGATATAGTATATGAGAATTGACAATAAGTAGGATACATGCTTAACTTAGGACAGTTGTCTAAGCACAATATAGTTAGCAATGTAATTTATATGTGAAAATAAATTTAAAAATATTGATGATTTTATTTTATTTCAGTTTATCAAGATAATGCTATACAGATGTTACTTGATACAAGACAGAGTAATCATAAGTAAGATATTTTGAGTTAGTCCAGTCATCTTTATATACAGAGGGGTTGGGTGGTCGAATGGTTAGTGTGTGCAAGCTGTATCATAAAGCCTGTCATTGAGTCAACTGGCGTGGTTCCGAATTCCCTGCCGCCTAGTTGGATGGCCGAATGGTTAGCGTGTGCGCACTGTATCATAAAGCCTGTCATTGAGTCAACTGGCGGGGTTTCGAATTCCTGGCCGTCTGTCCCACCTTGCGGGTTTTCTTCAGGTTCTCCGGCTTCCTCCCACTCCTAAAGACTCCTACGCGCAAACGAATTATTTAATTATGAAAAAATTAAACAATATGTTATTCCAGAAATGACCTAGTTTGTGTTGAGTGGACGTTAAACCCCAATATTTTTTTCTCTCTCTCTCCAGTTACAGATACATTATTATAAATTTAAATAAAGAGTTGGCCGTGATTGCCATAATAGTTCAAAAATATATAATTCATAATGAATATATTCAAAGTTCATTCAAATTACTTTATTCTGAGCGAAGTAATGGCGGTTTGAAGGTGAAGAGTAGATCGATTATTATTGTTGCAACGGTACTTGAAAATCGAGACTCACCATGGTTAAGTCTCGATTATCCAGTTTTCGTAAAATATCAAAATCTCGCCTGTGTTTATATCCATTTAAATCTTGGCCATCCGTTGGTCTAGACAGTTGATTATAGGTTTATAGGTTAGTCAGGGGCCTGTTTCACGAAATTTTAACTTAAGATAAAATCCAAATTTTAGTACATACTTAAATCTGATTGGCTAAGCGCTAAAATCAATCTAATACTATCCAATCGCATTACTAAAATCGGATTTTATCTTAGTTAAAATTTCGTGAAACAGGCCCCTGGTTAATAAATGTCTCTATTCTTATGTTGTGTAAAGTCTACCATATTTTACAGATATAAAGAAATTACCATCAATGCACTTGGTACAATTTCTGATATGATGCTGACCAGGGTGAGTATAGCTTATCTGTTAACTCCTGACCTTTCACAAGCCTTACCTATGCTCTCGCCCTTATTCACGACAACGAGCGGTGTTTGACCCCATGGCGACAGACATTGGTTAGTCACAGTTCCTTGCATTAAAAGGAAAAGAAGTCGCCGTAGCTAACATGGGTGGCCCAGGTTCGACCCCGGGATTTACCTGATGAATTGCCTTGGGGTTGTCTTGTCAGTGGCGAAGAGAAGATAACCCGACAAGAAACAATGTTCAAACACCACTATTACGCGAAGACGCTACCCTGCACGTTGGAAATACGACGACGAGTGTCCACCAGGCGTCAATCTGAACAACAGACCCATCCTACCTGCAGAGAACTGGCTCTGACACAATGAACAGCAATGATATCCAAATGATCTTATCTAAACGCCATAGGTCGCGAGGTCGACGCACAGAAGTCAGTTTGTAAACAAACAAACGACTTCGACGAACAGAAAACCTGCTTCGTATCAGGGTTGCATGTGCAATAACAAGGGCACAATTTGTGATTGAATAATAATCCCCGGAAGAAAATGGGATTTTAAAGCCCCAATAACACTCTTGTTGTAACTGAATAATATGTTCCAATCTTTATTCTGGTCAACAATTTGTACTATTTTACAATATTTCAATTAAAAAATGATACAAATTTTATCTTAACACACCTAATTTTAAAAGTTGGAAAAATTCAACTACATGCTGGAACATGGTTTGAAAAGCCTTACGTAAGCACTTTCAAATGCAACTTGGATTTAAACATATTTTCGAACCCTCTGGACAAGTAAGATAGGTTGTAATGGATAATTTACACAACAGGTAGGACACTTAAACATCTTGTAGTTAGAATAAGGCTAAAAAAAAATTCTGGACCTGTCAAGCCAGCGAGAGTGTTATTGTCCCTTTAACAGAATTAGTATGTTTAAACGGACATTTGACACACGCGAGTGCCACACTATTGGCACTATTTTGTGATTCGTTCGGGTCTATTTAACATATACACAATGAATTCTGCTAATGTTTTTAGCGTAGGGATTGACTTATAGTTAATTTATTTAAGTTCTAAACAAGAATTTAAAACTTAAACGCAATTAAAAAAATAGCAAAATTCTGGCTGGGACTACTGTGAAAAATGGCCTTTCACTGGATACGTGCTAAAAAAAAAAAAGAAAGCTACCATTAATTTCGTCACGTTAGTTACGTACGACCAGGCGTATGTTCATCATCATTAACTCCACGGGTATTTAAATAGTATGGCGCTAAATCCTATTTCAATTTCATTTTCATTTCTTGTTCGGCTTATGTTTTGTTGTTTTCTTGTGTGTTGGTTGTTCGGGTTTTTACAGAAGATCATAGTTTTCCATATCATTTCAGCCTTACATGAATGATGGCGAACCGTTAAGTTTTTGGGAAAGTGACGTCAGCAGAGCTGTTTATGTTGATGGACCAATCAACGACCCCAGTTCCGAAAGTAAGAGCCACCTCTCGCTTTTAACCACGTCAATTTAAAGACATCATAAAGTCGTTTGAATGGTACGAAAAGACAAGTTCACGTGTACACATTGGCGAGCACGTAAAAAATCTCTTGTCAGATCGACCGCTGTCCGGGCAAAATTTCTCTCATAGCACGCTGCACGACGTATGCCCGTCTTTATTAGCCCAGTCGGAGCAGCACAATAGGACGTTAAACACCATTTGATTTGATTTCATTTCTGTATTCCAAACCTTCACATCGCCAAACTGATCTCTTTAATTCTTAGAATTACTAGTCGTGTTCCAAATTTCTGAGTAACATAATGTATATTTCTAGATAAACCCATGTCTTTTCCATTTAAATCTAATTAATAGATAGAACTATATTTCGTTTTATTTAATACTTTCGACGGCCTACACTACATGTGGTAAAGACAAGTAAAATCGAAATTTTGAACTATAAAAGCGAAACTAAATTGGATCTGTGTTTTAATAAGATTGTTGCCATTTCATTTGTAGATAAATTTTGGACAGTTGAAATGTCAGTACCATTTAAAACATTATATGCTGGAATATACAGAGAAAATGATTTCCCGTCAGATGGAGAAACATGGCGAGCTAATTTCGTAAGGTGAGAGATTTTTTGTTATGTTAGTTTCTCAGGGATTATAGATCAGGGGTCAAGAATTCATCAGGAGTTCCTCTCTATTAGTTTTTTTTAAATCCAGATTTTTTTTATCTAAACGATATATTTAATTTGAAATTGGTTGTCAAAAGTGCATAGAACACACTTTAAGCTTGTCAGTTTGTCTTTTGGCAAGTGGAGAGAGAAGGAAAAGGGGTTTAACCTCCACCCGACACAAACTAGGTCATTTTTGGACTACCATATGGTTTTAATTTTTATTTCAATAATTTGCTTGCGCGTAGGGGTCTTTAGCAATCGAAGGAAACCGGAGGACCCGGAGAAAACCCATAAGGTTGTAAAGGTGACCCTACTCCTTGCCACGTACAACCGGGGATTCGAAATCACGCCAGTGGACTTAATGACAGGCTTTATGATACAACGCAAACGTGCTAACCATTCGGCCATCCAACCTTCCTCTTTGGCAAGTGGGCCCCTGCGAAAGTGGGCGCCATTTAGACAAAATCGGAACAAATTCGAATTACATCCTTTTGTTTCCACTTACATATTTTTTGAAAGCTTAATTTATTTATTTAAATAAATGATAGTACTGTATTGGTGGGTGGGCCCCCTCTGTCTCTTGACAACCAATATTTTCAAACCCAGTCCGCCTCTGCCGCCATTAGAGGGTTTATATTACTATTCTGACACTCAGGGACGGGGGGGGGGGGATGCCGGGTCCGAAGCCTGCTGGTCAAATTTGATGGGTCTATGCCTACACTTGATCATGCGCAATCATTCTGACAAAATGTTTAGTTATTCATCGGTATTTTTAATAACTTATGTTGTTTATTTTTATTTCAGACCAGAATGGGAAACGGAAGTAGTATCAGGCAAATACCAAAAGGTAAATATTGTTCATTAATTAAAATACGTTACCATGATGATTCATTACTCCATGTCCGGAATCAATATATTATTATGTCGATTAAATCGTGTGTGAAATGAGAAAGAGTTTGTTATAGTGATGTGATATTTTAACTTTGTAATTTGGTATTATTCTTCTTGTTTTATTCTTATTTATAATTTATTGACTATATTAATGTGACTATTTTAACCGTGTCTCATAAGTCGTCATTGCCCGTCATCTACTTTTTACTTTATGTTACTATATGTATCAATATTTTAAACCTTTTGTTATTATTTTAGAGGTTAGATGTTGATGCTAGTTGGTGGGTATGGAGTTCACCAGGTGTATCTAATATTCACCTTCCAGACAGGTAATATATATTTTTTTATTTAAACAATATTTTATTCAGATATTGAAAGGGATTGAGGAACAGGCACAGTCCATATGACCTCTCTCCTTTTGGGTTGTCAGGGCCTAGTTGTGATTCTCACGCTGCGAAATAGTCGGCTGTTATAATAATTGACTACATACAATAATCCCAAAATAGCATGTTTGTGTGGGGTGAATATTACACACCATAACCCCGCCCAAAGCCCGAAAACACACCTGCATTCTGCTCTTATTTGAGAAATGGATGTTTCCAATGTAAAGATTTTATTTGAAACTACTAGTTGTATATCTAAATGCCATGGGACACAACTCTGTTATCCCTAAGAGGGATAAGACCAGTATCAGTAATTATTTCCTCTCTACGTATAGCAATTCTTTGTTTTTACCACCATTTCCCTCCTTTTGCAATGGGGGAGGGCTAATGGTTAACGCGTGTGCGTTTGATCTGAAAGTCAAGTGGCGTGTTTTCTACTCCCCGCTTCTACGTGACAACGAGTAGTGTCGCCTGTCCAAACTCGTATTCTACCCGCTGCTAAAGAACCCTGCGCGCAAGGGAATTATTGAAATAAGATTGAACCATGGGCTAGCTCGACATCATCTTGTCGAGTGGACGTTACCCCCCCCCCCCTCTCTCCCTCTCTATCTCTCTATCTCTGAATTTACATTGTATGCAACGTTTCGGTTAATATTTATGATTTTACGTCTGAAAGGTCAGGCATGGCGTGGTAGTTCTAGACTCTCCTTTTTTTCTAAGAAAGAAATCCAAACAATGTATTGTAAAGTTAATGTATTCATATGTTGCCATTGTAGGTGGGGATTGTTGCAGTTTACTAAATCCCAAGTAAAAACATCGAATTTTAAACTTGAAAAAGAATGGATTATCACAAATGCATTACTTGATACATTCAGAGCTGAAAAGGTAAGGATGGTAGAAAATAAATTTATTAATTTTTTACTATATTTTAGAGCCGAAAAGGAGAAAATGGTAGATAATATATTTGTTAAATTTTACCATATTTCAGAGCTGAAAAGGTAAAGATGATAGAAAATTTAATTATTGATTATTACCATATTTCAGAGCTGATAAGATAAAGATGGTAGATTATATATGCATTGATTATTACCATATTTCGGTTCTACTAATCATCGACACGAATCGACAGGTGTGATGATTAGTTACTGTAGCACAAATTAGAAATTTCCTCGATTCTGGTAGGTGGAATAGTGTGGTTGAATAGACAATAATTCCCCTCTAAATTATCAAGGCGAATTACTGCGTATAAATATTACAGTGTACGTACTTTTGTTCATTTGTGGGCCCAATGATCTTCCTTAACTCAAATCTTTATTGAAAAATTGGAAAATATCTTAAAAAACATTATGTACACATGACTTTTCAAATATCATCTTTTATGAAAACATATTTCTGATAAACATTAAACAATAGAAAATGAGTCATACCGACGACGTTCGTTATCCACCAGAACAATTAAAGGTACATTATGGGAGATTAGATAAAGAGTTGGCAGTTCTCACCATACTGGTTAAAAACTAAAGGCAATTTGCAGACAATTTCAGTCAAATTGATCGACTATGAATCGCGATTTAAGCCTAGTCTCGATTATCCATTTCATGACTGATCGTAAATGGAAAGTTTTGCAGCAAATCGGATCATAATCCACTAAAAATCGCAGGCTAGCGATACCATCGAGAGTTGATTAAGGTCTGGATAAGTTAATTAATAGTTTCGATAACAGCTCCTGAAGGCCTAACGAAATACCTGCAATAGGCATATTTAGGTCTTGCATAGTGTATGTTTAATTAAAACCGTTTTTAGTTATCCAATTATATTCATAACTCAAATGTTTATTCGACAATATCTTCAAGGAATTCTGCACACATGACTATCACACCAATTTCAAACATCATCTTTTATGAAAACATAAAACAGTAGAAAATCAGTCATAAATTAATTAAACCCGTTTTTAGTTATCCAATTATATTCATAACTAGGCCGTGGCGATATGGTCAAATTTGTTTTCTTTTTTTGGTAGCCTCAAGGTATTGCTAAACGTGATTGACAAGGACGTTATATAGACGTGGATCATGTCAAAAATTTACGTAACTTGTCACTCATATTTTTCTGTGATTAATCTTTACAAATTCAAATTTTACACCTCGATCGTTTCCTCCTAGTTTTTTTCCGGCGTGATTTCCCCTTGTCAGTGATGCAGAAGGAGGGCCTGACAAGGACAGTTGCCTAGTCGTTCGGATGGGACGAAAAACCGAGGTCCCGTGTACAAATTGGAGTGCACGTAAAAGATCCCTTGGCAGTTGGAATTCGATATAAGAGTAGGCCGTAGCGCCGCTGCCCGGGCAAAATTTCCCTCATAGCACACTGTTGGCGTATGCCCGTCTTCAATTGGCCCAGTTTAGGTGCTTAAGCGTAGGACTTTAAACCCCATTTTATTCATTCATTCCTCCTAGTTTGTTTACATCTACCACAGACTGAACCTCGGCCAGTTACGGATGATTTATCGACAAGTAAAAAATATAGACGTGGATCATGTCCAAAATTTACGTAATTTGTCACTCACATTTTTCGTTGATTTATCTTTACAAATTCAAATTCTACACCTCGTTTTTTTTATTTCTACTATAGTTGTGGTTCATGTCCAAAATTTACGTAATTTGTCACTCACATTTTTTATTGATTTATCTTTACAAATTCAAATTTTACACCTCGTATTTTTTATTTCTTCCGCAGGCCTATAAAGCTGTGACGGGGCGATTTACGGATGATTTATCGTTGTTAGATGTACCACCATACGTTCTGTCTAAACGATGTGTTAAGGATGTACAAGTGGCGCTAGATTGGGGAGGATTTACAGTCACGGCTATTCCGAATGATTCGACAATGAAAGAAGGCCATATAAGGACAGACAGATATATTTGGTATGGTGACGAAAAGGAAGAATTTTTCTAAAATGAGTGCGCCATGACGTGTATTTAAAACGACGGATTGTGGTTGGGGGGGGGGGGGCTAGAAGCAATTATCTAGTTCCGGTTTTTGTTTGGATTTCGGGGTCGTTATTTTTCCAATGAAAACGCTAAACACTCTCCCATGACAGGACTTAAACTCTCTTCATTAGCTGACTCTTTTTAAAACATGAGCTACTTCTTTGCCGTGGATACGCCGGCTAGTTTTTGTTAAAAAAAATTTTTGACTATGTCCGACTTTTTCGGTTGTAAACCTCGAAATGAATACGTCGGCTATTGTTACATTTCCCTGACTTTAGTCCAATTATGTCAGTTAAGGATTTGTCCACGTGAACGTATTTTATTTATCCTTTTCAAATTACGAACACGACACCGGTTCTCAGTATATAGGCTACAATTGTATAAACGTTGTTAATCGCTTTTTTGATAAATAGAAATAATGTTGTTAATAGCTTTTTATAAATAAACGGGGTTAAGCAAGCAGAGTAATAAAGGGTTATTTCCCTTAAGAACATATTTTATTTAGGATGTGTTGAGGTCGGAAATTCCAACACGGGAATTCCCTAACCCGGAACAAAAGAAAACAGAAGAACAATAAGTATTAGTTTAATTTAGTTTGTCTTTTGATTGAAGTGATTTCTTATATAGACTCTGCTAATTATAATTCTGGACAATGGTTTACTCACTACACAACAAAGCACAAATTTTTCGCACACTGGGTTATTCGACACACTTTTAATTCTAAATAACCACCATAAAAGTGAGATAACTCTGTGTCAATTAAGTGTTTATTGTGTAATTGTTGATTTATATCTGAATAAAATAACATTGAATGAAATAGGGTTTAAAGTCATACTTTGCTGCACCAACAGGGCTGCTGAAGACGTCCAACAAACGACATGCAGTGTGGTTATCATTCGGCAAACCTCGACAGATTCTTCGCATCTTAATCTCGGCTGTATGACCATTTCCGCCATATTTTATCTATTTTAATGGTTCTGAATGCAAACAATTGCTGTTCCCATGGAGATTTCTGTGGAGAGTGTATTATATCAACAAACGTCACGTTTGGCATTGGGTTTGAGGAATTACCAGGGAATTTTATCAAACCAGCAGTCTTGAGACAATATCTCTGCTTATTTAGGTATACACACTCTACAAAAGACGCAATTTGGGACTTTTTAGTAAAAGCGACACGTTTTCCTATTTAAAATAAATCGGTTGCCGCATCGCAAATGTATGGGCGTAGGTACATATCACTTACTGTCATACATCCGAGTCTAGATGTAGGATTCCGGCATCTGTTTAGATTTTCCGAGTGGTGTGGCTATAAGTAATGTTAATTTCAGACGGGTTGGGCGGATGTGGAAGTCGGATAGTCCCGCTTGACCTGTTATACATAACAACTCTCGCATCCCCTCAGACCGGTCGGGCGGAAGTCGGAAAGTCCCACGTGACCTGTTATAAGTTACAACTCTCGCACATGTACGTCGATAGTGTACAAAGAAAACTCTATGTTATTTTTTTTTGTATTTCTATTAAATAAAATGTTTTAAAATAAGATAAGAGAGAATTTTCTTTTTCATCATTTTTAGTTTAAACAATATTTTATTCAATAAGCTGAATTAGATCAAACAACAGGCAAAGGCCTATAAAAGTTCTCCCAAGAGCATTTTTGCGCGTGTTTATAATGTAATGGCTATTATAAATCGGTACTCAAATCCAAATCAAATTGGGATTGATCGAGGTGAGAGAGAGGGAGAGGGAGAGAGGGAGAGAGAAACTGTCATTTCGGGACTAACATATGGTTAAATTTTATTTCAATAGTTTGCTTGCGGGTAGGGGTCTTTAGCAGTGGGAGGAAACCGGAGGACCCGGGGAAAACCCACGGGGTATGACAGACGATCCTACTCCTTGTCACATTAAACCTGGGATTCGAAACCACGCCAGTTGACTCATCCCCCTCCTTCGCTGGATCATTAACCGAAAGGTCCAGGATTCAATCGCGTTGTTCGCCGATAATGTACTTCGGGCTATATATTTTGGTCTAGTGTATAGTTGGCGTTATATAAAAGAACCCTTATTAGTCGGAATTCTTGGTTTCCCTTCCGTAATGCAGGACGTTCAGGAAAAGCGTCCAGTCGTTTGGATGGGACCAACAACGGTGTTCCATGTATACCATATCAGTTGGAAATCGAAATAAAAGTTGGCAAAATTTTCTTATTGGTATGCCGTATTATGTTCGCCCTTATTGACTCTGTCTTGACTTAAAGGAAAAACCCACTAGTGTGGCTTCTCCCTTATTGACTCTGTCTTGACTTAAAGGAAAACCCCACTAGTGTGGCTTCTCCCTTATTGAGTCTGGAATGCAGAAAAAAGAGCGTTTAACTTCATCACATGTTATTCATTATTTGACATAATATACCTCGTATTATATATAATAGTGCTTACTGTGTCTTGAAGTTATTTTAATAAAATAAATATTGGCTGTTATATGACTTACGGTGCCTTGAAGGTATTTTAATAAAATAAATATTGGCTGTTATATGACTTACCGTGTCTTGAAGTTATTTTAATAAAATAAATATTGGCTGTTATATGACTTACGGTGCCTTGAAGGTATTTTAATAAAATAAATATTGGCTGTTATATGACTTACCGTGTCTTGAAGTTATTTTAATAAAATAAATATTGGCTGTTATATGACTTACCGTGCCTTGAAGGTATTTTAATAAAATAAATATTGGCTGTTATATGACTTACCGTGCCTTGAAGGTATTTTAATAAAATAAATATTGGCTGTTATATGACTTACCGTGCCTTGAAGGTATTTTAATAAAATAAATATTGGCTGTTATATGACTAACCGTGCCTTGAAGGTATTTTAATAAAATAAATATTGGCTGTTATATGACTTACCGTGCCTTGAAGGTATTTTAATAAAAAAAATATTGGCTGTTATATGACTTACCGTGCCTTGAAGGTATTTTAATAAAATAAATATTGGCTGTTATATGACTTACCGTGCCTTGAAGGTATTTTAATAAAATAAATATTGGCTGTTATATGACTTACCGTGCCTTGAAGGTATTTTAATAAAATAAATATTGGCTGTTATATGACTTACCGTGCCTTGAAGGTATTTTAATAAAATAAATATTGGCTGTTATATGACTTACCGTGCCTTGAAGGTATTTTAATTTATTGCATATAATGAACGTGATGTTATCTAAGTATCCATATTTATTGAGCTCATTTATCAGCCTATATAACATCAGCCTTACATCAGCATTATTATTACACGCATTCCAAACCACATGTTTATCTATATGCACATGGTTGTATTTTAAAAGAGTTTTTATACTTGCCGAAGCGTAGAGGTCAAGGGCATACGAGTCTGGTTGTGTAGAAAAGATTCCGGCCCTTTATCAATTTTCAAGGTCTCGTCAAGTGAAGTTTCAGTTTTAGGGTTTTATCATCCGGTATCCAAATATGAGGGAAGCCATTTGCTTTAGCCTTTTTACACACCAGACTTCTTGCTCATCCACTGATGGGGGTAATCAAATGAACTTTCTCGGATGCCAACATAAGCACCAAGCTAACCCCCCCCCCCCTGTGTCTGAAATGACCCCTGACATCTTGGACTTTTTTGTGCTTCGGTTGGGTCTACTTCAGATATACACAATCGATTATATTAATGTTTGTAGCGTTGGGATTGACTAATAGTTAATTTATTTAAGTTCTAAACAAAAATTTGAATCTTTATGGCAATTTTAACAAAAATAGCCAAATTCTAGGTGGGATTACTGCGCAAAATGGCCATTCACTGTGTAGGCCTAAGTGCGAAAAAAAAGCCAGCTACCATTTAATTTTCGTCACGGTAGTTACGTACGAAGAAGTATGGTCACCTCTTTGGTTTTCTCCAGGTCCTCCGGTTTCCTCCCACAGTTAAAAACACCTGCGCACAAGCGAATTTTTGAAATAAAATTGAACAATGTGTTCGTACCGAAATGACCTAGTTTAATGGGTATACATATTGATAAAATATACTGAATGCACGCGGTGTTATCGATATTAAAGCTGATATTACATCAAGCTTTCATCAGCGTTATTATTATATTCATTGATAAACAGAATATAAAAGATATCTTGATATATATTGGCTGTACTATAATAACGTGTTTACAACACCGGACATTTCACATTCCCTGGGAATTACAAGCTGGGTATAACCAGGTATGACCCAAAGAAGAAAACAATATTTAGTTTGAGTCTAGACATATGTGTATTTATTCACCTATACTAAAATCCTATTTACCGATAGAGTTTATTCACTATCACAGTCTCATTGATTACCTGCGTATTATCACAGGATATTATAATATGTATCACGTTCGCCGTATAGACGAGAGAGAGAGAGAGAGAGAGAGAGGGGGAGAGAGAGAGAGATTGGGTTTAACGTCCACTCAAAACTCAACTAGGTCATTTCGGGACTAATATATGGTTTAATTTTATTTCAATAATTCGCTTGCGCGTAGGGGTCTTTCGGAGTGGGAGGAAACCAGAGTGCCCGGAGGAAACCCACGAGGTTGAGAAGGCGCCCCTATCTCCATGTCACATACGCTCACACCAGGGCTCGAAACCACAGCCGCAAGTCAGATGTGGCCGGCCAGCTAGAGGTCGAACCGCTACACTCTAGACCACTACCCCCCACCCCCTATATACGAACGGTTAAAACAACCCTCACCTTTAAAATTGTATTTTCTAATTTGTTCTATGTGCCATTAGATTTAAAGATACATTATGTAACATTTAGATAAATAGCTGGCCATTCTGGTTATAATAGTTCGAAAATAGATAATCTAAAATAAATTATTTGAAAATATTGGTCTTTAAAAATTTGACAAGACGTGTGTAATAATTTCAACCACGGTACTGGTTGTTCGAAGCTAATTCACGCTCCTCCATTTTTAGCTTAAATCAAAATATGACTGAACTGTTCTAATCTATTTAATATCGGAGAATACGATGTCATCGAGAGTTGATTACCGTATTTCCTCTAATAAGCGCCCGGGCGCTTATTTTTTCAGCACCCCTTGACCCCCCGGCGCTTATTAGAGGCCCGGCGCTCTTTGGAGGCCCGGCGCTTATTTCTTTAATAGCAAATTGAATTTAGGGTAAAGCCGTCATTTACCATGGACATTGGGCCGGAGAATCTTTTGAATTACGGCATTTGATCAAAAGCAATCTAATGTCTATTTCATGTGCATCTTCAATGATAATTTCAATTGTAGGGTGACAGGGTCTTCGTGCGCTTATTAGAGACCCGGCGCTTTTTAGAGACCCGGCGTTTATTGGAGGCCCGGCGCTTATTTTTTCAGCACCCCTTGACCCCCCGGCGCTTATTAGAGGCCCGGCGCTTATTGGAGACCCGGCGCTTATTAGAGGAAATACGGTATGTCTAATTTATAGTTTAGAAAACATTTCAGGCCTACAGAAAGATCTGCAATAGGGAGATTTAGCTCTTGCATAATGTATGTTTAAGTCATGATCTAACAGTGTATAGAGGAAATAATTTAAGCACTGATTTATGCCATGATCATTTTGCTACAAGGAATTAAAACGTGATTATTATTTGCGCCATCACCTTTGCAGGTTTATTTCACGGCGTGGTGTGTACCTAGATATTACAATCGTACTACGGATCGGTCATCTTAGGGGTGTGGATGGCCGAAGGGTTAACACGTGTGTGGTGTATCATAAGGTCTGTCATTGAGTCAACTGGCGTGGTTTCGATTCTCCCGACTGTACGATTGTCCTCCGGTTTCCTTCCACTACTACAGCTCGAAATGACCTAGTTTGTATCGAGTGGACGTTAAACCCCATTTCTCTCTCTCGCTACAAGAATACCAAGCACATGACCCAAGTGAGAGTTCACCTAAACGCGAAGTATGATGCACGCTAAAAACTACTTCTAAAGATGTACTAAAAGATGTGTGTATATTTATGTATATGTATATAAAACACCACGTGTCAACTTATAATGAATCGATAAAACGTAAACATGCTGTACTTATATAAAACCTATATTATTATCTATCACCTGTCAGTCATAACCTGATTGATGTTCCTGTGACAGGTACAAAGAGTTTAACTCACCTGGGACGACAAAATCAAAGATAACACCTTGATTGTTTTTGTTAGACCCCATATGTGTGATTAAATGGTCGAGAGCGAGACATTAAGTAATAAATTGTTACAACAAGAGGAACGTGAGGTCCGAGTTATTTTACAATACATTACTCAATGTCTAAGCTCGAGACCACTAAACTACTTAAAATACAGACACTCCGCACGTGCGTTTACAGTGAAAAACGTCATGCCAGTGTAATAATAGTTATAATGTACGCTTCGAAAGGATGACGTCACATCTGTATTTTAAAATAGAGCAGTAGTTGTTAATTAACGTCTCACCAATTATAAATACATCACATTTATAAATTATTATATAAATTAAACTACCATTCATTAAGAATTATGTGAGAAGAGATGTACATTATACATAGACACAAATAAATAAGCATAGTAAAATACAAATAACAGAAGGAAAAAAAAAAACACCTACGACGGAATAGAGATATAGTTATGGGTAAAATGATAGTGTCGTTGTTTATTCTGGAAAAATGGGGAAAACCCACAGTTTTAATGCATAGTTATGTTGCTCAAAGTAAAAAGCTAGAGTGAGAAAACAGTCCAAGATGGCACCATCAAAATACACAAGTTTCTAATACATGTATGTTGTTGTTCTTAGTGTTTAACGTCCGCTTCCACCGAAAGTGATATCGCAGGGGTCTTTAGCAGTGGAAGGAAACCTGGGTACCCGGAGTAAACCCATGAGGTTGAGAAGGCGCCCCTATCTCCAAGTCACATACGCCCACACCAGGTTTCGAAACCACAGCCGCAAGCCAAAACATATGAGACATATGCTGTTTTCACACGTCATTGACACATGTTATCCGGGTTTATTTTGTATGCTGATGTATCGAACTTTGAAATCGAATCTATTAGGTTTTTCCAATGGATTCTCAGGTAGTATGCTAATTTGCATATTATGCAATTTTGACCTATTTCCACCAAAAAATATTTTGGAACTTTTTTTGGGTGCTGTTTAGGGGACTATACTGAAATGCATCGCAGTGAAATTAATTCTGTTGCAATTTGTTTTGGGTCTAACCCCAGATTGACTGGACTATAGGAAACCTCCACATTTTAATTATTACAGATTCAAAAACATTAAAACTTCTTCCTAAAGGTGTTAATTGCGATGCGACCATATTTAAAAAAAATAAAATAATAGTCTTAGATAACCATCAAACTCCAAGATGGCATAATTCTATTCACTTTGATTTGGTAATGTACATAAATGGTAATTCTAGAGTTTAAAAAGAGAGAGAGAGAGAGAGAGAGAGAGAGAGAAATGGGGTTTAACGTCCACTCATTACAATTTACAACTAGGTCATTTAACATATGGCTTAACGTAGGGATCTTTAGCAGTGGGCGGAAACCGTAGTGCCTGGAGGAAACCAACGAAGTTGAGAAGGCGTCCATATCTCCATGCCACATACGCTCACACCAGGGCTCGAAACCACAGCCGCAAGCCAGAGGTGACCGGCCAGCTTGACAACTAAGCCATCCCAACCCCATCTAGAGTTTAAAACTGAAGCTATTTCTAAACATATAGCAAAAGAACGCCGTTTTAAAAAGTTCAAAATTAATGTTTCGGACATGTTTAATACTAAGATATAGCGTAACGAGTTTCTGTAACTGAATAACATGTCCCAATCTTTATTCTGGTCAACAAATTGTACTATTTTACAATATTCCAATTGATAAATGATACAAGTTTCATCTTAACACACCTGATTTTAAAAATTTGGGAAAATTCAACTATATGCCGTAACATGGTTTGAAAAGCTTTCAAAATGCAACTTGGATTTAAATATATTTTCGAACCCTCTGGACAAGTAAAATAGGATGTAATGGATAATTTACACAACAGGTAGGACACTTAAACATCTAGTAGTTAGAATGAGGCTATTTGTTTCTGGACCTGTCAAGCCAGCAAGAGTGTTATTGTCCCTTTAACACAATCATAATTTTGACCTTCTCATCCCAATTCAATCGAGAAATGTCGTGATGAGGCCACACCTTATCTTGAAGCATGAAATGACTAGGATGTGGTTTTAAATTCATAAGATAGGAATGAGGAAACATCTTATCGTACTTTCGTATCGCCCTCACTGATCGGATGGCTGAATGTTATAAACCCTGTCCTTCAGTCAAGTAAAATAAAATGAAATGGGGTTTAACGTCCTACTGTTCTCCTGCGAACTGGGCATATGAAGACGGGCATACGCCATACAGTGTGTAATGAGGGATATTTTACGTACACGCCAATGTGTACACGGGACTTCGATTTTTTCGTCCCAGCCGAATGATCAGGCAGCTGTCCTTGACAGGCCATCCGCCCTGTATCACTGACAAAGAGGAACCACGCTAGAAAATCTGGATGAACTTTCTTATCGACCTAACCGATTAGAAGCTCTGTCCTTCATTCAAGTAGCGTGGTTTCGATTGCAGCTCGTACGTGACTGAATGAATGAATGAAATGGGGTTTAACGTCCTACTGTTATGCACTTAACCTGAGCTAATTGAAGACGGGCATACGCCATACAGTGTGCTATGAAGGAAGTTTTGCCCGGACAGCGGCGCTACGGCCTACTCTTATATCGAATTCCAACTGCCAAGGGGTCTTTTACGTGCACTCCAATGTGAACACGGGACCTCGGTTTTCCGTTCCATTCGAACGACTAGGCAGCTGTCCTTGTCAGGCCCTCCTTCTGCATCAATGACAAGGGGAAACACGCCGGAAAATCGAGATGAACTTTCTCGGCCAATGCAGGGATCGAACACCCCACCTCCAGGCTAGCGAACCAGCGCCTTATCCACTTAGCCACCGTGATCCCCCTCGTACGTAACAAGAATTAGGATTGTCTGCCTAACTCTTGGGCTTTCGCCTTTAACCATACACAGGGATCGAATGTCCTTCAGTCAAGTAGCGTTGATTCCATTGTAGCCTGTACGTGAAGAGAAATATGATCGCCTGCCTATAGCTATATCTTTAGGATAACATGCCATTTCACATTGTCATCTGTTTCCGTTCCACTAAAGTATTTCCGTTATTCGTTGCTTGTTGACTCACAGATAAGATCAGAATAGTAGGAAACAAATAACGTTTTCCCAATAATTTACTATAATGAGAGAGAGAGAGAGAGAGAGAGAGAGAGAGAGAGGGGGGGAGAGGGAGAGAGAGCGAGAGAGCGAGAGATACATATATATAGAGAGATTAGCGGTGGGAGGTAATCGGAGGACATGAAGAAAACCCACGAGGATGGATGCCTAACCATGCTGAATTGTAACGCAACAGCCAGAGAGAGAGGATGTCGAATTTCTACCTTTTATGGAGAATAAACCACGACATAATTGTAACAATTAACTTATAAATGCATTGGAGTCGGCATATTAGCATAGACTACGCATTACAAGAGTTATTATGACGTCATACATTCCACTCCATAACAATTTTAAATGAAATTGACAACTTATATAAATAAGTAACTGTTGACGATTCATGAATTTTATGACCAGCCGAATAATTTATGAGCCTGTTTTGTTTATTTATTATGAAAAGCCCCATCCATTACTGTATAGTTTAAAACACAAGCTTATTTTGTTTCCTTGTTCTTTATTGTTTTTCCTCGTTCCTTATTTTTAGAAAGCATCAAATTTTACACGGCTTTTAATGCGCGTAAATATTTACTAAAAATGAGATTTAGCTGTTCAATACGAATACTCTTACAAGACCCCCCCCCCCCCAAAACAAAATGATAGATAATCTCCCAAGCTGGTAACGCATTTGTTTGTGTTCAGCATACGCAAATTGGACTACTAAGGCTGTCATATAATTTTTTATTGTTTTATTTTGGGCATCTGAATATAAGGAGCAATTTAATAAAAAAAATGTTCAATGTCTTCAATTGATGTCCACATTTACAGGATGGATTGTCAGAAATGTGACGTAAGAATTTATGTCCGTTTAGATTGCTGCAAGAGAGACGCAGTTTAGAATGAATGATTTGGTTTGTGCGGGATCCAAACGAAAAAGGTTTTGGTGGTGTTGAATCTTGAGCCATAAGTTTCGAATTGAAAATATTTAGAGATAATGAATTTTTTCTGTCTGCACTTAATTTGTTCCATTCTCTAATTAACGATGGTATGAAAGAATTAAAGAAAATATTTGTTTTACATTTATATTCAGGTAGGCATGTGTTTCGGAGATTATAATGTACGCTTTTTATCAAGATTAAATTATGAAGATAAGATGTAGAAAGGCTGTTTATAATTTTATAAATGAGTTTGAGTTTATGTCTTCTGCGTCTCTCTTTTAGCGAAATAAAACCGGTTTCTTTATATAACAGTCTATGGCTGGTACCCCTTATTAAACGATAATACTTTACAATGTATTACTAATTTAATGTACCAGTTTTTCACCATTTGAGAAAGCAACTGACAAAAACAAACACGGGAAAACACTGGTGTGGAATGAATGGACGCCAAAAGAAATGACACACATCACAAATGAAGGACGAGATTTAAAAGAGAGACAAGCTTCGGTAAGATTTTTACAAGTTGATGGATGGATGAATGAGAAAATATATATGGTAATGATACACGTATAATACTAGCTTTAGTAAAAACCATGTTGTAGACAAGTAACTTTGGTAAAAACTATGTTACATACAAATAAGTTAAAGAAATGGTTTGATGAAGGGGTAAAAGAACTGGTTTGTTTAATGTATATAAGGATGGAAGTAATCTGTAGTTAGTATTCAGAAGACAACAACCGAACCTACAGACAACCAGTATTCGAGTAGTATTAAGTCTATACATCAGGTAAGCTGTTGGTATATTAAAGTTACATTATGCAAGAATTAGATAAAGAGCTGATCATTATTGCTATAATAGCTCACAATTAGATACATTTAAAGTAGCTTAGTCTCTAACCCAATAACATCCTTATAAATATACATGTTGAAAATTTCTTTTAAAGTAGCTAAGTCTCGAACTCAATAGCACCAAAAGTCGTGTATATATACAGGTTGAAAACACGAATTATTTGTCAATTCAAATCAACATTGATGTTGTGGTCTTACCGGGAAAAGGTAGGCTTCTGATATCTGATATTTAAGACAAAAAAAAACCCATTTCAACATTGGTACATGCATCGTGTACCATAGTGCGTGCGTGTTCCATAAAGCTGTTACTTTATTTAATTACTGAAACGCAACCAAATATTCCTAGCTATATTTGGCACTGCAAACGTCATGTGAATAGGTACACTACTCACGACAATATGAATACTTACGTTTGACATCTGTGAAGAACCTTAGGGAATTTTTCAATGTCTGTTCCACATTCCCTTAGGGGCATGACAGGGTAAATATTCCAAGCAGTTCGGGAGGAACAAAAATCGTTCACATTGGCGTTTTCGTAAACGACCAAAATATTTGTTTGAAATTGAAGAAAAGTAAGCGGAACTAGTTAAGTTAACCGGATGTCAGTACCAAATATTCCCGGCTATATTTGGCGCTGCAAAGTCGTTTGTATAGGCACACCACTCTCGACGATTCGCCGTATGTGAAGGAAAAATGAAATGGGGTTTAACGTCCTACTGTTCTGCTCCGAACTGGGCTAATGGAGACGGGGTTTGAATTTAAGGAAAGTAAATCTGATCTAGTAAAGTTAACCGGTTGTCAAGTCTAAAATTGTCAGTGCAAACAGAATTCAAAATCCAATGAAACATGCTGTGTCGTTTTAGTACCGTCATTGTATTTGTTTATAATCATTTCAGATCAAAATGAAAGTAGAAATGATTTTAGCGTTTATTGTTGTCTTGGTAACTATGTCGTTAAGTAATGCAGCAAATACGAACGAAGGTGAGTTCTGTAAATTTAAATATCTAACGTTAATTGAACAACAAAAAATATCTAAAATGTCCGATTAGAGATATATGTTTTCATAGCAGTTGTGCAGGCTCGTAATCCTCACACGGCGTGGTGTCAACCTCACAAAGGGTCAAGGTTAAATAAATGAACTTGTTGTAAATCAAAATGAAATTCAGCGTTCTAATATTCTGTGGTCTACTCTTATATAGAATTCCAACTGCCAAGGGATCATGTACATGCATGCTAATGTGTAAACACGTCACATCCGAATCACTTGACAGCTGTCACTGTCAGGCCCTCTGTACTACAACACTGTCCAGGGGAAACAACGCCGGAAAATTCCGATGAACGTTCTTGGCCGAGGCACGCTTGCGAGCCAACGTCTTACCAACTTGGCCAAATATAGATTAGAAAGAACCGAGCTGAATTCATTACAAAAAAACAAGTGTCCCACTACCCCGTATTAATTACCACTCGCGGAACGCCAGAAATTCCAATATTTTGTTTATCAATATTTAAATTATTTTTTTATCAGATCCAGATTTACAATTCTTTGGAGGTGGACTTTTCCCTGGAAATGGTTTCTTGAACAACCCATTCCAACCAGCGCAACCATTTTGGCCAACGAACCGATTCAACAGATTCCCTAATCGACTGAGTAATCCACGGTTGAATAGGTTTGGACAAAACAGATGGGCGGGTCAAAATAACTTGTTTAATCCAGGAAGTTGGGCAGGTCAAAATAATTTGTATCATCCAGGAGGTTGGGGAGGGAACCAACGATCTGTTGACCCATATCAGATTGCTGGCCCTACTAATAACAACTATATCTGGTAAGAAGATGGGGTGGAAATGATCAAGATTTAACTATTGTGATTGTAAAATGTATATCATATATATTCCATGTAACTTGTCTGTAATATTAATCTTATGATCGGTAAAATTGATGTCATGATCTCTAATATTGATTTCATGATCTGTAATATTGATTTCAAGAACGATAATATTGATCTTATGATTTGTAATGTTGATCTGTAATATTGATAAATATAATATTCTTGATTGATTTGTGATATATTGAATGATCTGTACTATTGATTTTATGATCTGTAATATTGATTAATATATTCTTGATTGGTTTGTGATATATTGAAGGATCTGTAATATTGATATTTGTACTTGGTTGATCTGTAATATTGGTTGATTTTTAATATTGATTGATCTGTACTATTGATTTGTAATATTGGTTTTTAATGTGGATTTGTCTGTAACAATATTGATAGATCTGTGATATTGATTGATCGGTTATTGATTTTGTAATATTGATTGATCGGTTATTGATCTGTAATATTGGTCTTTAATATTAATTGATCTATTTTAAATATTTGTATACGATTAAATGATTAAAAATTGTGTTTTCTGTTTTGTATTGATTCAAATACATAAGTACGGTAGCCGTTTAGTGCCGAACATTGATTTATGGATGTTCTTGAAATTTACCTCATATGAGAAATCGCAGTGAAAAATGTCATAAATAAAAAAACCGGAGGGCCTGACAAGGGCAGCTGCCTTTTCGTTCGGATGGGACAAAAAACGAGGTCCCGTGTACACATTGGCGTCCATGTAAAAGATCCCTTGGCAGTTGGAATGCAGTTGCTGCCCGGGCAAAATTTCCCTCATAGCACTCTGTATGGCGTATGCCCGTCTTCAATTAGCCTATGATGCAGAAGCGTAGGACGTTAAACCCCATTTCATTCATTCATTACTTGACAGATTATAATAAAGCTGAATGTGAAAGGGTTTTTTAATAAAAAGCGACATTGTAAATAGTGTATTTATGAATTATGGTGGCTTCGTAAATGATGAAACCAACACCCTCAATCCATTAATCGTTGAGGCTACACGCACTCTTTGTTTAACGTTCTAGCACCTGACGTCAACTGGCTGACTGTTGCCATTGACGAGACGACCACAGACAGGATCGGTCGCATTTTTTTGTTGCGTCATTTTTGTGGGTCATTTTGGCGAGGCCTGTATCAAGACAGGCCCGGGACTGTGCAGCGCAGTGGATCCATTCACTTGATTTGATGGTTGTTTAGTTTTACCAATGTCTGTTTTATGTCTTGTCCGCAGGTTTGTCTTGTATACTTTTTTGGTTTTGCGTGTGGTGCAGTCCCCCTGCATTTACTATTTGAGTCATGCATTCCGCTCCATAACAATTTTGATTGAAATTGCCAACTTATATAAATAAGTAATCGTTGAGGATTCATGAATTTAATGATCAGCAGAATAATTTATGAGCTTGTTTTGTTTTATTATGAAAAGGCCTCATCCATTACTGTATAGTTTAAAACACAAGCTTATTGTGTTTCCTCGTTCTTTATTATGTTTCCTCGTTCCTTATTTTTAGAAAGCATCAAATTTTACACGGCTTTTAATGCGCGTAAATATTTACTAAAATGAGATTTAGCTGTTCAATACGAATACTCTTACAAGACCCCCCCCCCAAAAAAAAAACAAAATGATAGATAATCTCCCAAGCTGGTAACGCATTTGTTTGTGTTCAGCATACGCAAATTGGACTACTAAGGCTGTCATATAATTTTTTATTGTTTTATTTTGGGCATCTGAATATAAGGAGCAATTTAATAAAAAAAATGTTCAATGTCTTCAATTGATGTCCACATTTACAGGATGGATTGTCAGAAATGTGACGTAAGAATTTATGTCCGTTTAGATTGCTGCAAGAGAGACGCAGTTTAGAATGAATGATTTGGTTTGTGCGGGATCCAAACGAAAAGGGTTTTGGTGGTGTTGAATCTTGAGCCATAAGTTTCGAATTGAAAATATTTAGAGATTATGAATTTTTTCTGTCTGCACTTAAAGCGGAAGTTAAATAAATCTATTTCACACACTCAATTTTGAAAATTTGAAGTATTCAACGATACTAATTAACGATCTAATTCCCATTCCAAAAATTGTTCGTTCACCATTTGAGGAACAAAACGTATGTCAGACTTCAATGTTGAAAATCTGAAGTATTAAACGATTTTTATTATAAGCAATATTCTATTCAGATTTGTATCTGAATAGGGATTGGGGAACAGGCATAGACTATTAAACCCCTCTCCCTGTCAGATATAGATACATGTATTTACATTTTATAAATAATTAATCAATGTACACGTGCAAGTACATGTATAAATATTTTGAAAATATATTTACAATGAATGTTTATAGCTGTCCCTGGAACCGTCTGGTGATTTCGAAGAACGAATGAACAGATTTGAAAATATTGAGTCGTCAATTCCGGACAATAAAACAGCAGTGTTTTGATGAATAGTCGATAAATTATTTATTGTTTTATATCGGGCATCTGAATATAAGGAGCAATTCAATAAAAAATGTTCTGTGTCTTCAAATTGATGTCCACATTTACAGGATGGATTGTCAGAAATGTGACGTAAAAATTTATGCCTGCAAGAGAGACGCAGTTTAGAATGAACAATTTGGTTTGTGCGGGATCCAAACGAAAAGGGTTTTGGTGGGGTTGAATCTTGAGCCATAAGTTTCGAATTGAAAATATTAAGAGATAATGATTTTCTCTCCCTGCACTTAATTTGTTCCGTTCTCTAATTAACGATGGTATGAAAGAATTATAGAAAATATTTGTTCTACATTTATATTCAGGTAGGCATGTGTTTCGGAGTTTATAATGTGCGTCATGAAGACAAGATGGAGAAAGGCCGTTTATAATTTTATAAATTAGTCTGAGTTTATGTCTTCTGCGTCTCTCTTTTAGCGAAATAAAGCCGGTTTCTTTATATAACAGTCTATGGCTGGTACCCCTTATTAAACGATAATACTTTACAATGTATTACTAATTTGCTGTACCAGTTTTTCGCCATTTGAGAAAACAACTCACATATCAAACACGGGGAAACACTGGTGTGGAATTTACAGGATGGATTGTCAGAAATGTGACGTAAGAATTTATGTCCGTTTAGATTACTGCAAGAGAGACGCAGTTTAGAATGAATGATTTGGTTTGTGCGGGATCCAAACGTGTTGAATCTTGAGCCATAAGTTTCGAATTGAAAATATTTAGAGATAATGAATGTTTTGTGTCTGCATTAATTTGTTCCATTCTATAATTGATGATGGTATGAAAGAATACATTTATACTCAGGTATAGGCACTTTTTGTCAAGATTAAATCATGAAGATAGGATGGAAAAAGGCTGTTTATATTTTTATAAATTAGTTTGAGTTTATGTCTTCTGCGTCTCTCTTTTAGCGTAATAAAACCGGTTTCTTTATATAACAGTCTACGGCTGGTACCCCGTATTAAACGATAATACTTTACAATGTATTACTAATTTAATGTACCAGTTTTTCGCCATTTGAGAAGGCAACTGACAAAAACAAACACGGGAAAACACTGGCGTGGAATGAGTGGACGCCAAAAGAAATGACACACATCACAAATGAAGGACGAGATTTAAAAGAGAGACAAGCTTCGGTAAGATTTTTACAAGTTGATGGATGGATGAATGAGAAAATATATATGGTAATGATACACGTATAATACTAGCTTTAGTAAAAACCATGTTGTAGACAAGTAACTTTGGTAAAAACTATGTTACATACAAATAAGTTAAAGAAATGGTTTGATGAAGGGGTAAAATAACTGGTTTGTTAAATGTATATAAGGATGGAAGTAATCTGTAGTTAGTATTCAGAAGACAACAACCAAACCTACAGACAACCAGTATTCGAGTAGTATCAAGTCTATACATCAGGTAAGCTGTTGATATATTAAAGATACATTATGTAAGAATTAAAAAAAGAGTTGACCGTTCTTTCTATAATAGCTCAAAATACATGTACGGTACACTACATATGTACATGTAGTTCAAAAATAGATTATGTAATATGAATATATTGAAAATGTCATTTAAAATCGTTTAGTCTCTAACCCAATAGCATCCTAAGTCTTATAAATATACATGTTGAGAATTTCATTTAAATTAGCTAAGTCTCGAACTCAATAGCACCAAAAGTAGTGTATATATACAGGTTGAAAACACGAATTATTCGTCAATTCAAATCAACATTGATGTTATGATCTTACCGGGAAAATGTAGGCTTCTGATTTCAAGTATTTAAGACAAAATAAACATTTCAACGTACCATAGCTATATTTGGCGCTGCAAGGGTCTTGGGAATAGGCACACCACTCTCGACGATTGGAATACTTACATTTGACGTATGTGGAGAACCTTAGGGAATTTTTCAATGTCTGTTCCACATTCCATTTGGGGCATGACAGGGTAAATCGTACACATTGACGTTTTCGTAAACGAACAAAATATTTGTTTTAATTTGAAGAAAAGTTAACCGGATGTCAGTACCAAATATTCCCGGCTATATTTGGCGCTGCAAAAGTCGAGTGAATAGGCACACCACTCTCGACGATTCGACGTATGTGAAGGAAAATATGAAATGGCGTTTCACGTCCTACTGTTCTGCTCCGAACTGGGCTAATGAAGACGGTGTTCGAATTTTACGGAAAGAAAATCTGAACTAGTAAAGTTAACCAAAATTGTCAGTGCAAACAGAATATGATATCCAATCGATATTGTATTTGTTTATAATCATTTCAGATCAAAATGAAAGTAGAAATGATTTTAGCGTTTATTGTTGTCTTGGTAACTATGTCGTTAAGTAATGCAGCAAATACGAACGAAGGTGAGTTCTGTAAATTTAAATATCTAACGTTAATTGAACAACAAAAAATATCTAAAATGCCCGATTAGAGTTATATGTTTTCATAGCAGTTGTGCAGGCTCGTAATCCCACATGGCGTGGTGTCAACCTCACAAAGGGTCAAGGTTAAATAAATGAACTTGTTGTAAATCAAAATGAAATTCAGCGTTCTAATATTCTGTGGTCTACTCTTATATAGAATTCCAACTGCCAAGGGTTCATGTACATGCATGCTAATGTGTAAACACGTCACATCCGAATGACTTGACAGCTGTCACTGTCAGGCCCTCTGTACTACAACACTGTCCAGGGGAAACAACGCCGGAAAATTCCGATGAACGTTCTTGGCCAAGGCACGCTTGCGAGCCAACGTCTTACCAACTTGGCCAAATATAAATTAGAAAGAACGGAGCTGAATTCATTACAAAAAAAAACAAGTGTCCCACTACCCCGTATTAATTACCACTCGCGGAACGCCAGAAATTCCAATATTTTGTTTATCAATATTTAAATTTTTTTTTTAACAGATCCAGATTTACAATTCTTTGGAGGTGGACTTTTCCCTGGAAATGGTTTCTTGAACAACCCATTCCGACCAGCGCAACCATTTTGGCCAACGAACCGATTCAACAGATTCCCTAACCGATTGAGTAACCCACGATTGAATAGGTTTGGACAAAACAGATGGGCAGGTCAAAATAATTTGTATAATCCGGGAAGTTGGGGAGGGAACCGACGATCTGTTGACCCATATCAGATTGCTGGCCCTACCAATAATAACTATATCTGGTAAGAAGATTGGGTGGAAATGATCAAGATTTAACTATTGTGATTGTAAAATGTATTTCATATGTATTCCATGTAACTTGTCCGTAATATCGATTTTATGATCTGTAATATTGATTTCATGATCTGTAATATTGATCCTATGATCTGTAATATTGATTGATCTGTCATATTGACCTCATGATCTGTTATATTGATTTCATGATCTGTAATATTGATTTCATGATCGGTAATATCGATCTTATGATCTGTAACACTGATTTTATGATCTGTAATGTTAATCTGTAATATTGATTAATATAATATTCTTATTGATTTCATGATCAGTAATATTGGTTTCTGATAATGATTAATATATTCTTGATTGATTTGTGATATATTGAATGATTTGTAATACTGATTGATATTTGTACTTGGCTGATCTGTAATATTGATCGATCTGTAATATTGATTTCATGATCTATAATGTTGATCTGTAATATTGTTTAATATATTCTTGATTGATTTGTGATATATTGATTGGTCTGTAATATTAATTGATATTTGTACTTGGTTGATCTGTAATATTGATTGGTTTGTAATATTGATAGATTTTTTATGTTGATCTGTATTATTAATTGATCTGTAATAATGTAGATTTGGTCGATATGTAATATTGATTGATCAGTGATATTGGTCGATATGCAATATTGATTGATTAGTTATTGATCTGGGGCCTGTTTCACGAAATTTTAACTAAGATAAAATTCAAATTTTAGTGATTTGATCGGATAATATTAGATTGATTTTAGTGCTTAGTTAAAATTTCCCGAAACAGAACCCTGTAATAACAATTAGTCAGTAATATTGATTTGAATATTGGTCTTTAAAAATATTAATTGATCTTTAATATTGATCTGTTTTAAATATTTGTATACGATTAAATGATTGAAAATTATGTTTTCTGTTTTGTATTGATTCATAGACATTATGTATGGTGGCCGTTTAGTGCCATAAACATTGATTTATACATTTTCTTGAAATTGACCTCATATAAGAAATCGATGAGAAAAGGTTTTTTCAAGAAAAATGTAAAAATCCACATATGACACTATATGTGATTCCCTATAATTGTGATAGATAGACAAACTACGTTGAAAACATTTTGCCCGACACTTCATCCCACCTTTCGTTTGACGAAATGGGATAGATCTTGATATTTGTTTAAGAAATAGCGTGATATTGACAGAATAAAATATGGATACATTTTTGTGGGGCTCCACAAGGAGATTTCAATAATCATTAACCTTGTCATTGAGTAGGTCGTCCGGCTAGCCTCGTAGGTTTTTCGGATCCATCCGACCCAACTGTCATATTCTCTTGCGGAAATTTGAATTATTGAAATGATATTGCACCATGTCTTAAAATAACACAGTGGCGTGAGTTCAATTCAACGCTTGTACGTGACAAAGTGTGCGGTCGCCTGTATAACCTCGTGGGCATCCGGATTAATGAAGAATATTGCACCAAATGATAGTCTTAGAATAACCTAGTTTGTGTTGACTGGATGGCAACGTGTCGGTATATAACAGAACGAAAGACGAAAGATTTGGTTTCCGAATCATCAAACAAAACTAAGAAAAGCGAGCTCATTTTTATTTTTACAAACACTGTTTACAAATTATAACTGTGCAAATACATTACAATTCAGCATTATAATGAGAAATGGGGTTTAACGTGCAATTGACACAAACTTCGGACTAACATAATATGGTTTAATTTTATTTAAAAAATTCGCTTGCGCGTACGGGTCTTTAGTAGTGGGAGGAAATCAGAGGACACGGAGAAACCCCGCGAGGTTTGACAGGCGACCCTATTCCTCGCCACGTACAACCGGGGATTCGAAACCACACCAATCAGCATCCGCCTCCCTCCAACCCTATCCGTCTATTGATGCTATAACCAAGCACGCTAGGTGTTGTGTTTATTATACAGAACGTCCCAATAACCTGAAATAGTGTACTAACGATTAACTTTTAACTTTTATTCAAGCCAAATATTTTGCAAAAGCTTCCATTAAAAACCACTATATTATGGACCATTGTGTCAACGACTCATGTATGTAATCATAATTGCAGGACCGCCCATACTCCATAAGCATGCACTCTGCATTATTATTAGCGGGACCCACGTTCATAGCGTTCCCATGCTGAAGAATGTAATGACCTGCTATTTTAAAACGTTGAAACATTGATTTAGTTCGAGGTACCAATACAATAAATACATGTTTAATCTTATCCAACATTTACATTTTTATTCCAGGGTAAATTGTTATGTAGTTAGGGGACATAGCACACTGCTTTGCTTCGGGACCTATAATGTTGTTACGACCACTTTGCATCACTGTCAATTTCACAGTGATATATTAACAGATCGTCCATCAAATGCAAAATTATTAGGGGGACTCACGAATATAGTGTTCTCATGCTGAAGACTGTTATGACCTGCTAATTTTAAACGTTTAAACATTAATATTGTTGGAATATATATGTTTAATCTTGTCAAACATTTACATTTTCATTCCAGGGTAAATTGTTGTAGTAGTAGGGCACATTACGCTGCTTTGCTTGGGGGCCTATAATGTTGTAACGACCACTTTGCATCACTGTCAATGTCACAGCGATATATTAAAAGATCGTCCATCAATTATGCATATAATTATAGAATTTATGCTCGTCTGTAATCGAATCTACGATATTCAAAGCGTTAAGGCATCGTTAGATTTAAATTGCCGTCTTCTATACGACGTAGAATAAGAAATCTGGCTCAACTTCACAATATGGATCAGCTTTGTTGCGTCTGTTGATCGATCTGGTCATTTTAGTATCCTTACACTTTTCAAAGACTAGCTGAGATTTAGAACAAGCAGTGGGCTGATCTCGTCCAGCTGCGATCGACAGGCCTCTATAAAACTGAATTTCATGGGATTTGTAATAGGGACAATTATGTGGGTTGCCCTCATAGACACATTCATAGGGTAGTTGATTCCCTTTCTCGCAGACCACGTGGAATTTTCTCGTCGCCCGGCCTTCTTTTCTGCATTCAGCATATTTACACGTGTATCCGTCTTTGGGATTGTACCAGAAGTACCCTTCACACCCTGGTTTCCATCTGGCGTAAACAGTTATCAACCATCCACACGAAACTAACAAGAAATAAAGATAACATGGACAAGTAGTTCCCATTTTAACAGTTATATTCTGTCTCAATCTGAAAGATATAAATGAACAATCCAATTGAACAAAACTGTGTAATAAATATATCGTCAAGAACAAAACGTGACATGTTGAACGAGTATATAAATAACCTCTAATCCGCTACAAATTCAGAATGGCAGGCTCCGATCGTTACGTCATCATGTATCTTATTTTAATACTAATACATTGTTACATTATCATGAATATTATATTGCCGTTTGTAGTAAAACAAACAAAAAATGTCCCAGAAGATAAAGAGAAGAGACCCCGCCCCCCGCACACACCCCTTGACTGTACGTATATAAAGAGAAGAGACCCCTCCCCCCACACACCCCTTGACTGTATAGAGAGAGAAGAGAACCCCCCTGACAGTATATAAAGAAGAGACCCCCCCCCACCCCACCCCCCCACCCCACACACACACATACATTGACTGTGCAGAGAGCAAAGAGACCCAACACCCCTTGAATGTCACCCGATTAAACCTAACCCTTTTAAGAGAAGTAAAAACTAAATAAGACCCAAGTTCAGTCTTTTAAAAAGGGTTAGGGTTAGGATTCGGGTTAGTTATCCCCAAAATTCTCATTTATATAAGCGGCCATTTTGTACTCCGGAAGCACCCCAACCTCGATAAAGTACTAGAAGGTTTTATTACTCATCTAATCGGGCGCGACTGACGTATTTGAAGAGAAGAGCTTCAACTCTCCCTTAACAGCATAGAATCCGCGGATTAGTTTGCGAAGAAGTCGATAAGTAATTGGAAACAGAGTTGTGCAAATGTTATTTAACACCTCCAATAATGAAATAAGTTAAAACATCCTTATGATGTTATGGCCCACAAATCGTTGACATTGCCACTGGTATGAAACGACCAACAGCCACGTGGAAGTCATTAGTTACTACTATGGTGGCTGTTAGCGGCCATTTTACATTCTCGATTTGTCGGGTTGTGAAGGCGACAAGTAGCGGCACGACAAGTCGAAATAATACAATCGCGGCACGACAAAGCGAAATAATACAGTCGCGGCACGACAAATCGAAATAATTGTATTATTTCGACTTGGTGGCTTCACAACCCAAGTCGAGAATGTAGAATGGCCGCTAACAGCCACCATATACTACCCATTACCTAAGTTATGTCATTTGTCTTGTAAAGCAATATAATGTACAAGACCAAGAACCATTACCTAAGTATAATTTAAAGAAGTCCTGTACCGGACATGTTTGAAGAAAAAAAAAAGAGTATTATATGAAGTTTAAACACGTGTTGTCATCCAAAACCGATTCAAGGAACGACAAAGCTTGCATTTAACTTAAATAAAATATAATCCATTACCTTCTGATTCTCGATTGTCCAGCTCCGTATTTGACTTCCAGTAACAACACGAATTCCCCACTACAGTCACAACATGATTTGACTTTAAATCACGAGTTCAAATTTTAATTGAAACCGGAAAAGTTTTGTAATAAGCTAACCGGTAATAATTTATGTCAGTTATACAGAGAAATTAAATCCAGTGGAATCTTTATTGAATACACGTGACTCAGTTCTTTTCCGGTGAATATTCACGACACTTCACTTGACCCACGTGCAATAAGGATGTTAATAAACAGTGTTGACGTTTAAAACCATGATTTATCGGATATAATATGTGACTCAATCATATTCATGATTATTCACAAAGGAATAAGGACGTTCATATTTTTAGTCACCAAGTCTTAAAAGATGCATTTTATAAATGATCGTTGAATTTGATGAAAGTTTGTAGCAATATAGTCGTAGCGACATTGTTTTAAATTTATAGACAAGATGGCTGAATACATAGATACAAAAACACTACTGACAGTGACAATTACGCTGCCTATTTGGATCTGCGTCTCGATTTTGACAATTGCCATAAACTTAGTGTTAAACTGTACGATAAAAGTGATGACTTTGACTTTCCTATTGTTACTTTTCATTTTTTAGTAGTAACATTCCAATATCACCAGATTAAGGAGTGTTTGTGTCTCAGCTAATTCGTTACGCGAGAGCTTGTTCATTCTATTCTGATTTTTTAAGTAGATCGAGGCATTTGTCATCTAAGCTTCAACTACAGGGATACTTACGAACTAAACTTATTAAAACCTTTAAAAAGTTTTATGGCCGTCATATTGATTTGATTGGTAAATATGAAATGTCTCTTTCGACTATTTTTTTTGACATATTTCATTGACGGGTATACTATATCTCTGACAATATAGGTCTACTACATTGTTCATCACGTTTATTTTGCATACCGATAGTTCATTGGCCAATCACGCTATTTTACCGAGATTTCGCTTAATAGATTGGGTGCAGCTATGACGGGTGAGCATGCCAGCAGGGTAAGCTTACTCTTCCGGACAACTGTTACCATTGTTTGTCGTGTATTTTGTACACGGTGAACAGTCCATATGCTGATTACACTATTTTGCCATATTACACTATTTTGCCTATACCGTTGTTTTAGGACTTCGAATTTTGTCTGATGGTTTGGATTGTTCCTACTTGGTTTTATTTTTTTGGTTAATTATACAGTTTACTTCCTGGGCTTGTTTAGATAATTCCATCAACCTCTATTCCATCAATATCCATCAACCTCTATCGGTTTATGCCATGTGTTTGGTAGACTTAATAAGGTACCCCCCCCCCCCAGCCCGCCTTCCTGGTCTTGGGAGAATTGGGATATTTATACCATATTTGGGAAGTAAATTAACGCTAAGGGTTTATAAAATAGAGTGTTGAGCAAAATTGATCAGATCTCGCCCAGATATTCCGAGCATCTACATGGAGAACGATGGAAGACAACCAGTTTAACAATAAATAAATAGGAACAACTAACAGTATGTAGGGGTTTTTTTACGATCACAAAGAAACACAACACGGAAGTCCGATAGTGTTGGTTGCCGAGTAGTCAGATACGCGTGCTTTAGCTCATAAGGTTGTCATGGAGTCACGTGGCGTGGTGTGGAAATATTAATAAGGATGAACTGTAATTCCCCCTTCCCTTAGCGGACACCACACAAGCCCCTTACATGATATACACTTTCATATAGATGAAAAGCACATAAGTTCGATTTTGTCGTCATCCAATGCACGGCCACTCAAGAATGTTTTACTTTTAAATGTGCATTTAGTATCACGGGAGTTGGGTAGCCGAAAGGTTACCACATGCGTGATGTATCATAAAGCCTGTCATTGAGTCAACTGGCGTGGTAAATAATTTTAATATTTTAAGTTAAAACATATATATATACACACAAAGAATGCATAAATTAACAATTGCTATAATATTGTGCACATGGTTAATAACAAAATGAGGGGCTGTATGTAAACGTAGTTTGTGACTTCTACGCTTGTAATTGGTATTATGGACAAATAGTACTATTGTAGGCGAGCTGCAGACAACCCCACGTAACAGAAAACCACTGCAACCACTGTTAAACCACTGACACCACGTCTAAACTACCGAAACCACAAAAACCACTGATATACCCTCTAAAATAACACAACACTTCAAATACCGCTACGTGAAATTAATACTCAGAAAACCAGAACAGGTCCTAAACGAAACGCACACATACCAGGGAAAGGAAAGGTCCTGCTTACTTTTTACTGAACGGAGTAGTCACTGTTGGAAGTTGGGCTAGAAATAGGCATCAACTTTGTCCGCACCGTTAACAAGAATTGCCCTTCGCTTGATTGGCAGACAATAGCTCAACCCACATATTCTCGATTAGCAAGTAACATTCTCAATGGCTACGGTAGTCTCACCTGACAGGCCTTTAATCAGTGAAAACTGGTGTAGTCCGCCACTTATTGTAATATTTATGTCAAATGGTGCAGAAAGGATTATTCAAATTCTAAACATGCGAATTAAGTGATAAAGACACGTGATCTAGGTGGATCCGGTACGATGAATTAATTTTAAATGAACGACTGTTTAAATGTAAGATCTATCCAAGCCACCCGAGGGACTCAAGAGATGATTTGAGCTTGTCGTGTAAATAAAAGTATTCTTAACCCCATGTATGTAATGTTCGACCAGACCCCGAGTTCACAATGAATTCTCAGACTTAAAGTAGCTAAGCCTCTAACTCAATATCATCCAAATATTCGACATTGAAAACACGAATTATTTGTCAATTTAAATAAACATTGATGCCACGATCTTACTGGTAAACGATGGGCTTCTGGTAACCAATATTTAAGACAAAATAAACATTTTACCATTGGGAAACGAAACGTGTACCATAATGCGTTTAGCCCCAGTTCTAGCAAGAGACTTGGTGAACGAGGCTAGACATATTGCACCGTGTCTGTTAATGATCTATAACGTATTGTAATATCTATGTCAAATGGTGCAGAAAGTTTTTTTTAAATTTAAAAACATGCAAAATAGGGGGAGATGCAATTGTTAGCGATTTGACACGCGAATTCAGTGATAAAGACAAGTGATACAAGTGGATCCGGTGCAATGAATTAACTTTCCGTGTATTATCAAAGTTGACCGATCTTTTAAATTCACCTAATATGGCTATTTCCATTTAAGCACGACATCCGCCCGGAAATGTTATTGAGTTATTCATTGTGCGTTGGAAATTGGCTTATTCCTTCCCTAATCAAACTCGGTCACTCTATACGATTGAGTCTTCACAATATTTTGTGATTATGGAGGCCCATTAATAATACATTGTGTAAGATGAAGCCTCAATAAAGGAGTTCGGTCTTACACAATGTATCTTTAATCTTTACCAGCTCTTACATACAACATCTTCAATCTAAGTCAGAGTCTAAGATACTTGATAACAAAGACTGTGCATCAGGGAAGGTATCCCCATGCTCGTTATATCTGGTACAGATGGTATTAACAACGGAATCGTAACTGATCTCCCCCATCTGTAATACGGCCTGAATCATTGGTAGCTCGCTAAAACCTTCTGGGTTAAACATTGGTGGCAGAGATTGGATTAAATGATTCTCTGTAGCAGTGACTACTGCATGTTCTGCAAAATGCGTGTTGTTTATGGGTAAGCTTTGAAGTTGAGATGGGCGTGTTTGGGGTGACGCTTGTTGGCTTTCAACCTCTGGTGAAGGAATTCCAGGTATGCTTTCTTGGTGTGATAGATACGTTTGACCCTCTGGTGATGAATGTTCAGTTGACGGTGTGTGTCGCTGTTGATCTAGAGAATCGCTTAAAGGCTTTGCCATATGAAAGTGTGGAGTTGATGGAGCCCCTTCTGGAATCTGGGAATTGCTGGACGATGTAAACGTTGGCTTACGATGCACAGGAAGCGAACAGTTACTACCAAATGTACCTTTACCAAGATTCAAATCAACATTATTTTCATCTTTATTTGATAAGGTTGGTGCAATTGGAATAGTCTTCTGGGTCGCTGCCTTTTTCTTCTTCCTACAGTTTTTAAACTGGTTTTCAGAAGACGTTTTGGAATTGCTAGTTCCGGTCGCTTGCGATGCTTTCAGTTTTTGGTTGGTGTTCCCATCACCTGTTTGGTCAGTCTTTGTATTGTCCGTTTTTATTTCATTTTTTATAGTTACAGTATTTAACGATTGTAGATTATGTCTTTTTTTATGGCGACTCTTCTTTGCCTTCGGTGATGCATTGTTTGAATTCGATTGGATTAGGGGTACGCCATCAAAATTATCTGCCCCATCAGGAACATCCGTATCAATATTCAAGAAATGGGTTTGTGCAAAACTGTTGTTGATTTGTCCTTTACATGTCGATGTTATCAGATTGTGTGGTAATCTTGACTTGTTCCCTTCGCCTGATTTAGTTTTGTACTGTATCCCAGAAGTACTTCCATTGTCAGCTTTAGAAGACTCGATAGTCGATGCTGCTGTACCAGGCAACTCCCGGGCTCTGGGTGTCCGGGTATCAGTTAGATTAACAAGTATTCCCCCTATTTTTGCTGTAAGAGATTGTTGGGCAAGGTTCGACAAGGGACTTTCTGTGTGTGGATTTATAAGAGAGTTTATGTTTCCACCAGCGGTTTGGATTCTCCAAGATATAATGAAATAACATCCAGGACGAAACTGTCTGTGAGTGGCAACAGGGTCCGTGTCCCTTTCCCAATCTCTCAAAATTAATCCACAATGATAACAACTCATCCGATCAAGTGTCCCAAGATAGAAAAATCCAGCTTCGGCAATAGACTCAAAAGGGGGAAGATTCTGTCGATACTCCCCTTGAACAGTCCTAACAGATTCTAATCTGTCCACAAACTTAGAAAACTTTGAGAAACGCGGCAAATTTAAATCTCGGGTGTATCCAAGATGCTTTAAATATGCACAGTCTGGTCCGTATCTGCTGTGAACTTCTAAGGCATCATCATTGACAGTCCATTGAATGACCTTTTTATTACAGTAGTCACACTTAACTCTGTCTGCCGTACCGGTATATCTGGAAATATAAAACAACAAATTAAATAAAAGTATGTGGTCTCATCGATTGGGTAGTGGTATCAGGCGTTCTAGAATGAATCATATCGCATCGCATGCACGATATTGGTGACTTATTACTAAATTGGGAACACTAGCAAACTAACCAGGGGATCGGGGTACAGTGTTGGTCGAGACAGTTTCCAGGGATTTAGTAACGTATAACAACGGTAACATTGACATTTCAGGCTATGGTATTTTGAAATTCAATTTTCTCGGCATATTCTTTTTGCACAATCTGTTTTAAAACGATTATAGCAAAAACTTTCTAACCGCTTTAAACTCTCATCTGAACAGTATCGTCGATAAAACTGGGACAAGATTTGGTGAATACATTTGATTTTGCACAACATACGTGAAATTTGGATTGAATAACTGGAGTAGGGTTTAACAGAAAAAGTTGTCTCTTCACACTATAAACCAAACATGAGCTATAGAAATCCTGACGAGTTTCCCACTTTTCTCGATGATGCTGTCCAGATAGTTGAACTTATCCACTTTTGCAACAACCTATGTTGTCAGATGATCCGGTTTGGATTTGACGTTCAGGATCTTGGTTGGTTTACTGATGGCAGCATCTTGCAGACTTTTCGTCTTGGAGATCTTTTGCTGATGAGTGTGAGACAAAAAGTTCAATGAAATGACAGTATTTTGAAATATTTTACTTTAGATTTTTTGAATCAGTTTTTTAGAAATGCAAATTTTATCTACTATTTCGGTTTAATTATATCATCCTAACCGCCCCACTCTATCTGGAACTCATCCATGGCGGGAGAGGGAGGGGGATTCAATAGTTCCATACATGTTGTTCATCTACTACAGATTCAGGTACAACTGTCTTTCTATTCTAGGCTTATATACTCATTCCAATATAAGGTGAAGGGGGGGGGATGGCCGAATGGTTAGCACGTACGCGCTGTATTATCAAGACTGTCATTGAGTCAACTGGCGTGGTTTCGAATCCCCGGTTGAAAGTGACAAGGAGTAGGGTCGCCTGTCCATCCTCGTGTGTTGTTTTCTCCGGGTCCTCTGGTTTACTCCCACTGCTAAAGACCCCTACGCACAAGCGAATTATTGAAATAAAACCATATCTTAGTCCAGAAATGACCAAGTCTATGTCGAGTGGACGCTAAAACCCATTTCTCTCTCTTAATCAGTTTCTTATTAAACTTGGTCAATACTTCGAAATAATGAAACAAAAAACTTCCCTTTTTATCAGTTAGTATCAAAAAAATTGTGTGCCAAAGCATCTACAGATCAAATTGCAGGTCTCTGCTTATCTAAGACAGTATCTGTCTTAAAAACACCTACACCAAGTTTGAACACTCTAATCTGGGCCTGCAACAGGGACTTCAGGCCCTGATACAAGCAGCTCCGCGAAGCTAGGGGGAGGGGGCGTCTCCCCCCCCCGGGCTCGACGATTGTGGACAGATACTATTCATTTATGTTTTTCAATACACAAATTAGATTCAAAGGGAAGGTGGCCTATATAACGAGGACGGGCTGAGGCCCAAGGCGCTAAGGACCGGGCTAGTGGCTTATAGTTTTTAATTCAACAATTTTCCAAAGAAATTGGACTGATAGAATCAGATTCTAATTCTTCATAAGCCACTGAGTACCCCCATTTAGAGAAGCCATCGGTTATCTTCTCCTTTTGATCAAGTAACAGTGTATTTTTTATTATTATTTTTTACCGAAACATTGTTTTTAAAAACATTACTCGGTAAACCTCCGGGATACTCTGAACAAGTATCCCAGCTGCCCCCTCTCTCACAGGCTCTAGCCCAGTGAAGCCAGGGCCGTATTTAGCGGAGATGAAGGGGGTACATTGCACCGCAAAAAAAGGCGCCCCGAGAAATGGCAAGAACCACTCCCACCCCCACCATCCCCCCCAAAATAATTTGATAATCTTTCAATTATAAAATAAAATCAGTCGGTTGGTTTTAAGGGCGCCCTTCAGTTACGTGGAGGCAATGGCGCCCGACCTCTCTACGGCATCCCCACCTTTAAAATCCTACATACGGCCCTGAATAAAACGTGTGACTGTAAAGGTGGATGACTTCCATATGACGAAACGTGTGACTAAAACCTGATGACTTCCACATGACTAAAACACGATTGTCCCATGACGATGACATGGCTTATTGGAAAATAATCAACCTCGTCATTTCATTCAAATGTTCTTTATCACCCAGACATTATATACCAAGTCATAATCATCCAGGCGTATATGTACTTGTTATAATTTATTATGACATCGAAGAATCCTATTACAATAACATATATTTACCTATTCTTGATTATGATGGAAGGAAATTTACATGCGATAGTGGTTAATATCTCTTCACTATTTTAATATCAATTATTACCGTTTGACGTTAGTATTAAATTAATATTTCAATTTGATGTCAGTATTAAATCATTATTAATATTTGACGTTGGTATTGAATTTTTTCTACCATTTTCAACATATTCTCTTGTCATTATGTATTTTTTGAACTATTATAGCGAGATTTGTCACCCCTATGTCTAAATCCTACATAATGCAGGGGATATCGTTATGTTTACATTGCTTAACTACCTGGGTTTGAGAGAGGAATGTCGTTTTACGTCCACTCGGCACAAACTAGGTAATTTCGGGACTAACAGGTTTTTTAATTTTATTTCAATAATTCGCTTGCGCGTAGGGGGTCTTCAGCAGTGGGGAGGGGGGGAACAAGGGGACCCGGCGAAAACCCATGAGGTATCCCTACTCCTTGTCACGTACAACCGATGTTTCGAAATCACGCCAGTTTACTTCATAACAGACTTTGTGATACAGCGCGCACGTGCTAACCATTTAGCCCCCCCTCTCACCGTTCAATAATCAAGTACAATCGTAATATAATATTCCATAATTAAAGATACATTATGTAAGATTTAGATGATAGCTGGCCGTTCCTTCTATAATACCACAGACCAAAACAATCTGTCAAATTATTGGAAGTCGACAATTTTGTGGAATGTGGTACCACACTAACATACAGTGAGGTACGGCTGTGGGGGGGGGGGGCTGAGAAGAATTGATTTATTTCTATGTCCAATATCTTGTGGAGTTCTTGTATTAAAAGAAAACACAGAATACACTCTGTACAAAATAAATAGAAAATATTTCATGAATCGTTCAACTTTTCAAAACCTTCTTCAACCCTCGCCATTCCCTTTCTAAGAATTCAAATGATACATAAATACTTTGACTATTACCTGAATCCGGCAGCTGCTAATTCAATATATGATTTCTCTGATGTCCAGTCACTGTAAGATTTTAATCTCTGTGAGAGTTGGTGTTGATCTGAGATGATATCTTCCCATGTCATAATAGTTGGTAGACACGAACTCCATTAATATGTATATATTCCGTTAATAATCTGTCGCAAAAATATTTCCTGTCGTCACTTGTTTGACTGAATCTTTACGTGACACTATTGAATTGAACATTTTATTATATAGCACTCAATGTTATAAACACTATTCCAGCGCGTGATAGTGTATAAATAGGGAATTCCCAGAATATTGATGTAACCGTCAGAAATATTTAAACATTTAAATATAAAGTAACAGGGTCAAATAAGTACATTAACATAGTTCGTTATGCCTGAAATGTCCCAATTATGAGCAGCTACCTACAGGGTGGTTTTACTATTTGAGGGTTGTCAACAATATTTAAATATAAATGTGTTAAATAGGCATATTAACTATTTCTTTTATCAACGAAAAGATAGTGATGGGCAGTTATCTGCGGAGTATTTTTTTTACTATTCAGGGATTGTCCATTGTGTGACAAAATGCAAGTTTAATCAAGCAATGGGCAATGTGCAAGACATAATCTTATAAGATTCGATTTACCCCCCCCCCCCCCCCACCCCTGCCCTACGTGTTATTTACAATATAAACGTTATAACAAGTTAAGTATACACTGACCTATATACATAGTGGTGAGTGTGTGTTTAATTAAACGCTTTATCCCCCCCCCCACACACACACACATACACTGAAATAAAATGGAAGGAAAGGAAGGGGGGTGTTACGTCCTTCTTGTCTGCATCCACCGGGATAATGAGACTGGCAAACGCCATGCAGTCCTGTGTCTGATAGATAAGAGTTAGTCGTACAAGAAATGAAATGAGGTTAAATGTCCGTCCTACTTTTCGGCACCAACTGGGCTAATAAAGACTGATTCACGCCATGCGATGTGCTGTAGAGGAAATTTTGTCCGGACAACGGCGCTACGGCTTACATTGACATAGACTTTCAATTACCAAGGGTTCTTTATGTGTGTACACTCGACGTTGGTCTCTTGTCCCATCCCACCGACTGGTCAGCCGTCCTGTCCATCTTTCATGGAGAAACCACACCGGTATATTCCGCTGGCCTTTCCCGGTCAGCGCTAGAGCAAACTCGGGGCTTCCAGACCAGAACGCAGAATCAATCAAATCAATAATAATTATCTATATACCACAAATCATAATATGCTTACGCCAGTTCTATACTTTCCCCAATCCATCACTATTAACATGTCGGCATTGGGAATTTTACATTACATAAATAAGTCGGTTAATGGGGCTTATGCACGATTTAGATAAAGAGCTGACGGATCTTAGTATAATAGTTAAAAATAAATCAAGAAAAGGGAATAACCGTGTAGTCTCGAATGTCATTGCTCCTTAGTTAAGATAATAAATAAAGTCTCTATTATCCATTTATCAATGGCCGATGGGGTGATTATGGTCTTTGTAATTAATGTAATGTCTAATTAATTAGTTAGATAACATTTAAGGCATATATGACGGCCTGCAATAGGCAGATTTAGCTCTATAATAATGCATTTTTTAAGTATATGGAATTCTAAATAGCATCCACCGTTTAAAAAAGGTGTCTAGGTGGTTCACCTAACAGAGGGTCTCGATTTCAACCGATTTCAATCCATTTGAACAGCGTGTCTAGTCGTTCTGGTGAGGCGTAAAATACAGGCTCTGTGCTTACGTTGGCATTCACATACATTTGCTCTTTACAGTTGGAACATTGGAATCGCGCCGTTGTCCGGGCTACATTTTCCTCAATAGCGCATTACTGCATGGCGTATGCTCGTCTTCGTGAGGCTTTTTGGTGCAAAAAACAGGGACGTTTTATCCAATTTCATCTTTTCTGCGATATTAATACCCTGAAAGCAGACGTTAAATCACTAGCTGCTACTTCCCATGCATTAGTCATCTATTTGAAATAAAATCATGTCCATATGAACACGATATGCTTAAAACAAATAGGTACCATCCTGTCTTCGAGAT
The DNA here is from genome assembly GCA_917208275.1 of Patella pellucida. Classification (NCBI taxonomy): domain Eukaryota; kingdom Metazoa; phylum Mollusca; class Gastropoda; family Patellidae; genus Patella; species Patella pellucida. Next base: position 72,887,868 of record OU795040.1, read on the forward strand.
ATATCTGCACAAAATCTCATAACAGTCTAAAATGTTTTTTACATACTGAATATTCTCAAAGCATTCTCAGACTGAAGTTGAGAATTTACTCAACTATTTCATTCATATTTATGATGCAAACACACAAAACTTTGTACATAGTTTCTTATTGATATAGTTTAGTTAAAATAAGGCGAACAATTTTGAGTTAATTCTTAACCTAAGTCTGAGAATGCTTTGTGAACTCGGGGCGTGGTATAATGAATTGGTATGAACAGTTTCAAGACGAACTGTTAAGAATTTCAGGCTTTAGGTGACACACAACACCACAATAGAGGCGACGGCATAATAAGACACCGTCATGAATATAGAGGTACAGTAATTTAATGGGCGCTAACAATCAGGTATAATGAATTGGTATGAACAGTTTCAAGACGAACTGTTTTGAATTGCAGGCTTTAGGTGACACACAAAACCTCGTGGGGTTTCTTCAGATACACCGATTTCCTCCCACTTCTAACGATCCCTAAGTGCAAGCGAATAATTAAAAAAACAATATAACCATGTGTGAATCCGAAATGATCTAGTTTCTGCCGTCGACGTTAAACCCCATTTCATTTCATTTGTTTTATCATATGATAATGACATCATGGGCATTCATAGCAGTTGACCGAGATAATCGGAATAGTTAGAAACGTTACAGGCCAGGAAATGCCATGTATTTAAAAACGCTGTTTTCGAGGATGGTGGGGTGGGGTAGTGTGTGCTGTGTGTGTGCGGTTACTCTGAGTCTCTAAAACTCTCAGGCGTATTTAAAGAAGCTTAATTGCTTACATTTAGGAACTAGGAATTAACAAAAGTGGGTCGCAACACATATAATTCTGTAATATGAATGTATATAAACTGATTTATATTCAATGGTTGCCACTTTTACTCCAATTTCAAATCAGTTATGTTCGGCGAAATACGACAGCAGTCTCAATCAAGTGCAAATTTTCTAGCGTCTGGTTATTCCAGTTTACATACACCTTTTGGTTAGCCTCGTCCCTCGAGTCTCTTGTTACAACTGGGGCTGAAGCGCATTATGGTACAATGTTTATTTTGTCCTAAATATTGGATATCAAAAGCCCATCTTTTCCCAGTTGATTTAAATTGACAAATAATTCTTGTTGAAGATTTTGGATGATATTAAGTTAGGGACTGAGCGCCTTTAAGATCAAACGATATTTAGATTAACTGACAGGTAACGGTAAATGATATATTACGTGAAATATCAATGTAGACCAATACGTAATGCCCTTATTTGCTTTTTTATTCACATGTCATGTGTTTACATGTAACTTACAGATAAAGGGGAATAACTCATTACGTGAAATATGGATCCCGACTAGTATAATTATTTACCCATTGACTTCAATGTTGAATGGTTGTAACATCAGTGCCGGACTGGTAGGCCCAAGGCCCACTTGCCATACTTGTGACAAGGCCCACAAACAAATGACGGGCAAAAATAGACAGCCGCAAACCCATTTTCCAAGCACCTCAGGCCAGAGCAGCGGATGGAGATATATGGTGACCTGCGAGCACTTTAATCACACATCCTCGAAAACGAATAGAGAAATCAAATTTGTCATAGTCAAGAGCTGGGAGTGACTGAAGAAAGATTGTTGGTTTATTATGCTGTCACCATCTTGAGGTTAAACTCATGAATTTATGCATAATTTCACCAGGTGGTAGAATTTGTTTCTTCCAACGAAATCTATATTTCTGCTTTTCTTTCCTTTCCTTTCCCTGTTTCCTCTCCTCCCCTCTTTTACTACCCTTTCTTTTTCTTTTTTTTACATTTTTCTTTTTTTCTTTGAGGCTTAGGCCCATTTTTCTTTCGGCTTAGGCCCACTTGCCATTGGCAAGTGGGCAAGTGGGCCCAGTCCGGCACTGTGTAACATCACAGGCTGTAGCTTTTTGCTCAACATTCCGTTGGTTCCATTCTTTATAGGAAAAATGTGGACCACATTTGGCAATGTCCTCATCATAAATTTGTAGAGGGTTGACCGTTTAGATTTTTTGCTACGGGGATTTTAAGTTGACTGGCGTAAAAATCTCACTTTCGGCACAATGATTGCTCTGCAGAAAGACACTTTACACCCCCTACCCAACCCCTCCGCTGTAATATCATCAGTATTACCCAAAATTGCTCTGACAATTGGATCCCTTTTCTCCTATTCTACACCAAAAAGTCAACCCAAAAGTGAAGGAAGAGCCGAAAATTGTATGCTTACTTGTCTCTACTTTCGGCTTGTGTATCTCAAGTTTTTCATGATAAACCTCTTATATGCTTTTGGCGCAAGAATTTGCCACATGTTGTTCCATCTGCTGCAAAAAGCGTTCTGCTCAACGAAAATTTGGGGAAAAGTTAGAGAATTAACATTAAAGTTAACGGAAAATCTTTAGTGGCCTGTGGCTAAATGTATCCTCTATATTTGTATTGTCAAACCATCTGCTTTGCTTACAAAAGGGTCCTAAGGGAAACAGGCCTATTATTCCCCTTGCTATTTAAAGCCCCAATACCACTCTTGTTGTAACTGAATAATATGTTCCAATCTTTATTCTGGTCAACAAATTGTACTATTTTACAATATTCAATTAAAAATTGATACAAATTTCATCTTAATTCACCTAATTTTAAAAATTGGAAAAATTCAACTACATGCCGTAACATGGTTTGAAAAGCCTTACGTAAGCACTTTCAAATGCAACTTGGGTTTAAACATATTTTCGAACCCTCTGGACAAGTAAGATAGGTTGTAATGGATAATTTACACAATAGGTAGAACACTTAAACATCTTGTAGCTAGAATAAGGCTATTTCTTTTCTGGACCTGTCAAGCCACAAGAGTGGTATTGTCCCTTTAATCAATTTCTACTTGTAACTAGCTTTATATATACTAATGTAATTCAATGTATGTGGCTCCCCGTGGGCGTTTTTATGCTTTACTTGAGTCAAAAGAATCTAATATCACGGTAAAATCAGTTTGTATAAATGGATTGGATATCATTATATGTCAGTAGGTACAGTGTCTATAAATAAAACTTATGACATTTCTAGATTATGTGTATCTAATCTGGGTGAACAGGGGGGGGGGGTCACAGAGGCTAAGTGGGTAAGACGCTGGCTCGCTAGCCTGGAGGTCGTGGTTGTTTGATCCATGCATTGACTGAGAAAGTTCATCCAGAATTTCTGGTGTGGTTTCCATTTGTCAGTGATGCAGGACGGGACGAAAAGCCAATGAACAATTAACCCAGTCGGTGCAGAAAAGTAGGGCGGTTTCCATAATTGCATTGCATCAATACCTTGACTAAGTTCGGCGATGAGCATTTTCTGCTAAGACTAAATATAGATACACGATATTTGATCGATCAAGACTTTGTAACTTTCAATGTGGTGGAATGTTTAAACTTAGTGTAGATGTTCAATGGGTGAATGTCCAACCTCGTGGGCTTCCTCCGGGTCCGCCGGTTTCCGTCCTCTGCTAAAAGACCCCTACGCTCAAGCGAACTGTTGAAATAGACTTGAACCATGTCTTAGTCCCGAAATAACCTAGCTGGTGTCGAATGGACGTTAAACCCCATCTCTCTCTCCCACTCCCTCTCTCCCTCTCTCTGTCAATTATAGATGAATGTCTTGACTGAGTTGCACTAAGGCTAAGCGGACATAAGCGATTTGAGTTGTCGATGATTGTTTCGGACATTAATTGGGTGAAAGTCACGATAAACAACATCAAAGCCAGTGGAATATGAATATAACATAATTTATCAATTTATGAGTATTGGGGGGTACAGAATTAAAATATATCTTCAGAAACATGGGTTAGTCAATATACACAATGATATGATCCTTGTGTGTATTTAGTCGTCGTAATACATATATCCTGGTGGATATCTTGGATATCCAGGAAAGTAAGGATGTTGTACTCCATTTCGTTGATACTGTTGCCTCATGTAATTGTACATTTGCATTTTTCGGTAGTTTTCATAATAATCTTCATACAAGTCCCCATCATAGTAATAAGCTGAAAGAATTTAAAAAAAAAAACATGTATTTGATCTCGGCCCTTGTTTCACGAAATTTTAACTGAAGATAAAATCCAAATTTAAATAGATGCTTCAAAACCAAGTACGAACAATCCAAACCATAAGACATAATTCGAAGTCCTAAAAAAACGGTATAGGCAAAATAGTGTATTCAAGCAAAATAGTGTAATCAGCAAATATACTGCACCTCGTGTACAAAATACACGACAAACGGTGCTAATAGGTGGCCGGAAGAGTAAGCTTACCCTGCCTGGCGCCACACCCGCCATTGCTGCATCCAAACTATTATGCGAAATGTCGGTAAAACAGCGTGATTGGCCCAATTATCCAATCAAATTACTAAAATTTGAATTTTATCTTAGTTAAAATTTCGTGAAACAGGCCTTTGTCCGGTAGGAATGTACGTGGGTCGAAATTCTAATTCTAGAAAGACCGGACCAGGAGAAATCCCAAGGGGTTGGGCGGGTGGCGACTCTACTACTTGCCACGTACAGGCTATGAATCTAATTCAAGCTGCTTGACTCAATGATAGATCGGGTGGTCCACATAGAACGCGTAAGACCTTTCGCATTCAGCAAACCTCGACAGATTCTACACATCTTAATCTCGGCTGTGTGACCATTTCCGCCATATTCGAACTATTTAGGGTACCGGAATCTGTCGAGATTTGCCGAGTAAGACCTTTCGGCCACCCAATCCCACCATATCAAAAATTAATACAATACGAAAGGTAAGCAGACTTCGTAATATGACACCTATCAAAACAAACCAATACATCTATACGATTGTTAAGTATTGGGGGCCCACGGGGGTGGGGGTGGGGGTGGGGCAAGTGAATGAGAAGGGGGTTCGCAACAAGGATCTAAATGCCTGCCAATTAAATTTGTCACTCTCAGGAATAAGAAAGTGACCAAACAAATAAGCAGCTCAATTTAGTGTAAATCCGGTGTGATGCAAAAAGGGACGACGACCACTGTCAAGGTTGGTCGCATTATTTCTGTTACGTCTTTATTGTAAATCATTTTTACTCAAGCATGTACCATACAACAAGCCCGCTCAGCTGCATAAAACTTTTTTATAAGGAAGGGAAAGTGTCACCGTCGTGTGCTGTATCCTTTATCGTCAGATGATGGGTTGGGATGGGCATTCAAAACGCAAGATGATGATATATGCATAATGTTATATCTTAATTAATGTTTTGCATCAATGAAATTAGATAAGCATGTCATCGTATTAATACACAATAAAAATTGGCGGCAAACGGGGTGTCAGATTTCTCTTTTTAAAAAGATCTGTGTGTATGTTACACAAAAATGACAATAGAGACCATGTATTTCTAAAATATTGTCTCGGGTACCGGAAAAAACCCTATCCTGAAAATATTTCTGGATCCGCCCCTGGCACAGCCCATTTCGTGGAGTATTCCTGTCTTCAAAAGGTTGGATGTAGCAGTAACACAGGACGTTAAACTGCCAATCTGATTAAAACCAAATCCTATTTTGTTTCGTTTTTTAACAGTTCTAAATTTTGTTTTCCGTGTCTTTACTACACTTGGATCTGGACCAGATCCTGTTTCGTTTCGTTTTTTTATAGTTCTAAGTTTTGTTTTGCGTGGCTTTACTACACTAGGATCCGGACCAGTTGTTATATTAACCTATTCTGGTTCATGTGAGGGATTAGCCAATGAAACGGTCCGTTGCAACTAGTTTTTAGCGTGCGATGCATGAAACTATTGGTATCCCACTAGGAACATCAACGCTGCTTGGTTCATCGATAGAATAAAAACGAAACGAAATATAGAGCACTTTATTAATTCGTTTTCGAAATATAGAGCACTTCATTAATTCGATTTCGAAATATAGATCACTTCTTGGGGGGTTGGGGTGGCCTAGTGGTCTAGAGTGTCGCGCTTGGACCTCTAGCTTGCCGGTCACCTCTAGCTTGTGGTTGTGGTTTCAAACCCTAGTTGGTTTAACCGACTCAACCACTGGTCAGGGATGGGTGTGGATAACCGACTAAATCACTGGTCAGGGACGGGTGTGGATATACCGACTAAAGCACTGCTCAGCCACCGGTGTGCAAATCCGGATAAATCACTGGTCAGGGACGGGTTTGCATAACCGACTATATCACTGGTCAGAGACGGGTGTGGATAACCGACTAAATCACTAGTCAGGGACGGGTATGCATAGCCGACTACATCACTGGTCAGGGTCGGATGGGGATAACCGACTAAATCACTAGGAAGGGACGGGTGTGGATAAGCGACTAAACCCCTGGACGGGTGTGGATAACCGACTAAATCACTGGTCAGGGACGGGTGTGGATAACCGACTATATCACTGGTCAGGGACAGGTGAGGATAACCGAATAAATAAGTGTGTATATCTTACCTGATACGGCACAAGTAATGACTGATAATACCAGTAGACCGAGCAAGATACGTCGAGAGATATTCATCCTAAATAAACAAATAGAGATTAATCGATTTTACAAACAAATATCATGTGTCTGTTCATCTGGATATATACAACTATACTAAGCAGCAATAAAAAAAACCTCACGTCAGGTTGGTTTGTTGTGCCCCCGACAGAGCCTTGGCGTTTGATTTGAACATGCTTCAAACAAACGCGGTGACTAGGCGATCATTCACGACCATTGAGACCACAACGCGATATCTGGCGTTTCCATCACACTTTTACTACACTTATTGCGACCTTGACGCGCTCTGAGGTCATTTTACGTCGACGTAATGTCGCAGTTAGGACGCCACCCCAGTCTGACGGGGGTATAACTCTGAATAGATACATTGCATAAAACTTGCCAAATGGTTTTATTGTATATTTGTGACCACATTTCCATCGTTACCTGAGCAGTAAGGCTCCTTCTTACAAAGATGATAATGAGTTCTCCACTATTTTCATGTAACTCATGCTGCACGTGCTGTTCATCGGAACCAGCCGTATAGAATGTACCCCCATACCTGGTTGAACCCTTCACACCACAACGCCAGCAGCATGCCACGACTCACGACAGCTCAGAGGAATCAGGCACTTGACCGCACGTCCAAGGCCGTTGCCAATCACTTCCAGGTTAATCTTCGGACCATCTACAGGCTTCAGCAATGCTTTCGGGCTACCAACATCACGGATGGTCGCCCCTGAACTGGTAGACCAAGGGTTACCACAAGGCGATAAAACCTCCATGTTGTGCGACAGCACGTGCCTATTCCCTTCATACATGCATCCGACACAGCACGCTAGACAGTGGTAACACAGGAAGACCCCCATCAGTGCAAATACAGTGCGCCGACGTCTTACCAGAGAGAAAATACATTGCCGTAACCTTACCGTGGACCGATCCTCATCCCTCACCATCGACGTGAACGTCTACAGTTTGCCCAACAACAACAGAACTGGCTACATAGGCAATGGAGAACGGTTCTGTTAACAAGTGAGAATTGATATTTCGTATGAAAATGGCAGGACCGGAATATGGCGTCAACGTGGTCAACTTTATTCTGACGAATGTGTCATGGAATGAGAATCATAGGGTTGGGGTGGAATCGGCCTGAAGCAGATAGTGGGTCCTGTGGTTTTCCAAAATCTTGGTCCAGGGAGAGGAGGCGGCATCACAGCAGAGTGCTACATCGATACAGCTCTCAGATCCCACGTCATACCACATTTCGAACGACATCGAAACAACGTTTTACAGCATGACAACGCCCGTGGCCACACCGCCAGAGTAACTCGGGACTTGTTACAACTGAACGGTACCAACGTTATTCACTGACCAGCCCTTAGCCCGGACATAAACCCAATTAAACATCTTTGGGATGAAATTCAGAGGAGACTTCATAACATCGTATCGCGACCAAACACAGCTAATGGATTGCGCCAGGCTCTTCTGTGAGTGTGGTTCCAGGTGCAAATGGCGTTCACCAATCGTCCATCGCCCATGTAAAGACGTTGCGCTGCTGTTATTGACACTCGCGATGGATACACCAGATACTGATGTAATCACTTTGAATTTCGATGAATTAATCACTAATGTGTCAACATTCTGTTCACAAAATATTGCATTGATCCATATTACATTGTATAAGTCGCTTTCTTGGATGATTTGATTAAAGTGCTTCTCTGATTTTGAAATCGTTCTGACGCTGGTTTTTTTTTCGGTTTAGTATATATAAATAAAGAAATGATAAATAACATTAAGTGCCTATTCAACTGTACACAGACGATAAATAACATGCACATGTATTGTGTAGACGGCGAAGAGTCCACATGCTGATTACACTATTTTGGCTGATCACACTATTTTGCCTATACCGTTTTTTTAGGCCTTGATTTTTGTCTAATGGTTTGGATTGTCCGTGTAAGGTACCGGTACCTGCCGAGGTTTGCCGGGTGAAACGATACGATATATGACATTCTGCGCCTGTACATCCACAACAGTGGCTCTCAACCTTTTTTTTTTGCTAACGGCACACCTTGGAACACATGAAAAAATAGCGGCACACCTGGCTTATAAGTATAAAATATATTTGAATTTTGTGAAATAAAAACAATTGGAAGTCAGTCATAGATAGCATACAACCATAGACACAGACTGATCGAAACTAAATAATGAAAAACACAACTACAAACTTAGTAGATACCAATGAATACTCAATTGGGATCATTTCGTTTTTCGCTATTTCTTAGTGTGCCGTTCAATATTTCGCGGCACACTTGGAATGATCGCGTGGCACACTGGTTGAGAATTACTGATCTAGAATATACACAAAGGATACATGACATAGTTCGCCTGTTCAGAAATACACTAACGGCGAATGACATTTGATCTAGAATAAGAATGGCTACTGTTGCATCACTATATTTTGCTAAATTATACTTGGATGTTCCTCCATTATCTGATTTTAAACGAAAGGGATTTAATGTCCTAACTTCTGCACCAAAAGGCCGATTGAACACGGGCTTCACCGGGTAGTGGACGTTGTGGGAATATTTAACCAAAGAGATAAATTAAAACCAAGTACGAACAATCCAAACCATTAGACAAAATTCGAAGACCTAATAAAACGGTATAGGCTAAATACTGTAGTCAGGTAAATAGTGTAATCAGCATATGGACTGTTCATGAAGAGTTGCATCTACTTTTCGCCAAGGGTTCTTTTACGTTCACCTCAACTATCCGATTGAGAAGACGCTATTCCTGGTGTAGGAGACGAAAAACCGGGGTCCCTTATTTAAATTAAAATCCAAGATATCAAGCGTCTGCGATATCACTTAGGTGGAAGTGGACGTTAAATAAAGCTATTTCACACACAGTATCACCAGCGGAATAATCCCTTTTTAAAATTCTAATAACAGCTTACCTTTTTGCTAAGCTACACAGTACCCTGTTCAACGCAACAAACTCAAAATATTACAGTCCCCGGCCGGTCGTACAGCTTATCGACGTGAATTGACGTATCACAATTCATATTTCTCCTTTTATACTAACAACAATTGGTGTCTGTCTTCTACAGGAGAGACACATGTCTACACAAATTTATTATTCTCCCTGTGATTGATTGTTATTTTATTAAAGAGAAATTTTAACTGATTGAGTTCACCCCTTATTTTTTGTACGGATGATTTACGGTCGGTAAATCATGGAAATTCTGACTTTCATGAGATTTATATAAGTGTACGTTATATAACTGGCAGCACACAATCTACATACTTAATGATATAAAGAATCTGTCCGTCACGGGATTTATATATATGTTACAGTCAATGTCTACAATCAGGTAATGTGTACAAGGCCTTTGTAACCCCAACCCCGAAAATCTTCACACAAAAACTTATAGTTGCATATTCTAAAAATAAAAATCTGAACGACATCCTAGTGCATAGTAAATTAGATTAAATAAGGCCAGTCTCCATCCTAATACAAAATCCAATTCTCATTATGATACACACTAATGGGGCTCACCCCCTCTGAATTTTCTTTTCAGGAACAAAAACCAGAACACCATAAGCACCGTCCAAGTAAGACCATGATCGCCACCAGCACCACAAACTGTTTAATTACCTATGTATATAACCATAATGTATTGTATGTATTTTCAATAAAACTCGGAAATATCACGAACTAATTTTTCATCACCCTAGGTCAGTGCTTATGTGGAGATTTAACCCCTCCCCAAATTCTTAAACCTAAACCTAACATCTCCCCCAAATTCTTAAACCTAACCCGGCATTTTACACATTGACTGGTTATTTAAGGCATTGTACACATTGCCTGATTTAGACATTGACTGTCACACTCTTCAATGAATGAATGAAATGTGGTTTAACGTCCTACGCTTAAGCACCTAACCTGGGCCAATTGAAGACGGGCATACGCCAACAGTGTGCTATGAGGGAAATTTTGCCCGGGCAGCGGCGCTACGGCCTACTCTTATATCGAATTCCAACTGCCAAGGGATATTTTACGTGCACTCCAATTTGTACACGGGACCTCGGTTTTTCGTCCCATCCGAACGACTAGGCAGCTGTCCTTGTCAGGCCCTCCTTCTGCATCACTGACAAGGGGAAATCACGCCGGAAAATCGAGATGAACTTTCTCGGCCAATGCAGGGATCGAACACTCAACCTCCAGGCTAGCGAACCAGCGCCTTATCCACTTAGCCACCGTGATCCCCCACACTCTTCAAATAAAGAAACGCGCAGCCTATTATTCATTATTTTTTAATTTGAGCTGGGTCGTTGTTTTCATAAATCTTACTTGTTTCTTTAAAGGGACAATAACACTCTTGCTGGTTTGACAGGGCCAGAAAATTTTTTTTGCCTTATTCTAACTACTAGATGTTTAAGTGTCCTACCTGTTGTGTAAATTATCAATTACAACCTATCTTACTTGTCCAGAGGGTTCGAAAATATGTTTAAATCCAAGTTGCATTTGAAAGTGCTTACGTAAGGCTTTTCAAACCATGTTACGGCATGTAGTTGAATTTTTCCAATTTTTAAAATTAGGTGTGTTAAAATGAAATTTGTATCATTTTTTAATTGAAATATTGTAAAATAGTACAAATTGTTGACCAGAATAAAGATTGGAACATATTATTCAGTTACAACAAGAGTGGTATTGGGGCTTTAAAATGTCATTATGTAACGATAAACGAAATTCATTATTGGTTTTAAATATAGTGTCTCTCACTGTGACTTGTCATAATTTTTTCTCGAAATTTGTTTTCGCTTGATTGCACCAAGAAACATGAATTTAACAACTTCGCAAACTTTTCGCATGGAACCTAAATCTAAGGCCTTTAAAGTCCCGGGGTTCTCGGTTTCCAAATCAGTTCCACACGTAAACACTCGACGAACCAAGTGATGCCCCATCTGAACGAACACCAACGCAACAACGCTATTTGTCGATAACAAGTAGGTGAATCCAGATGTAGCCAGGCCGCTGAATATTTCCCCGAGTTCCATTTCTCGCTTTTGGGGAAGGTATCGACGGCGAAGTTCCACATGCCACCGCGCAAGCTCAAGCCAAACAAGAGTGACCCCACCTTTCCAGGATCGTCACTTTCGGTTACGTCATTGGTGAAAACGGTTTTCAACAGCGACCTCTAATGCAGCAGCAATTCCCGGACTGCGTAGAATCTCATACCAGACAGTCCGTAAACGCCTACGTGAAATTGGATTACGAGCAAGCCGTCCCCTCGAAATCTAACTTCAGTGGGTTCAGACACCGAGGGCATGGCCACAGCAACACTGGAGAGCAGTTTGGTTTAGCAATGTGTCGCGGTTTCTGTTTCAAAAAGGCGATGGTAGAGCGAGAGTATACAGAAGACGAAATGTAACATTTCGTTTCTTTTTTGGAGAGTATATATAATTATATTATATATTAAAGTAGATAAAGTACAAGTACTTCTTTGTTTACGGTAGATAAATGCATAACAAAATACGTCCAGGTAAAAAATTCTCCACTTTACTTCATTCCGACATACATTAAGTCATATAAGCTAGCTGTCTGCCCTCTATAGGCGTCTTCAGATATTAATAATGTTACATAAATGGCAGTGTGCTATAGATTAAATGCTAAATCTATTCTCGTATATTTTAAAACTGATTTATTTCTGTCGGTAACATCAGATTGCTCAATATAACTTGATTTTTTAAAGCAATAATTTGTTGGTTTAAGAAGAATTCATTGTATAATTGTCTGAAAGTTATGAATTAAAAGTTTATTGCGACATATTTAATTTTGAAAGTGTACAGTTATCACGAATATACGCACGAACGACAGCTACCGCATTTTATTGTTAAACATGCCCTTTCAATTAATTTTTTATACTAACAGCGAACGCGATCACTTATGAATCACCCAGAGTGAATATTTGCGACAATGTTTACCAGGCAGTGAAATAGGGTTTAAATTCCTACTATTCTGCTCCGACTTGGCTAATGAAGACGGGCATACGTCATACGCCATATAGTGTGCTATGAGGGAAATGAGTTCGGACAGAAGCGCAAGGACCCACTCTTATATCGAATTCCTTTTAATGTATCTTTTACGTGCACGCCAATGTGTACCCAGGTTTTCGTTCCATCCCAACGACTATACGTCGTCCCTTGTCAGGCCCTCGATACTGGACCACCGGCAAGGAGGAACACGCCGAAACATCCTCCAGGTTAGCGAGCCAACGTCTTACTCACCACGCCTCCCATTATGCAAGTTCCAAAGTCATGTGACGTATGTGTAGCAAATCATAAATGCAACACTTCCATCTGCGAATTTCCGTACGCATCGTCGCTTTCAGTACCAGCGATGGTTCGCGCGGAAAATCGCAGAGGTCGGAGTTTGTGGTCGTAGTCGCGTTCACGCTCATTAAAAATGGATCTTTGGGTGAACAATATTAACATATCTAGAATGTACGCATGCAATATCAACAGCCTAAATATATTGAATGTATGGATGCAATACTAACACCCTCTAGTGATATCTAGAACGTTCCCATACAAAAATCAACATGCGAAATATATTTAAAATTACTTGCGTGGTTTGCACGAAATAAATATCTTGAATTTGTGCATGAAATAAATATCTTGAACTTATGCATGAAATAAATATCTTGAATTTGTGCATGAAATAATATCTTGAATTTGTGCATGAAATAATATCTTGAATATGTGCATGAAATAATATCTTGAATATGTGCATGAAATAAATATCTTGAAAGACGAACGCTACAATTCGAAATATCTTCAATGTTAGCATGAAAATCATCACTAATAATGTGTAAAATTTAATGTCAGAAATTTACGCATGAAAAAACCACACTACAAATATCTTCAATGTACGCACGATTTATCTTGAATGCATGTTTTCTGTGCCAAATATATGTTCATATATTTTCAAATTATGGTCCTTTATATTTTTAATGTATACTTTGTAACTCTTTTCTATCTTCTATCTTCAACCCTTCTCAAATAAAGTCATTATTATTATAATTGTTATTATTATTATTATTATGATTATTGTTATTATTATTAGTATCTTATGAAAGGGGCTAAATCGCTAATATTTGGGACCTGGAAATTGAAACAAATATATATAAACTGATTTACATGGCGGCATTCAATCGGGTTTTTTTTACTCTAATTTCAAAACATGGCGACGCCGTTTAATTTTGTGGAATATGTCAAGCCTCGTTCTTCCAATAGTCCTTTGTTACAAATAGGGCTGAAACGCATTATGGTACACGATTCGTGTACCAATGGTAAAATGCTTATTTTGTCTTAAATATTGAATATCAGAAGCCCATCGTCGATTTAAATAATTCGTGTTTTCAATGTCGAAGACTGTGGATGATATTGAGTTAGAGACTTAGCTAGTTTAAAGCCCCAATACCACTCTTGTTGTAACTGAATAATTTGTCCCAAATTTTATTCTGGTCAACAAATTGTACTATTTTACAATATTTAAACTGATACAAATTTCATCTTAACACACCTAATTTTAAAAATTGGAAAACAAATTACATGGTTTGAAAAGCTTTACGTAAAAACTTTCAAATGCTACTTGGATTTTAACATATTTTCGAACCCTCTGGACAAGTAAAATAGGATGTAATGGATAATTTACATAACAGGTAGGACACTTAAACATCTAGGAGTTAGAATAAGGCTAAAAAAAATTATCGACCTGTCAAGCCAACAAGAGTGGTATTGTTCCTTTAATGTAGGCCATTGACTTGGGTAAAGCGCGGCGAAACCGTAGAAACAGCCGATTTTTTTTCATAGTTTAAAGGGGCTAATAGTCTCAATCGAATAGCAATCTCTAGCGTCTGTTTATTCAAGTCTACACCGATACTTTGTATTACGCATGCCCCCCCCCCCCCGATGAGAAACTGGCGTCAACTCTTGACAGGACTTTTGGAATATGCCTAGCCTCGTTCTGCAAGTCCCTTGTTACAAATGGCGCTAAAACGTATTATGGTACAGAAGCCTGTCTTTTACCGGTAAGATCACAATATCAATGTTGATTTAAATTGACCAATAATTCGTGTATTCAATGTCGAAGAACTTTGAATGATATTGAGTTAGAGACCTGGCTACTTTAAACAACATTCTATTCATTTGACATGGATTGAAAACTAGACAAGGTCAGCATAAGGAAAAGAGAAAATAGTAAACAAAATAAATGTAAACATATCCATCAAAACATTAGATGGCACACAATGAATGAATTGTAAATCCGAACATATATACATCATGAATATAACCCGTTTACAATATTTTCAGCTTGAAAATAATAAAAGCTGAACTGAGGTTATGAATTTGTCCTTTTTTGATGTCTACCCTCGAGCAAACCGATTTAAATGACATATATTGTGATATAGTGAAATATAGCGTGTTTGGCAGTGATATTTATAAACTCTTAGCAATAAACTATATGTCAGAAGGTTCGGGAAAAGAAGATTGTGTGTGTGTGAGAGAGAGAGAGAGAGAGGGAGAGAGAGAGGAGAGAGAGAGAGAGAGGGGTGGGGGTTAACGTCCACTCGACACAAACTAGGTCATTTCCGGACTAACATATGATTCTAATTTTATTTCAATAATTCGCTTGCGCGTATGAGTCTTTAGCAGTGAGAGGAAACCAGAGGACCAGGAGAAAATTCACGAGGTTGGACAGGCGACCCCTTTTCTTGTCACGTACAACCGGTGATTCGAAACCACACTAGTTAACTGAATGACAGGCTTTATGATACAGCACGCATGTGCTAACCATTCCCCCCCCCCCGCCCTATTGTTAGTTGAATAATTAAAAAGAAGTATTTTAGCTATATCATACACATTTCACAATCATGTCGTACAATATGGATGTTTGACAACTTTACGTTAAACTTGAGTTCAAAATAGCAATTTGATTTATAGTAACTAGATGATGTATCGAAACTCTGATTCCTTGATCAACCCCAGTTCAGCGTACATGTACTACTATATTATCTTTAAAATAATAATTTTTAAACCTATTTGCTGTATCTATACCCTTATGTCAACGCATGTACTTTTATAAATTGATTTGATGTCTATTGAGCCAATAACCCCCCCCCCCAAAAAAAAACCTAATTCATTTTAAATTGCAGGTCAGTCGCTCAACTGGTGTTAATAAAGAACGAATGTCAAATCTGGACATGGTTCTAGATTTGGTACGGTGCACTGGACATGGCTGTAGATTCGGCATTGCACCACTGGAAATGACGGTAGACAAGTACTTGGTATGGTACCACTGGACATGGAGGTAAATTTGGTACGGTACAATGGACATGACTGTAGATTTGGTACGGTACAATGGACATGATGGTAGATTTGGTACGGTACACTGGACATGGCGGTAGATACGGTACACTGGACATGGCGGTAGATTTGGTATGGTACACTGGACATGACGGTAGATTTAGTATTCACTGGACATGACGGTAGATTTGGTATGGTACACTGGACATGATGGTAGATTTGGTATGGTACATTGGACATGATGGTAGATTTGGTATTCACTGGACATGATGGTAGATTTGGTATGGTACCATGGACATGGCTGTAGATTTGGTAATCACTGGACATGATGGTAGATTTGGTATAGTACTACTGAACATGGTTGTATATCTGGTATGGTACACTGGACATGATGGTAGATTTGGTATGGTACATTGGACATGATGGTAGATTTGGTATGGTACACCTGATCATGGCTGTAGACTTGGTATGGTACAACTAGACGTGGTAGTAGATTTGGTATGGTACACAGGACTAATGAATAATCAAGTGTGACCCTAGAACAAATTACACAGGACTTTAGAGCCGTCAAAAACATGATTAATCAACTGTGATATAATAACACGTCAACTTACACAGTTAACCTACATGAAGCGGGCAAATAAAATAGACGGTTGAATCACCCACGTCAGATGCACTCTTTTATCGTAATCAACGATGCGTGACTTGCGTTTTGTACGAAAATATCAAATATTTGAGGGATTAGTATGTACTCAGATTGAGTTTCTAACATTGTGTTTTAAATGAATAAAATCAAAATATCAACGCTAAATAATCCCCCGGTGGGAAAATATCAAATATCTAATGGATTATTATGCACTCAGATTGAAGTTCTAGCATTTGATTTTAAAAAAAATAAATCAAAATATCAACGCTAAAATTATCCCCCGGCTTGGATTAAAAACAGTCCTATCAATTATTTTTCGCGAACACGTTAAGATGGTGGCGGCAGTGTTATTGCATCATTCGCGTATAAACAGGAGGTCTCTCTACAGTAGATGGAAAATTGGCGGAAATGTAGACCTGGGGCCTTGTATGTCCCTTGTTGTATTCTGGTATTTTGATTTCTGCTTGATGAAATCTACAGATCCTAACCCACAATCCACACATGACGTCATATGTGCTAGAATGGGCTACACAGTCTCCGATCTTGCGTTCTCATGGAATCTCATTTATATCTTTATAAATGCTAAATGCAACCTAACCAGTTTTGGAGTGGCTTTCCTATTAGAAATTTAAGTTTTACTATCGGGGGGGGGGGGCAAATGCTTGGCACGTGCGTGCTGTATCATAAAGCCTGTCATTGATTCAACTGGCGTAGTTTCGAATCCCCGGCTGTACGTGACAAGACGTGGTGTCGCCTGTCCCGCCTCGTGGGATTTCGTCGTGTACTCCGCTTTCCTCCCACTGCTAAAGACCCCTACGAGCAAGAGAATTATTCAAATGAAATTAAAAACCATATGTTAGTCCAAAATGACCATATGGGCGGAGTTGACGTCGAACCATCGGACGTGGAAATAAAATAAATATTGTTTATTGTGCGCAACTGTTCATAATACGGCGGATAATCTTTGACGTCCACACGAACGAAAACAGTATGCGTAGTCTTGACAAGGGAAATAACTCTTAAAAGTGGTAATGGGATTTAACGTCCACTCAACACTAACTACGGAATTTCGGGACTAACATATGGTTTAACTTTTTTTCAATAATTCTCTTGTGCATAGTGGTCTTTAGCAGTGGGGGGAAACCGGAGGACCCAGAGAAAAGCCACGAGGTTCGATTGGTTCAATATGATGTTTGGATACGATTACCAGACATGGGATTTTATAAACCTTTGCTTGAAATGTCGCAGAAATCTTGCTCAGCGCAGCAAACCAGACATTGGCAAAAAAAAGGTATAGGAAACAACACTTTATTGCGTTTTCCTTCATATATTTAGATAAATGCGGTATTTGGCGCAGATTTTAGATCATGCATTCAAGAAAGATGGAAAGTTTTTTTTCAACAAATTGGTAAACTCTTTGAATCCCAGTATCCAATCAATTTCCAAAGAGGAATCGCCTTTTAATTTTCTACTGTTATATTATGAATGAATGAATGAAATGGGGTTTAACGTCCTACGCTTAAGCACCGTACCTGGGCTAATTGAAGACGGGCATACGCCACAGTGTGCAATAAGGGAAATTTTGCCCGGGCAGCGGCGCTACGGCCTACTCTTATATCGAATTCCAACTGCCAAGGGATCTTTTACGTGCACTCCAATTTGTACACGGGACCTCGGTTTTTCGTCCCATCCGAACGACTAGGCAGCTGTCCTTGTCAGGCCCTCCTTCTGCATCACTGACAAGGGGAAATCACGCCGGAAAATCGAGATGAACTTTCTCGGCCAATGCAGGGATCGAACACTCAACCTCCAGGCTAGCGAACCAGCGCCTTATCCACTTAGCCACCGTGATCCCGTGTTATATTATGAGGTGGTGGCCATATTGAAACTAACTATAAAACTACACTCGGCAAACCACGGCAGATTCAGGTACCCTACATTTAGCCTCTAATGTATGACAATAAGTCATATGTACCTACGCCTATATAATTGCGAGGAGGCACCGGTCTAATTAGGCCTATTAGGAAAATCTTGCCGCTTTTACAAAGAAGTTCTCACAATTGCTTCCTTCGGAGATTGTAAGGAATTGTCAGTGCAAAATCGGATAAACTTAAGAGAAACAGCTTCAGACTTGAAATCTTTGAATGATAAAACATTCTTCAAATGCGTCGTCACTGGAAACGCCGTTGATAATCCGGGAACGTGAAAGTAGTTCCAATGGCGGACTTTTCACACACCCGAGGCTAGATGTAGGGTACTGCCGTACGGGGATCTGCTGAGGTTTGCCGAATGTTGTAACTACCTGAAGCATAAGGCCTAAGAAAAAATAAGGGGCCTCTGGTCGATTTGTATAACGGCGTTACTCCATTTTGTTCAAAGCGCTCTTCCCGCTACCTTTAATTATGAACTGTCTGGTTTTAGAAAGATAAATTTACCGTGAGATATGACGATGTTCCGATGTAACTAAAAGCACTAGCCGCGGAATTCTGTGGGGTTTTTTAGCATAACGATCAAACGATCAGTTACTGTTAATACCAAAATATCTGATAAAAAGATGAACAGGGAATTTGGGTACTGTCGGGGTCGAACCCACGACATCCGCGTTATTAGCACGGCGCTCTAACCGACTGATCTAAGGGGACAGATGGACACCCGAAAAATAGTCTGACCCTTCTTTTATGAGTAATTTGTACCGACGGAAATAGAAAAATTAACTAGTTTCTTGGGAATGAATGAATGCAATGGGGTTTAACGTCCTACGGTTAAGCACCTAACCTGGGCTAAGTGAAGACGGGCATACGCCATACAGTGTGCTATGAGGGAAATTTTGCCCAGACAGCAACTGAATTCCAACTGCCAAGGGTTCTTTAACGTGCACGCCAATGTGTACACGGGACCTCGGTTTTTCGTCCCATCCGAACGAGTAGGCAGCTGTCCTTGTCAGGCCCTCCTAGTTTCTTGGGAGTAGTTTTACAACATTGCATACAATGATATTGAAATATTGTTTGGCATATCCATCTGTAACTCTCCATCAATGTTTTAAATTCAAAGCGATTGTCTGTTCGTGTGTGAACCGGTTTATAGCATACCACCACTGTTATAGCCCAAGATCACTATAATTGTATGGGCAGCCATACTTGCCAAACTGATACTGATACACAATATCCTGTCCAACCTCGTAGGTTTTCTCCGGGTCCTCCGTTTTCCTACCACTGCTAAAGACCCCTACGCGCAAAAAGAATTATTGAAATAGAATTAAACCATCTGCTAGTTCCGAAATGACTTAGTTTGTCTCGAGTGGACATTAAACCCCATCCCTCTCTCTCTCTCTCTCTCTCTCTCACACACACAATATTCCGTTTTATTACAGTTTACAGGATAATTATAAATAAATAAAACAGCTTGTTGGAAAATATGAGTCCAAGATACTGAACCATAGAAACCAGGACAAAATGGTGTGCCATATAATATTATTCTGTTCAAATATTTCAATTAATTTTGCGGAGCGATCGCCCGGCTAGCTCAGTCGGTAGAGCACGAGACTCTTAATCTCGGGGTCGTGGGTTCGAGCCCCACGTTGGGCGATATATTTTTTTCCTCTACACTCCCCGCACCTTCAACAACAGTGACCCCAAACTCGCGCATCCATTTAAAAGAAAGAAAACATAAAACCCTAACAAACATTTAAAAGACAAATATTTATTTGGTCTATTTACGTTATGTCAGATAAACAAATTGAGATTGGGTTTAACGGCCCACTTGTCTAGACCAACGGATTATGAAGAAATGGAATGTGATTTAACAACCTACTATTCTGCACCTAACCTGGGATAATGAAGACGGGCATATGCCATACAGTGAGCTATGAGGGATATGGCCTACTCTATGAAGGAAACTTTGCCCGGGCAGCGGCGCAACAGCTTACTTTTATATCGAATTCCAACTGTAAAGGGATCTTTCACGTGCACGCCAATGTGTACACTGGACCTCGGTTTTTCGTCCCATCTGAACGACTAGGCGGCTGTCATTGTCAGACTCTCCGTCCTGCATCACTGACAAGTGGAAACTACGCCGGAAAATCTGGATGAACTTTCCCGGCCAATGAAGGAATCGAACACCCAACCTCCAAGCTACCGAGCCAGCGTCTTACCAAGGATTAAGAAGACGTACATACATAATGCAATGTGAAATAAGGGGAATTCTGTCCAGGCAGCAGTAGTCCCGAGTAATCTTCCTCGAATCCCCCCCCCCCGATGTCCTTTTAAAGGGACGTCTAATAGTAAGTGCAGGAGGATAAACCTGTGGACAAGACAGAAAATAGACATTGCAAAAAAAAAAAACAGTTATCAAATCAAGTGAATGGATCCTGGGACCAGCCGTAAGATTCCACTGCGCTGTACAGTCTATACGAGACCCCAGTTTGTTGGTTCTATAGCCATTTACGGTGGATAAATTGTACCCTTGTAATCGAGTCCAATATCATGAGGTTTATTTTTGGGCAAAAAAGATAGAGCAAGACAACGTCCCCACCACCCCACGGCCAACCAAGGTAAAATCGGCCCATGATGCAGATGACAATATTAAGTCGCTCTAATGGGACGTACACGCGAGATCAGGGTACGTGTAGTCGGGCACGTGAAAGAACCCCTGACAGTTGGAATTCAAAATAAGCGCCGCTGTCCGGGCAAAATTAAACACACAGAACACAGAGCAAACCCCCTCCTGCAAAAATTCCTTGATCCGCCTCAATTCGTTTCTAACGAGAAAGAGAGAGAGAGAGAGAGGATAGCGTCCATTTGACACATTTGGGGACTAACATATGGTTTAATTTTATTTCACTAATTCGCTTGCCCGTTGGTGTCTTTAGCAGTGACCCGGGGAAAACCCACGGGGTTTTACAGGCGACCCTACTCCTTGTCATGTACAACTGGGGAATCGATACCACGCCAGTTGACGCAATGGTAGACATTATGATACAAACTTACCATTTGGTCATCTTCCACCCCGTCCACCACAAGTCTGCATTGATTGATTGAAATGGGGTTTAACGTCCTACGCTTAAGCACCGTACCTGGGCTAATTGAAGACGGGCATACGCCACAGTGTGCAATGAGGGAAATTTTGCCCGGGCAGCGGCGCTACGGCCTTCTCTTATATCGAATTCCAACTGCCAAGGGATCTTTTACGTGCACTCCAATTTGTACACGGGACCTCGGTTTTTCGTCACATCCGAACGACTAGGCAGCTGTCCTTGTCAGGCCCTCCTTCTGCATCACTGACAAGGGGAAATTACGCCGGAAAATCGAGATGAACTTTCTCCGCCAATGCAGGGATCAAACACTCATCCTCCAGGCTAGCGAACCAGCGCGTTATCCACTTAGCCACCGTGATCCCCCACATGTCTGCAAGATCTATTAAACATAAACACACAATAACAGTTGTAGAAATCTTTATTTAACTATATGTTTCCGTCGTGATTTCCCTTTGTCATTGATGCAGAAGGAGGGCCTGAAAAGGACAGCTGCCTAGTCGTGCGGATGGGACGAAAAACCGAGGTCCCTTGTACACATTGGCGTGCACGTAAAAGAACCCTTGGCAGTTGGAATTCAGTTGCTGCCCGGGCAAAATTTCCCTCATAGCACACTGTATGCGTATGCCCGTCTTCAATTAGCCCAGGTTAGGTGCTTAAGCCGTTAATCGTAGGACGTTAAACCCCATTTCATTCATTCATTCATTCATTCATTATTTAACTGTATGGCGTATGCCCGTCTTCAATTACCCCAGGTTAGGTGCTTAAGCCGTTAAGCGTAGGACGTTAAACCCCATTTCATTCATTCATTCATTCATTATTTAACTGTATGGCGTATGCCCGTCTTCAATTACCCCAGGTTAGGTGCTTAAGCCGTTAAGCGTAGGACGTTAAACCCCATTCCATTCATTCATTCATTCATTATTTAACTATAAATAATAATGGAGGGTATTTATCGGCATCCATTCCTATTAAAGCTTTGATAAAGTTTGCATAGAAAACATATTACGTGTAATTAAAAGAAAAAATGATCGGCACAACAATTTAAAACTTTATATTTATAACATGTGTACAACGCTTTTTTAAAATATAAAAATATATTATAAAAATATAGAAAGTTTTGTTATGGCTTTGCACAGAATCTTTTGGGGGCTTTATTGGCATCCTCTACAGCTGCAGCTTTGATCAGGTTTGCATTGGAAACAGTACTTAGCGTTCCAGTAACCACAATCATCGACACAACATTCACGGAGTCCTGAAAAAATATAACAGAAGGAAACTTAGTACTGTATCAGGTTGAAAATTGTCTCCTCTTAATAATAGCTCGTTCGGGGTCGAATTCGCCTACTTGTCAGCCCTTAGCCAAAATCGTCAGTGCGTCCCGAACAAAGAGTTATTTATTTATAACTCTATGGTCCCAAACTATTTAGAAATGTTGACATACGCCGGACTATCATTCGGCAAACCTCGACAGATTCCGGTACTTTCTGTAACGCTACATCTAGACTCGGTTGTATGACAGTAATTGATATGTACCTACGACCATACATTTGCGATGCGGCTAGTCAACTACCGATTTACTTTAACAGGAAAACATGCCGCTTTTACAAAATGGCGTCTTTTCTAGATATAATTTCTATGGGGGCAGCCATTTTTTAGTTTGTTGATATAATCTCCTTGGAGCAGCCATTTTTTTTTATCCGGGTCCTTTAAAATGGTTCCAAAATGGCGGAATTCGTCGTCAATCGAGTCTAGATGCAGGGTACCGGAATCTGTCGAGATTTGCCGAGTGGCCGGACTATATACCTGTTGTTACGGAGAACGCTAGATAGGAGACGGTGCTACGCATTTTATGCCGTCATATTATAATGTATGTGGATTGTGGGTAAGGTTAAGGGTTAGGGTACGGGCTAGGACCTGCAGATTTCGTCAGAGTCTCGAAATGTAGACAGGGCTAGCCCCAGCCATAACCCTTAGCCCTAACCTTACCCTAACCCATAATCCACATAATGACGTCATAAAACAGACAGACAGACAGACAGACAGACAGACAGACAGACAGACAGACAGACAGACAGACAGACAGACAGACAGACAGACAGACAGACAGACAGACAGACAGACAGACAGACAGACAGACAGACAGACAGACAGACAGACAGACAGACAGACAGACAGACAGACAGACAGACAGACAGACAGACAGACAGACAGACAGACAGACAGACAGACAGACAGACAGACAGACAGACAGACAGACAGACAGACAGACAGACAGACAGACAGACAGACAGACAGACAGACAGACAGACAGACAGACAGACAGACAGACAGACAGACAGACAGACAGACAGACAGACAGACAGACAGACAGACAGACAGACAGACAGACAGACAGACAGACAGACAGACAGACAGACAGACAGACAGACAGACAGACAGACAGATATTAGTATAGATATGAAATACTTGAAACAAGATTGCATCATGCTGACATGTTGCGCGACAAAAAAAGTAATACCCTGTGCGTCTTTAAAATCCCTTGAAAATTGGAAATCAAAATAACAGAAGGTCTTAGTGCCGATGTCCGAGTAGAAAATTGTCATACTGTATGGTGTACCGGTATGCTCGTCTGTATTAGCCCATTATTTCCAGACAAGTAAGACGTTTTAAATTAACCATTTCAGTTCTGCTTATCCGATTAAATTATGCTGTGTTCTTACCTATATTTCCACGTTCACAGGTACAATTAGCACAGTCGCAGCCTGTAACAGTACTAGGATCAGTACATGAAAATGTCCCACATGTCATTCCACAATAGCATTTGTCAATGGCTGTAAATAAAAATACAATTGAAAACATTTAGACCAAAGCAAACTTGGGGTTTTTTTTCTGATGGGGGCCGAGAGGAGGGAAGGGGAGCAGTCGTCATAGAGAGGCGGCTTCTCACCAATGCAACGAGGGTTCAATCCCAGCTCAGGGCAAAGAACTTTATCGTTGTAAGTGAGAGGGATATTCGGTCTCCCGTCCGATCAGGCAGGTTTCCCCCGAGTTCTTCGGTTTCTTCCTGCAGTAATGATCGAAATCATTCGCACGATCTGTGCCAATGGCCAAATTGGAAAAAGGCCTCAGGCCTAATTTGCTACCCTTGTAAAATGACGCGATTATTATTATTATTATTAAAATTAAGATTATAAGGTCTGTCATTGAGTGGATTGGCGCGTTTTCGATCTCAAGCGTGCATGCGACAATGAGTTGGGTCGCCTGTCTAACCTCGTGGCTTTTCTCCTGGTCCTCCGGTTTCCTCCAGTTGCATAAGGCGAACTATTTAAAAACAATTGCACCATGTATTCGTCCCGAAAAGATCTAATTTGTATCGAGTGGACCTTAAATTAAGGCGTCAACTTCGCTTTTATTGAACACCCTAAAAATAACATCACTATGCCATTGTTTAAAATCACCATTAAAATTATAAATTACAACAAAAAATATCCCGTATCCATTAGCAATAAAAGTTGGTTATAAAACACTGTATAAAATTTCATTTTTTCTAAGAAAATCAAAATATAATTATTTGAATGTCTTTTACTAAATATGTTGTCAATTCACTATTATAAGATCATAGGCATCATTCTAACATTTAAAATTCATTCACATACAAATTTGAATTTTTTTCTACTCGCCTTTAGCGGCTTGAAAATAATATTCTACTCGCCTTTAGCGGCTTGAAAATAATATTCTACTCGCCTTTAGCGGCTTGAAAATAATATCTTTTCATTTCAATGGAAAACAACGTCTGCGAGCTAAGTGGGTGTTCTCTCGGTCGTCAAGGTCTGTGGTTAGCCAGTTAATGATAATCCTGGCTGGTTGACCGAGACCTGACGCCGAAAACTATAAGTTAATTACCTTCCATTATATGAACATTGATTTTCTCAACGTTTTAAAAATGAAGTTAAAAAGGAAAATTACATTCTTAGTTATGCACTTAACCTGAGCTAATTGAAGACGGGCATACGCCATCCAGTGTGCTATGAGGGAAATTTTGCCCAGGCAGCGGCGCTAAGGCCTACTCTTATATCGAATTCCAACTGCCAACGGATCTTTTACGTGCACTCCAATGTGTACACGGGACCTCGGTTTTTCGTCCCATCCGAACGACTAGGCAGCTGTCTTTGTCAGGCCCTCCTTTTGTATCACTGACAAGGGGAAATCACGTCGGAAAATAAAGATGAACTTTCTCGGCCAATGCAGGTAGGCTAAATATAATCTTTTCCCAAAAATGGAAAAGGAGTGGGGTCACCTGTCCAGCCTCGTGGGTTTTCCCCGGGTCCTCCGGTGTCCTCCCACTGCTAAACTAAAGACCCATACGCGTAAGCGAATTATTGAACTAAAATTAAACAATATGTTAGCCCCGAAATGACCTAGTTTGTGTCGAGTGGACGTTAAACCCCATCTCTCTCTTCTCTCTCTCTCTCTCCCTCTCTCTCTCTCTCTCTCTACCTAAAAATGCAAATCACACTTTAACAAGTGTAAATTCTGTAGAATGGTAAACATAAATTAAAAGTAGTTTTAACTTACCAGCGTCTGCTACTTGAAACATGACACACAGGGCAACAACACAGGCTAAAATAACTGTAGTAGATTTCATCTTGGTTGTATGGCTGGTTGTATACGTAGTAGAATAACGGTTAGATTAACACAAACAGAAGTAAATATGATTGAAAGAGTTCCACTGACTTATATAATACATATTGTACTAAATAAACATCCTGTTTGTTCGCTGGGGAAAGGTAATTTATGATTGAAAGAGTCCAACTGACTGGCTTATATAATACATATTGTACTAAACTTAAACATCCTGTTTGTTCGCTGGTGAAAGATAATTATTTCGTAGTTTGTTCTAAAAATAGCGATTTAAAAACCCGGATACTGACCTGGTTCTGCGCGATGAATTTGTTTATTGAACGGATTATTCAATGTCAATCGTGTAAATATCTTACGTGTGTAATAATGACTAATACTATGCAATAAACTATGGAAGACCAAATGGGACAATATTCATGATTCTTGTTTCTTCATTCCAGTTTGAACATTTTTGACACGAACGCAACATTCTAAACTAATGATTCTTGTTTCTACATTCTTATGTCAACACTTCATGCACAAAATTAACATTTTAAACAAAAAATTGGAATGTAGAAACTCGAATCATGAATGTAGTTATGTCCCTTTTCGTAAACACGGTGACATCATGCTGACATGTGAAAATCTAATCTAAACTATCTGTATCCCTGGTGGGACAGGGACGTTCGGTGCCTGTCATTGAGTCAACTGGCGTGATTTGGAATCCCTGGTTGTATTGTGTATTGGGTTTTCTCTGGGTCCTCCGGTTTCCTCCCACTGCTAAATACCCAAACGCGCAAGAGAATTATTGAAATAAAATTAAACCATATCTTAGTCCCGAAATGACCTATTTTGTGTCGAGTGGACGTTAAATCCAATTTCTCTCTCTCCCTGATGGGGCAGACAAGTAGGACGTTTAAAGGACAATATTGGGGCCAGCCATTATTACATATGGGATAGAGCTAATAAAACACGTTCCAAATATAATTTTAACCCAGAGAGCATTGCTACGATAGCTGAGTAATACAGGTTTCCTGAATCGGAACTTACGAACAAAAAAACAAACCAAATAATGATTGGTACAACAATTTAAAACTTTATATATGTGTACAATGCTTGTATCAAATATAAATTTATTTTTAAAATTGAGAAGGTTTTGTCATGGCTATACATGACAGAGTCCACTGTATTTGCATATATTACTGTTACAGAACAGGAAACATTTTGTAGTCCTCCAGAGAACACATTTGTTGGCACAATATTTAATATATTATACAAAAAAATTAAAAACGCTGTAGAAGTTTTGAGGTTTTTGTTAGGTTTTATCGGCATCCACGCTTAAATAAATTATATAAATATTTAAACACATCCCCAACAGTTACAGCTTTGATCAGGTGTACATGGATAACAAACCGTCATCCCAAAGTGACCACACAATTTAGCACAACATCGGGATCCTGAAAATAAATATAACAGAAGAAAATTAGTACTGTATCCGGCATTGAGTTGTGTCCCCTTAATAGTTCCTTCAATTATTTGTGGGCCCTGGGTGCATTCGGCAAACCTCGACAGATTCCGGTACCCTCCGTTACCCTACATCTAGACTCGGATGTATGACATTAAGTGATATGACTCTACGACCATACATTTGCGATGCGGCTAGACGACTACCCATTTACTTTAACAGGAAAACGTGCCGCTTTTACAAAAAAAGTCCCTGAAAGGCAGCCATCTTTTAGTTTGTTGATATAATCTTCTTGAGGGCAGCCATTTTGTATCCGGGTCCTTTAAAATAGTTCCAAAATTGCGGAATTCGTCATACATCCGAGTCTAGATGTAGGGTACCGGAACCTGTCGAGATTTGCCGAGTGCCCTGTGTAAATAGTTTTAAAATCCTCATGTACAT
This sequence comes from Patella pellucida, assembly GCA_917208275.1. Taxonomy (NCBI): domain Eukaryota; kingdom Metazoa; phylum Mollusca; class Gastropoda; family Patellidae; genus Patella; species Patella pellucida. The sequence continues at coordinate 72,915,938 of OU795040.1, forward strand.
GTACAAGTAACACAGTTACAGCCTGTAACAGTACGAGGATCACTACATTTATGTCCCACATCGACCTTGACACTCGCATCAAGCAAATGTTGTAAGAAAAACAAACAACAATTTAAAACGTTTAGACCAATGCGATTTTTTTTCTGATGAAGGTCGAGGGGGGGGGGCAGTCGTGCGACTTTAATTAGAAGCTCTATCATTTAGTCAAATCGCGTGTTTCCGATCTCAAGCGTGCACGCGACAAGGAGCGGGTTCGCCTGGTTAACCTCGTGGGTTTCCCTGGCTCCCCCATTGCCAAAGGCCCCATCTTGAAAGCGAATAATTTTAATACAATAAGACCACGTATTAGCCTACTTCTTTTTTAATGATGCGTCTATTTAGGCAAATTTTAACTGTTTAAAGTCACCGATGAAATTACAAAATTCAACAAAAAATTATGGACTTTAAAGGGACAATACCACTCTTGCATCCTATTTTACTTGTCCAGAGGGTTCAAAAATATGTTTAAATCAAAGTTGCATTTGAAAGTGTTTATGTAAAGCTTTTCAAACCATATACAGTGTAGTTAAATTTTTCAAATTTTTTAAATTCGGTGTGTTAAGATGAAATTTGTATCATCAATTAATTGGAATATGGTAATAAAGTACAATTTGTTGACCAGAATAATGATTGGGGCATGTTATTCAGTTACAACAAGGGTGTTATTAGGGCTTTAAACAATAATTATACATTTTGAAGCTGGACTAGGCAAATTAAGGTCTTACATAATACATCATTAAGTCGTGGTAAATTTAGTATTTTTCACACTTAAACAATTTAAAAGGCGTAAAAATTGAAGAATGGCAAACGGTAAAAATAAATTTAAAATAATTTAACTTACTAGCGTCTGCTACTTGAAACATGACACACAGAGCAACAACAAAGGCTAAAATAACTGTAGTAGATTTCATCTTGTTTGTATGGCTGGTTGTATACGTAGTAGAATAACGGTTAGATTAGCACCAACAGAAAAAATATGATTGAAAGAGTTCCACTGACAGGCTTATATACATATTGTTCCATAGACACAAATCCTGTTTGGTTTCTGGGAAAGATAATTTCGTAGAACGGTGCGTCTTACCAACCCGGACGCTGACCTGGTTCCTCTCGATATGTTTATTGATTTAAAAGCGAGAATTTCTTATTTTCTTAGAAAGTCAAAACATAATTATTTCTTTGTCTTTTCTTCAATAGGTTATCAACTCACTATTATACGACCATTCGCATTATTTTCCACCTTTAAAAATCATTTATACAGGAAATAATAACACAAGTACCTCCCTTGTTTTCCAATTCACTCCATGCATAAGCTATATTCAAACGTTGGAATTTGAAGTTGAAAATGATATTTTTGCTCTCAGCTGTCAATTATAGGATAAATGGGATTGTTTTTAACAAGGTAGGATAGGCCCTACCGTCTATTTTAAGGCTTTTTAAAAATAAATTTTAAAAATATAACTTAAAAATTTGAAATTGTAGCTTTAACGTATTTATCATTTTGACTTTGTTTTTACCGCACAGTATTAGACCCGGGGAAATTTACTGTGATGTCTAAAGGCACTCGGCAAATCTCGACAGATTCCGGTACCCTACATCTAGATTCGGATGTATGACGACATCTGCCATTTTGGAACTACTTTAAGGGCCCGGATAAACAATGGCTGCCCCCATGTAGTCTCTATCTTCCGGGGGTTTTGGGTGACCGAGACTAGCCCCCATGGCTGCCATTTTGGGACTTTTTCGTAAAAGCGGAACGTTTTCCTGTTAAAGTAAATCGGTAGTCGACAAGCCGCATCGCAAATGTATGGTCGTAGGTACATATCAATTACTATCATACATCCGAGTCTAGATGTAGGTTACGGAGGGTACCGGAATCTATCGAGGTTTGCCGAATGGTCTAAACGGATGCTGAAGAATAACATATATATTTAGAAAGCCAATGGGAGAAATTGTTTCAATGGCATTGAGTAATTGAACTGGGTTATACACCAATGGGAGAAGTTGTTTCAATGGCATTTAGTAATTGAACTGGGTTATACACCAATGGGAGAAATTGTTTCAAGGGCATTGAGTAATTGAACTGGGTTATACACCAATGGGAGAAATTGTTTCAAGGGCATTGCGTAATTGAACTGGGTTATACACCAATGGGAGAAGTTGTAGCGACTCACTGTTTCTGCTGACAATAAATGGATTATAAATTAGAACAACTCGACGCTATCATGTCTCGTACAGAGGCGGATCCAGGAAATCCTGTTAGGGGAGGGGGCGTGGGGGTCTCCCGGGAAAAGTTTTGAAAAAATCGCGGTGTCAGTGGTGATTTGTGGCGCATATCTACTTTGTATACTGTTATTTAGGGAGGGGGACTGGATCCGCCTCTGGTCTCGTGTTCTAAGCATGGTTAAATGGACGATAAACCCCCGATAAATACGTAACAGGAACGTGTTTATCGATATTGTAGCACTAATATTTTGAGATTTTATTCGGAACTATTTAGGAAACGCTTTTACACCCATTTAAAAAAAAGCCGTTATTTGGCTACGCGCTTGCGTTCATTTTTCAAAATATTTTCAATAGATTTAGATCGTCCCTTGCAAAAAGTTGCTTTCCAGCAAATATAAAATGTTTGAGTCTCGAGTTTCTGGTAAATAAATAAAGACAGGAAATGTTATTCGGATATAAAATATTGTTTCATACCGTATGCCTATCTTTTAAAATAATATGGAGTTTATCGTCCTACCGTTCTGCTCCTAAACTTGGCTAATTAAAAAGAGGGTGAGAGAGTAATGGGGTTTAACGGCCACTCAACACAACTAGGTCATTTCGGGACTAACATATGGTTTATTTTTATTTCAATAATTCGCTTGCGCGTAGGGGTCTTTAGCAGTGGGAGGAAACCAGAGTGCCCGGAGGAAACCCATGGGGTTGAGAAGGCGCCCCTACCTCCATACCACAGCCGCAAGCCAGAGGTGGCCGGTCAGCTAGAGATCGAAGCGCGGCACTCTAGACCACTAGGCCATCCCAACCCCCTCTGGGCTAATAAAGACGGGCATAGGCGCTCCGAAAAGGGAAATTAAATTAAATGAAAGGGGGGGGGGGTAATCTCCTACTGGTCTGTCCCGAGAGGGTTAATAAAGCCGGGTATCGGTACACACAAAGAAACAAAGCCCGACAATAAAAGAATTTTCCAGCGTTTTTCCCCTTTGACAGAATTGTAGGGCAGAGGGTCTCGCAAGGGATAGTATAGTCGTTCGGATGGGACGAAAAACCGAGGTCCCGTGTACACATTGGCGTGCACGTAAAAGATCCCTTGGCAGTTGGAATTCGATACAAGAGTAGGCCGTAGCGCCGCTGCCCCTCATAGCACACTGTATGGCGTATGCTCGTATTCATTAAACATAAACACGCAATATCACTTGTAGAAATCTTTATTCATATATAAAAAATAACAGTAACAGCTACGGTATGATAAGGTTGACATTTCTTAATCTTCCAAAAATATAATGACACATACCAATTTATAAATGATATACATGTAATATAAAAACATAAAAAGATAATGATATTAATAATAAAAAATATATATTTGGGTGTTACAGCTTCAATAAAAGTTTGCTATTGTCTCAAAAAAAATCAAAACAATGATCGGTACAAAAATTATGTACAACGCTTTTTTCAAATATAAATATACTTAAAACAATTTAATTTTTTTTCTTCAGAAAACACAATCATTTTTTGGCACAATTTTTTATAAATTATACAAATAATTTAAAAACAGTATCAGCCCCCTCCCCCTCTCCACTCCGCCGGGATGTTTTGGGGTTTTTGTTGGGTTTTATCGGCATCCACCACAGCTGCAGCTTTGATAAGGTTTACATGTGAAACATTTCCTAGAGTTCCATAAACCACAACTATTGGCACAACATCTACGGAACCCTGAAAAAAATAGAACAGAAGAAAACTCAGTACTGTGTCGGGTTGAAAGATCGCTCCCCTTAATAACTACTTCAACTTCATGTGGGCCCGGCAAGGAGTAGGGTCGCCTGTCCAACCTCGTGGGTTTCTCCGGGTCCTCTGGTTTCCTCCCACTGCTAAAGACCCCTGCGCACAAGCAAATTATTGAAATGAAATTAAACCATATGTTAGTCTCGAAATAACCTAGCTTGTGTCGAGTGGTCGTTAAACCCAAGTTCTCTCTCTCTCAGTGGTTCCCTAAATTTAAAGAAATGTTAACATACTCCGGACCATATACATTTTGTTACAGACGCTCTTAGGTTTCTTAATATGTTATACCAGCGAATAGTCCGGCGCTGGACAGATTGGAAATAACAAAACTCCGAGACCAGAAGAGGTAGTCTAACGCCACGTGGCCCTTGTTAGCCCCCGGTCCAAGCCACCCCTATAGGCCTACATCCAAATTGAGCCACGGGACAGCTCTAGAGTAACCGCCAACCAGGGCCTAACATAACGTGCCTTTAAGCACGAACGTGCCTCGAAATGAAAATTCCGTGCGTCGAAAATAAGAAAACCGTGCTCTAAAAAAGTGTAGTCAGCGATATCTCCTGACCTCGAATGAGTCAAGTGAGAGCTGGCATGGTTCAAAGGTTTTTTCCGGAGACCAAATAGAATTACTTCGCCTATGTCAGATCAGATTTTTTATTTTGTACTCTAGTTAAAACCCTGGGTAATGATAGGATTCATGACATGGGATTTGAGTTTTGATGTAAGAATGGTAGAAATTAAGTTACAGTTCTGTACGTATTATCGCAAAGACAGTGGTGTGTTGTCTTCCTAGTTCTGAGTTTTTTGCGAAAAAAGCTGTAATAGACCACAGATGTTGGTTTTCGAAATTTTCTGCGGGAGCCCCTCCCCCCCCCCCGAACCCTCGCCGACGCGCTTCTAAATCCGTGCTCTGAAGATTTAACCTTATTTAAGGCCCTGCCGCCAACCCTTGTGTAATGCGTGGCATTGTTCCGAAGTGATAAATGTTAAAATTCTGATATGTATTTAAAGGGCCAGGGTGCAGGGAATACACTGAGACTGCTTAACATCGTGAAAAAGACAAGTGTTGCGTTTGCAGGAACAAAGTTCATTACCATATTGGGTTTAAACCCAGAACTCCACAAAAAGAGACCCAATCAAAAGTTTCACTCATGCAAGAAAACATTTATCAGAAATACTTCACATATAAGGCATTGCGTATTTAATGGCTTTAAGGATATACTGAAATATTCTATTAAATTATGCTGTGTTCTTACCTATATTTCCACGAGTACAGGTACAAGAAACACAGTTACAACCTTTAACAGTACTAGGATTACTACATGTAAATGTTCCACATCTTCCTCCACACGTGCATCTAGCAACAGCTGTAAGAAAAACAAAACATAATTAAAAAGCGAACTTTTTTTCTGACGTGAGGCGGGATAGAATACTTAACACGTCTGTCATTGAGTCAATACAGGGGCGTCTATTCGATCTCAAGCGTGCACGCACAAAGGAGCTTCGGGTCCTCTGGTTTCCTCCCATTGCCAAAGACACCAACTCCGAGGTGAATTTTTTTTAACTAAAATGGCGTCATGTATTAGTCCCGAAATAATCTCATGTGTGTAGTCGAGTTGACAAAAAATATCACGTATCCATTAGCAATAAAAGTTAGTTATAGAACACTGTATGGCGAATGCCCGTCTTTCTTAGCCCTGTTGGGGCAGAAAAGTAGGACGTAAAACCCTATTTCATTTCATTTCTTTATCCTGCAGTGGCATACCAATGTGTTGACAGATTATCGTCCCATTCGCAAGACAATACACTATTCTTACGGGGTCCTCGATCTTGTACCACTGACAAGAGGAAACCACGTTTGAAAATCCCGTGTTATAACATAGTATAACAGCATAATGACAAAATGTTCGTTTATACAATAAATAACAATTTGTTTATGGGCGTTTGGGTTTAACGTCGATTCGACACAAACTAGGTCATTTCGGGACCAACATATGGTTTCATTTTATTTCAATAATTCGCTTGCACTTAGGGGTCTTTAGCAGTTGGAGGAAACTGGGGGACCCGGACAAAACCCACGAGCTTGGACAGGCGACTCTTTTCCGTGTCACGTAAAACCGTCAGACAAAGAACTGGCCGTTCTTGCTATAATAGTTCAAAAATAGATAATATTGATAAATGAAATTATTGAAAATTTTCGTCAAATTATTTTATTCTATGAAAATCTGAGTGCTTGAAGATTTGACAAAATCTGAATCCAGAGAGTTGATCATGGACTTGCAACCTTCACAAATGATAAAATAATAATTTATACAACATTTGAAGTCCGAAAACAGTCCTGAGCTCGGCAGATTAGCTCTTACATAATTATAATGCATCCCTAAAAGTCGTGGTAAATTTAACCTTAACCCAAAAATTAAACTCGCACTTTAACAAGTGTAAATGCTGTAGAATGTTAAAAATAAATTATAAGTAATTTAACTTACCAGCGTCTGCTACTTGAAACATGACACACAGAGCAACAACACAGGCTAAAATAACTGTAGTAGATTTCATCTTGGTTGTATGGCTGGTTGTATACGTAGTAGAATAACGGTTAGGTTAACACAAACAGTTGTGAATATGATTGAAAGAGTTCCACTGACTAGCTTATATATATACTGTGCTGTAGACAAACATCCGGTTTGGTTGCTGGGGAAAAATAATTTCGCTGTTTAGCGCCTTTTAAACCCGGATACTGACCTGGTTTTCCATGATGGTTTTTTTTTAACCGATTCATCAGTTATAACTGACTTTGTTTTGACCGGTCATTATTTCTCGAAACGTAATTTTTGCATCTTTCCGGATTGTTGAACCGGTAATAAATATTTAAATAGCCAATGGCAATGGGAGAGGCTAGCGAGACACTGTAACTCTTGACAGACAATTGATTTATTTCGTGCTGCACTTTGCTGTGGATAGAAAAATGGGGAAAAAAACACTGCAGGGGCGGATCAAGAATGGGGGACGGGGTGGGGATGGGTGTTGCTCAGCTACATAAAAACTTTGTAAAACAACATTTGTATGAAAAAAGTGTGTCGGGCGTGTGATTTATCATTTATCATCAAAGCGCAAGATAATAATATAGACATATTATGTGATACTAAAATTAATTAAATTGAATCGCAATCTGACCGTATTTATTCACAGGGTCGCCTGTCCAACCTCGTGGGTTTTCTCCGGGTCACCCGGTTTCCTCCCACTGCTAAAGCCCCCTACGCTCAAGTGAATTATTGAAATAAAATTTAACCATATGTTAGTCTCGAAATGACCTAGTTTGTGTCGAGTGGACGTTAAACCCCATTTCTCTCTCTCTCTCTCTCTTTTCCTAAAAATACAAATCACACTTTAACAAGTTCAAATGGTATAATAGAAATAAATTAAAAGTAATTCTCTCTCTCTCTCTCTCTCTATCTCTCTCGCACTATCTCTCTATTAATTCACGTTAAATATTGACGTCAAATAGGGTGTTGGATGTCTCTCTTTAAAAAGCTGGGATCACGGTGGCTAAGTGGATAAGGCGCTGGTTCGCTAGCCTGGAGGTTGAGTGTTCGATCCCTGCATTGGCCGAGAAAGTTCATCTCGATTTTCCGGCGTGATTTCCCCTTGTCAGTGATGCAGAAGGAGGGCCTGACAAGGACATCTGCCTAGTCGTTCGGATGGGACGAAAAACCGAGGTCCCGTGTACAAATTGGAGTGCACGTAAAAGATCCCTTGGCAGTTGGAATTCGATATAAGAGTAGGCCGTAGCGCCGCTGCCCGGGCAAAATTTCCCTCATTGCACACTGTGGCGTATGCCCGTCTTCAATTAGCCCAGGTTAGGTGCTTAAGCGTAGGACGTTAAACCCCATTTCATTCATTCATTCATTCTATGTATGCTTACGTTACTTAGAGACAATGATGGGATATAAGGGGGCAAAATCGTAAACAGGTCTAAAGCCTAATTTTTCACCTTGAAAATAAAGATATTATTATTATCATTATTAATATTATCATGCATTGTAAAAATATCAAATTTCCTTAACATGAGCCTGGCAACCCCCTTCTGCAAAAATTCCTGGATCTGCCCATCATGCGCTGTCAAAAGATCCTGAAATGAGCGAAATGATGTGATATAATTAATTCATTTCACACGTTGTTTACACTCCCGTTATTACGACACTCCAGTTATTACGCGTTTTTCCGTTCTGTTTTCAAGTCATGTTGCCCTCAACATAAGCGAGAGAGAGAGAAATAGAGAGAGAGAGAGGGGGAGGGGGGAAAGAGAGAGATGGAGAGAGAGAGAGAGAGAGATGGGGTTTAACATCCACTTGACACAAACCAGGTCATTTCGGGACCAACATACGGACCAATAATTTTATTTCAATAATTCGCTTGCGCGTAGGGACCCTAAGTAGCAGTGGGAGGAAACCCGAGAATCCGGACAAAACCAACGAGGCTGGACAGACGACCCTACAACCACCAGACAAATAATTGGCCGTTTTTGCTATAATATTTCAAAAACAGATATTGATAAATGAATATATTGAAAATTTTCGTCAAATTATTTCATTCCGTATGAAAATCTAAGTCGACTTATAAATATCGGAATCCTTGGAGTTGATCATGGACTTGAACCGTTCACAAATGTTAAAACTAAATTGTTTATAGCATTTGAAGTCAAAAAACAGATCTGCATGGGCTAGGCAGATTTAGCTCTTACATAATGCAATAATTCAACGTAAAATCGACCCCATCACAAGAAGTGACATGTTTTGTCATTCATTTATTATTTTGTTGAGTCCAACCCAAGTTTTAAACATACATTATAATGCAAGAGGTAAATCTGCCTATTATAGGCCTATATCATCCGTTCTTAGTTCTTTTTTGATGTGGTATTAGTAGTGAAATGAACCGCCCTGCTTTTCTGCGCCGATTGGGCTAATGAATGAATGAATGAAATGGGCATACGCCATACAGTGTGCTATGAGGGAAATTTTGCCGGGCAGCGGCGCTACGGCCTACTCTTATATCGAATTCCAACTGCCAAGGGATATTTTACGTGCACTCCAATTTGTGCACGGGACCTCGGTTTTTCGTCCCATCCGAACTACTAGGCAGCTGTCCTTGTCAGGCCCTCCTTCTGCATCACTGACAAGGGGAAATGACGCCGGAAAATCGAGATGAACTTTCTCGGCCAATGCAGGGATCGAACACTCAACCTCCAGGCTAGCGAACCAGCGCCTTATCCACTTAGCCACCGTGATTCCCCGATTAGGCTAATGAAGAAGGGCAAAGGCCATACGACAGATTTGGGAAAGTGCTTCTTAGTTTCAAATTAATTCTCGTTACAGAGACCATCCAGATTTTAACAGTCTCGGAAATAAAATTCCGTATATGTATTAAATTTAAGCATCTAAATATACACGATTTACCTATTTACCTCGCCTCAAAAATTTTCAGGTCAAAATTTTGAGTCGTTTGGACGTGAAGCGCTTATCTGAACACATAACCCTTTTAAGATTTCGGATTAATTTTTGGGGTGAGTGACCCGATAATCTATTTGGTGTCAATAAGACAGAGGTAAATGGGGTTTAAAGGGACATTCTCGATTTTAACAAAGTCTCAGAAATAAAGTCTGTGTACGTTTGAAACTTGAACACCAAAATATAGAGAAATGATGTATTTACCTCGTCTCAAAAATCCAGGTCAAAATATTGAGTCGGTCATTTCTTGGGGGGTTGGGTGACCTGATAATCTATTGCTGTGCCTTCAGAGGTCTACACAGTGCCTGACCCACGTGTATTACCTATGGTAAAATGTACAGCATTTTTGGTATCAAGAAGACAGGGATAAATGGTGTTTAAAGGCACCATCCCGATTTAAACAAAATCTCAGAAATAAAAGTATTATGCAATTTAAGCGCTAATTTGTAGAGAAAGGTGTATTTACCTTGTCGAAAAATTTCAGCTCAAAATATTGAGTAGTTTGGACATGAACGTCAAAACCGCCTATCCGGACACGTAACCCTTTTATAATTTCGGGTCATTTTTTTTATTGGAGACCTGATAATCTATTGCCGGTGCTTTAGAGGCCTCTACAATGAATGACCAACGTACTGTACTTGATAACAAACGGTAAATTTCAAATAAACGTTATTTTTATAAAATAAAAGTCTGGTTTTATCCAGACACCGTATAATAAAGCTTGGAACACAGATCTTAATTTCCAGATGAAGACTGGCGGGTTTAAGTTGTTTGAAAACGCATCACGTACATTGAGATAGTTGCTCTGTAGGAGGGGGATTTGGAGGGCTTTAAACAAAAAATTAAGCTGTTTTATTCTCAAAAATATAATTGAGATTGGCCCTTCAAAGTAAAGATGCGCCATTCATCCATGCTAATATCCCCTAAGATACATTATGCAAGAGGTAAATTTGCCCATTGCCGGTCTTTCTTTAGGTCTTGTATGTAATCTAAATTATTAATTAGATATTAATTAATTCTTCAGACCATAATCAACTCTCGGTGCTATCGCTAGGCTGCGATCTTTGGTGGATTATGAGCCGATTTACTGCATAACTTTCCTTCACGATTTAATGACTAAATGGATAATCGAGACTATGCTGTTTATCGCCTGACTTTAGGCTAGGTAGAGATTTCAACCGCTTAATTATCGGTTCATAGTGAATCAATTTGAATGAAATTTTCAGCAAATTGCCTTTACATTATCTAGTTTTTAACTATTATAGTGAGAACTGCCAGCCCGCTATCTAATCTCCCATGATGTATCTTTAATATGAAAACAACATTAGAATACAAACGTTTTTTATCACCCAATAATACATTCTACAGTAGATATCGCTTGTGTGAGAAGTTTCATAATCTATTTTCAAAGAACAGTTCATTTTTCTTTAATTATTAAAAGTAATTTCTTTCTTTTTGAAAAGAAACTATTTTGATTTCATATTGCTTGATAGAAACACTTGGTCAATGCATTGGTTGAATTGCTGTCAAAAAATTGATATATCACTACGCCATAATGTATTCAGGTTCAGTAAAAGTGAAATCTATAGGAAAGAATTATATTTATTTATTTCTGCATGCATATAAGAAAGGATTAGGTGATAATTAAAATCTCCCACTCGTCTTTTTTGATATCAAAAAAGACTCATAGGCGATTCTCTATGTAATCTCCTGGCTTGGATAAGAACATGTCGTAAGGCTTTCACAGATCGGCAAAAGTTCAATTGACCAGCACATCTTTGTAAAAGAGATTAATAATAATAATAATAATCACGTCATTTTACAAGGGTAGCAAATTAGGCCTGAGGCCTTTTTCAAATTTGGCCCTTGGCACAGATCGTGCGAATGATTTCGATCATTACTGCAGGAAGAAACCGAAGAACTCGGGGGAAACCTGCCTGATCGGACGGGAGACCGAATATCCCTCTCACTTACAACGATAAAGTTCATGCCCTGAGCTGGGATTGAACCCTCGTTGCATTGGTGAGAAGCCGCCTCTCTATCGCCACGGCTATCCGAGATTTGCTGTTATATGTATATAATTCAATGTAGTCTATATAAAGTTCTGACAAGATTTTCTAACAGAGTGGCATATTAAAATAGCTAATGAAAAAAACACATTTATTGTCAGCAGAAACAAGTGACTCGCTACAACGTCTCCCATTGGCCTTCTAAATATAAAATGTTACTGGTTCAGCATCCGTTTAGACATCACAGTAAATATCGCCCGGTGTTTAAACGTTTGACCTTTTACTGACCAGTTAAAACAAAGTCAAAATGATAAATACGCTAAATCAAATACACATATCGCTAAGAACCAGGCCAGTGTCCGGGTTGGTGAGACGCTATTCTTTCTACGAAATTATCTTTCTCATGATAATAAACAGGATGTTTGTCTATGGTACAATATGTATATATAAGCCTGTCAGTGGAACTCTTTCAATCCTATTCACTTCTGTTGGTGCTATTCTAACCGTTATTCTACTACGTATACAGCCAGCCATACAACCAAGATGAAATCTACTACAGTTATTTTAGCCTTTGTTGTTGCCCTGTGTGTCATGTTTCAAGTAGCAGACGCTGGTAAGTTAAATCACTTTTAATTTATCTTGACCATTCCACATAGCATTTACACTTGTCAAAATGTGATTTGAATTTTTGGGAAAATATTAAATTTACCGCGAGCTAATCTGCCTAGCTCAGGTCCGTTTTCGGACTTCAAATGCTATATAAATTATTATTTTAATAATTGTGAACGGAGCAAGTCCATAATCAACTCTCTGTCCAAGCTCGTGGGTTTTGTCCGGGTGCTCCAGTTTCCTCCAACTACCCAACCCCTTTCTCTCTCTTCTACTAATGGATACTGGATATTTTTTGTTGTATTTTATAATCTTATCGTAAATTTTAAACAAATTAAAGCTGCCTACATAGTGATGTTATTTTAGATGCATGATCAAAAAGGAAAGAGACAAAGAGGTGGGCCCCAATTTAACGTCCACACGACTACACAAATTAGATTATTGCGGGACTGATACAAGACGCCATTTTAGTTAAATAATTCACCTCCGAGTTGATGCCTTTGACAATGGGAGGAAACCAATGGAACTGGTGATAACCTGCGAAGCTAGTCAGACGGCCGTACTCCTTGTTGCGCGCACCCTAGTTCCTTTAACAGTTCCTCACGGACCTTATTATCAACTAGTATGAAAATAAAGCTTTACCCCATCTAGGTTCTAAGGCTATTTTAGATCCTTACCGTCTATTTTGCACCGTGAAACTTTTTTGATCACCAAAAGAAATCATTTCCTGACACAACCGAGACAAATTTATAATAATCCAACACTATTTTCGTGTAGAATTCGATGTTAGAAAAAGACCGGTCTGCGCTGTCGTCAGTAAACAAACATGGCGGCCAGATTTGAACGATATTGTTTATCTTTTTATAACGTCGAATTCTACGTGAAAATAGTGTTGAATTATTATAAATTTGTGTCGGTTGTGTAAGGAAATGTTTTCTTTTGGCGATCAAAGAAGAATCACGGTGCAAAGTAGACGGTAAGGATCTAAAATAGCCTTAGAACCGAGATGGAGAAAAGCCTTATTTTCATACTAGTTGATAATAAGGCCCGTGAGGAACTGTGTAGCCACGCCGCTGTATTGACTCAATGACAGACCTTCTCATGCAACGCGCATGCCTTAAGCCTTCAGCCCCCCCCCCCCCGCCTCACGTCAGAAAAAAAGTTCGCTTTTTAATTATGTTTTGTTTTTATTACAGCTGTTGCGAGATGCACGTGTGGGGGAAGATGTGGAACATTTACATGTAGTAATCCTAGTACTGTTAAAGGTTGTAACTGTGTTTCTTGTACCTGTACTCGTGGAAATATAGGTAAGAACACGACATAATTTAATAGAATATTTCAGTATATCCTTAAAGCCATTAAATACGCAATGCCTTATATGTGAAGTATTTCTGATAAATGTTTTCTTGCATGAGTGAAACTTTTGATGGGTCTCTTTTTGTGGAGTTCTGGTTTCAATCCCAATATCAGTTCTCGGTAATGAACTTTGTTCCTGCAAACGGAACACTTGTCTTTTTTCACGATGTTAAGCAGTCTCAGTGTATTCCCTGCACCCTGTCCCTTTAAATACATATCAGAATTTCAACATTTATCACTTTGGAACAATGCCATGCATTACACAAGGGTTGGCGGTTACACTAGAGCTGTCCCGTGGCTCCATTTGGATGTAGGCCTATAGGGGTGGCTCGGACTGGGGGGGGGGGGCTAACAAGGGCCACGTGGCGTTAGACTACCTTTTTTTCCGGTCTCGGAGTTACGTTATTTTCAATCTGTCCAGCGCCGGACCATTCGCTGGTATAACATATTAAGAAACATAAGGGCGCCCGTAACAAAATGTATATGGTCCGGAGTTTTTAACATTTCTTTAAATTTAGGGAACCACTGAGAGAGAGAAAACTGGAGTTTAACGTCCACTCGACACAAGCTAGGTTATTTCGGGACTAACATATCGTTTAATTTCATTTCAATAATTCGCTTGTACGCAGGGGTCTTTATCAGTGGGAGGACCTGGAGAAACCCACGAGGTTGGACAGGCGACCCTACTCCTTGCCGGGCCCACATGAAGTTGAAGTAGTTATTAAGGAGAGCGATCTTTCAACCGGATACAGTACTGAGTTTTCTTCTGTTCTATTTTTTTTCAGGGTTCCGTAGATGTTGTGCCAATAGTTGTGGTTTATGGAACTCTAGGAAATGTTTCACATGTAAACCTTATCAAAGCTGCAGCTGTGGTGGATGCCGATAAAACCCAACAAAAAAACCCAAACATCTATACCCAGATCCGGCGGAGTGGAAAGGGGGGGAGGGGAGGAGGCTGATACTTTTTTAAAAATTATTTGTATAATTTATAAAATATTGTGCCAACAAATGATCATGGGTTCTGGAGAAAAAAATTATATATTATTTTAAATATATTTATATTTGAAAAAAGCGTTGTACATAATATATAAAGTTTTAAATTGTTGTACCGATCATTGCTTTTGGTTTTTTTTTCGACAATAGCAAACTTTTATCGAAGCTGTAACACCCCAATATATTTATTTTATTATTAATATCATTATCTTTTTATGTGTTTATATTACATGTATATCATTTATAAATCGGTATGTGTCATTATATTTTTGGAAGATTAAGAAATGTCAACCTTATCATACCAAAGCTGTTACTGTTATTTTTTATATTTGAATAAAGATTTCTACAAGTGATATTGCGTGTTTATGTTTTATGAATACGAGCATACGCCATACAGTGTGCTATGAGGGAAATTTTGCCCGGACAGCGGCGCTACGACCTACTCTTATATCGAATTCCAACTGCCAGGGAATCTTTTACATGCACGCCGATGTGTACATGGGACCTTGGTTTTTCGTCTTACCTGAACCATTAGACAGTTGTCCTTGTCAGGCCCCCTGTCTTGCATCACTGACAAGTGGAAACCATGCCGGAAAATCTTGATGAATTTTCTCGGCCAATGCAGACCTCCAGCCTAGCGATCTAGAATTACACAACTAAAAAGTGTGTAATGATAAAAGTCAGAATGATAAAAAAGTAAAATCAATAAATCTAGCGTGGAGAACCAGGTCAGTGTCCGGGTTGGTATAGACGCTGGTCAGTGTCCGGGTTGGTATGCTGGTCAGTGTCCGGGTTGGTATAGACGCTGGTCAGTGTCCGGGTTGGTATAGACGCTGGTCGGTGTCCGGGTTGGTATAGATGCTGGTCAGTGTTCGGGTTGGTATACACGCCAAACTACGAAATTATCTTTCTTTTTTTAAAATTGAATACAGACAGATTGTGACTTCTGGCTAGTCCACGGACTAAAAGTGCGATTGTTCGAACCATCACAGGCCATAATCCAGGAAGTTCCGTTCCGATATGCCTCATTATGGAAAGGAACGAAGATCTGTTTGATATGAACATCAAGTGTCATCAAATATATACCATATAAAAAATAAGTAACTTTAGGGGACTTTAGTGGTAGGTTCCAGGGGCCGCTCGATTTTTTTTTGGGGGGGGGGGGCTACTGACAATAACTCACGCAATGTGGCCACCCCCACTAAGCACCACACCCATACCCCCCTGACTTTTTTTCGCTTTTCTGAGCTTTTGGCGACATTTTATTTAAAAATTGTTGCCGGGGCTAGCCCCCTTAGCCCCCCCCCCCGCTCCTGGTAGGTTCAAACCACAAGACCCAGAAAAAAACCTATGAGGTTCGACAGAAAGGAATCTGACGTCAAGCCTTACAAATCAACCAACCAACCCCTTATTTTATTTTATTTTATGGTTTTTTTTTATTTTTAATGAGAATGAAATGGAACAAAGATAAAATAATTCAATTACAAAAATTAAGTAGAACCACCTTATCATCACACATTATTTATCTTAAGTATAATAATGGAAATATTCATTTTCCTAATTCATACATAAACTTAAAAAATTAGCCTATGTTAGAGCTATTCTGTCTGTTGCAGATCTTTATACTGGATCCAAATGTTATATAAACTATTATTTATACATTTATTACCCATAAGAAACCTGTAAGGAACACTCTAGACCACTTGGTGACCAAGAGTTAAATGAGAATTAATGTACAATTGCCATTTAATGATTTAATTTAAAAATGGATAATCTAGATCTATTATCGATCGTCTGGCACCATAATAAAGGACAAGAAACAATCGATGTTACGTCTTCAAACAGTGTTAACTTTGTTCATGATTCAAGCCTGGAAATAGGGCACCTGTCACTGACAATGTCAGACACAGATTCAGGCTTCGTCCGACACAAAACCACTGGTACCTGTCATTTTGTCCGGCACTGATTTGTCTTTTTGTCCGACACTAAGTTGAAAATGTCCGGTACTATTTCATTAGTGCCTGACATTTTGTCAGGTACATATAAAACCGTTATTTCCAGGCCTTCTCATTATAATAAAAAAGAATAATACAGTCCTGAAGCCTCCGTTTCCAGAGAAGTTTTATCACAAATCAAATGCCATATAAGGTAATAATAATTGTGTCAATAGAATTGATGACATTAATAAAATGTCTTAATCCCCACCGAATCAAAACATTTTTAAAAAGTTCACAAGTTTAAGTACGCAATTTGCACTCCCAATTAAAAAAATAAATAAAATGGCACTGTTTTTGTCTGATCCGATCTAGGAACTGCTCCAAATCGCGTTGACTATTGACTGTGATCCATATCCAGGACCAAGCTGATTGATCCAGGGGCCTGTTTCACGAAATTTTAACTAAGATAAATCAAAATTTTAGTCATTTGATTGGATAATGTTAGATTGATTTTCAATATAAAATTGAAATTTCTATTCAAATTTGGATTATATCTTTAGTTCAGATTTCGAGAAACCGGGCCCTGGACATTCCAAATCACGTTTTTACAACTTGGATTGTTATTGACGCCACCTCCTACTGGAATATACAGGCACGTCGCACCACCATTGATTATAAATAAATAATACAGACTAATTAAGATCAAATAAAATTGGGAAAAAATTTCAGGCCAGTATTGGAGAAATTACTCCGAACAGATATTAGACTAAATTGCTTGGACTGGCCATGTTTGTATACATGTGTATAGTGTAGTCTACCACCACCATAGACTGAATAATCTGCCCTAAATGACGTCAGACTGGTTCCTACGTCACTGCCAAGCCTGGAAATATCGGTTTTGTAAGAACCTGACAAAAAAGCAGACACTAATAAAATAGTACCTGACATTTTCAACTTAGTGCCGGACATGTATTAATAATATCAATAAAAAAGAAAATTCTGTGCCTGATATTGCCAGTGACAGATGCTTTATTTCCAGGCTTGGGCTCACTGCGCTAGTCTGACTTGTCAGAAAAGGAGTGACGTAGGAGCAAGTCTGACGTATTACAGCAAGGTCATCCACAGTCTAACCTCTACCTTTACTTTAGGTATTTTTTCTCGGTCAATTAGAAAAAGTAAAACAAAAAAATAAGAAATCATTGCCATTATAAATCACTAACAACACAAAATATGAAGAAGAAAAAAACGTGAACAATATATGATAAATTTGTTGATAAAACTGATTGGCTAAACATTAAATAGAGCAATCAACATCTTGTACATTGAGGAGACTTATTTTAATAATGTAGGCTTTGTTCAAACCAAAATACATCATATTTTAATTAAATGTTAATTTAAGTACTGTACATTTAAGTATGGAATTTAACAATTGCATCATGTAACAATGTACATAGTCCCATTAAGGAGACTTAAATGCAGGGTTTTTTCTTGATCTCTTAAATCAAATACATTGTAATATAATTCCAAACATTTTAGCATGGAATTTAACACTTTCTACATGTAGGTAATGACTACCCAGGCCCCAAGTTCACAAAGCATTCTCAGACTTAGGTTGAGAATTTACTAAACTTTCAATCACTGTTTATGAGAAATATCTTTGATCCAGAAACACAAAACTTTGCACATAGTTCCATATTGGTGTATTTAATATATTAAAACAACAATTTTTTTATAAAGGGCTTTATTTTAGTTTAAAAAAGGCAACCAATTTTGAGTAAATTCTCAACTTAAGTCTGAGAATGCTTCGTGAACTAGGGGCCTGGTTTCTTATTATAAAAAAGATAGATCAAAGATGATATATTTCCAACGGGTATACATCTACTCGATACAAACTAGGTCATTTCGGGACTAACATATGGTTCAATTTCATTTTTATAATTTGGTTGCGTGTAGGGGTCTTTAGCAGTGGGAGGAAACCCAGAGGACCCGGGAAAACCCAAAACCCACACGGTTGGACAGGTGACTCTAGGTTCTCCTTGTCGAAACCAAGCCAGTTGACTCAATGACAAGACTTTATGGTACAGTGGGCACATGCTAACCATTCAGCCCCTCCCCCCCATTTATTTCCAGACTTGTTGATAACCATAATCAGTACGTGTTTGAGGCGTGTACGGATTAGGATAATTATTATATAAACGTAAAGTACTATTTTCTTCTTCAAGTTTTTTGATTTTTTCATGTAATTCAAGGTTTTCTTTTCCGGAATGAAGTAAGCCATCTTCTAATCTGCCTACTTTATTCTGTAAATCTTTTTCTTTGGCTTTAGCTTTATCAGTTATCTCCCTTTCTCTGTCACTGTCTCGTTTTAAGTATGAAATCTCCTCTTTCAATGACTCGATTTCTTCACTGTATGTCTCTTGTAAATTTTCTATTTTAAAATCATAATCTTGAGAAAATCTTTCTAACGCTTTTCCTTTTGTTTCTAATTCAAACGTCAATTCGCTAATTGTCGTCTTTAATTCTGAATTTTCTTTTTGTAAGTCTTTGGCCGATGCGGCTCCACTAGATTCCTTTACACGATTGCTGACATTTTGAGACTGACAATCGTCACTTAGACACGATTCGGAGGATTTAAGTTCTCCTTCTTCAATAGTCGTATCATTTTTATCTTCCAAAACAGGAATAATTTTTTTTGAGGATCGATCACTCTTTGGTGTAGAATGCACATGTATATTTTTATCTGTTCGATGGGTATTACTTTTGAATGGGCTTCGACGATTACTTTTGTATGGGCTGTGTCGGACACTTTTTTGTGGGCTACTAGAACTACTATCACTCCTGCGTGGACTACGGTGATCGATCTTTAGTGGGCTGCTGCTACATGTACTATCACTTTTGCTTGGGCTACGATGAAAACTTTTTTGTGGGCTATGACGTGTACTTCTGGCTGGACTGCGGCTTTGTCGTTTGCTATGTACATGTATTTCAGAAGAAGTTTTCGATGTATCTACAACTATTCTTTCTGATTTCATGTCTGTTTTTTCAGTACTTGTTCGACTGTAGTCCTGGTCACATTTGCGATCATTGAGATTTTCCGACTTTTTTAATTTCTGAGCTGGTTCCGAACCTGATTTTTCATCTCTTTCGGAGTCACTATGTTTTTCTTGTCCAGAATTGTCTAATTCGGAACTTGATTGTTTCGAAGATTCACAATTCATTTTTCTCCACCTTCTTCTTGCTCGACGCAACTCATTCCTTTTAGCCTTTTGCATTTTTGCTTTATCTATTTCTCGATCTACACTTTCCTCCATGCTCGATTCACTGTTACTTTTCAAGTTTGTTGGCTTGTCTTTATCCTGGGACAGTCGCGTATAAACAGAAGCTTTATTTTTATCTCTCGAACTTGTTGATGAAATCGCCAAGTCCATTAAATCTGGTTGACCCTTTTCACTACTCTTTGAACGACTTCTTTGAAGTTTAGCATACGACTGAATATCGCGGTCATATGAAGTTCTTTGAGAGCTGTTAATTTTGTCTTTGTCATTTCGATTGGACCACGATGAAACATGTTTTGACGAAGAAGTCTCAGATTGAGAAGAAGGACGAATGACCACACGCGTATCAGAACCGTATTTACTGCTACTGCTTTCTCTATGGGATGAATATCTCCCACTGTAGGACTCGCTTTTCCTGGAAGAAAAGTATCTGGAGTCCTCATTATGATGAGATTGAGATGGCTTATCATCTCTATGACTACTAGTGTCTGATTTTGAATACTTTTCAAATTCCCGGTAATTTTTCTTTTTGTGATGGATGGCTCCATTCACTAGGGAAGGAATAGTTCTGTTATTGTCATCATTACCACTGGACATCTTTCTCAGTTTAATAGGCCTATGCTTCTAGTGTTATGGTAAGAAGGCCTATATCATATGATGACATTATTAGTCAAGTTTGGCTACATTGTGAGTTCATTGACTGAATCTCATCTGTATTTTATTTGGTTATTTACAACAGTCAGAAATATGTTCATGTATTATTATTACCTGAAAGAAATAGGCCTACAGACAGTACTACACAACCCAATTTTTTTATTTATTCTCTTCCAAAGTCTGCACTAAGTTACAAATACCCATTACCATTATCCCAGCCCCGCCACTAACAAATAGGGTAACACATACACAGATTTGGGCTATTCCCCATTCATTGGGATTGGGTCACAGAGCTGTGTCTTGTACTTGTAACTGTAGTAAGGTAAGGTAAGTGGTTGTTTCAATTCAATGTTTGTCTTGTCACAACAATCTCAGTTTTTACATTTTAGTTGAATAGTTCCAACCATCCACAAAGAAACAGCTAATGATTCCAACGACGTATGAACTGCTCTTTCTCTGCCTCACAGCTTGATCATTGTGAGATTAAAGTCAATGTAGATATCAAACAACAAACATAAATCGAAATTTTCTTCCAAAAACAGAACACAGCCGGAAGTGAAAACATACTCTTCCGTACGTGGAGGCAGGACTAGCCAAAACAGTTTCAATGGAGTTATCTCCCTTGGTATATATAAACATAATATATGTAACAGTCAATTTGTATCAGTCATTTCACGAATGAAATGGGGTTCAATGTCCTACTGTTATGCACCTCGCCTAAGCTAATTGAAGACGGGCATACACACTACAGTGTTTTATAAGGGAAATTTTGCCAGGGCAGCGGCGCTACGGCCTACTCTTATCGAATTCCTTTTGGCCTAATTTTCAACCCTTTGAAAATAAAGTTATTATTATTATTATTATTAATAATTATTATTAATTCCAACTGCCAAGGGATCTTTTACGTGCACTCCATCTCCAATGTGTACATATGACCTCGGTTTTTCTTCCCATCCGAACGACTATGCAGCTGTCCTTGTCAGACCCTCCTTCTGCATCACTGACAAGGGGAAATCACGTCAGAAAATCAAGATGAACTTTCTCGGCCAATGCAGGAATCGAACACCCGACCTCTTTACTAAACGAATCAGTCATTTCGCGAAGAGCCTGTGAGCACAAGGCAATACGTGTAATGGCTGAAAATTCCAGTCATTACACGAATTGACTAAAAATAATGGGCAGACATTACGCGAAATGACTGAAGACTGAAGTAGGGCCTACTGTCAAACCACAAAAATTCACTGTTATTGTTAAGACATTTATTGACTTCACATCCAGTGGCGGCGCAAGCCGCCGGTGGTTGGAGGGGCAAGGCTGGGGCAAAGTCCAAAGTTAAGGGGGCAAAGGCACGAGCTTCAAATAGGGGTAGGGGGGTCTCCCCCAGAATTTTTTTGAAAAACAGGCTGCCGTAAATGCAGCCTGGCAGTATTTCAGGCACTGATCGTTGAGATAAAGTGTCAAACGAACGGACTTGGGAACCTCGACGAAATCCACTCACATGTGCCAGAGTAGGGAGTCCTTGTGGGCATGGGCGCAGATCGCCAAAAAATAGTGGTGGAGACAGTCCATGGTCCGTCCAGAAAGAAGACAAAGGGAAAGGAAACGGGCAGAGTGGATATGAGTGTTCTGTTCTTTAGTTTTAGATATTTTAATCGACAAAAACCAATCAATAAAGTGTTTAATTTTTAAAAAATTGCTCTCTGAACTTTTTTGTTATTGATAAAACCTCCCAAAAATCACCGAGAATGCATATGTAGATAGCATTTTGTAACAAACATTCAAAAAACTTTAAAAGGTCCACCCATCCCCAGCAATATGACATCATCGTTTGACATGATTTGTGGAATAGGTCTAGCCTCTTTTTTGGAGTCCCTTGTTACAAATGGGGCTGAAACGCATTATGCTACACGATTCATGTACCAATGGTAAAATGTTTATTTTGTCAGATAATGTAATACTCGTAGTTTCTTGTCAAATGACATAAAGTAGCTGACCAGGGGCGCCGGAACCCGGGTACCAGGGTATACAAATGGTACCCTGCCCTTTTCTGGGGTAAACATGTATACCCATGCCCTAACGATAAAAGTTTTCAACCTTTGTACTAGTCTATTCAATTTAACCAGGTATTGTCTCTTTCATTATCATGTATTTTAAAAGGATTTAGGTTGGAATTTGGAATGCTAGAGGCGCTGTAAACAGCATTCTCGGAATTAACAAAATTCAAAATTTTCTAGAGGGGGGGGGGGACATTCCCTATGTTTTGGTACCCTGGCCCTCGCGTCGTTCCGGCGGCCCTGTAGCTGACAATGTATAAAATTATCGCTAGACAATTATGAACCAGTTCCCCACAAATGTTAAGGATATGCCCGGATGGTGGTGGGGTTCCAAAATACCCCTTGTATACGCAGAAGGGTTAAATATTTAATTGAAGAAACAAACAGCACTGAAAGGGTGATGACGGTTCTATATTCTTATAACATTATACCAGTTAGAGAAAGATAGTAACAGTCAATTTACCTTAAGTGAAAAAAGTTGGTCTTGTTTGTGATTTGGGGGGTTGGGATGGCCTAGTGGTCTAGAGTGCCGCGCTTCGACCTCTAATTGGCCGGTCACCTCTGGCTTGCTGCTGTGGTTTCGAGCCCTAGTTTGAGCGTATGTGACATGGAAATAGGGGCACCTTCTCAACCTCGTGGGTTTCCTCCGGGCACTCAGGTTTCCTCCCACTGCTAAAGGCCCCCACGCGCAAAATGATCTAGTTAGTCGACGTTAAACCCCATTTCCCTCCCTCCCTTCCTGTTTATGATTTGGCCCGGGGGTTTGATGGCCGGATTGTTAGCGCAAGCGCGCTATATCATAATGTCTGTCATTGAGACAAATAGCGTGATTTTTATTCCCCGGTTGTACGTGTACAACCTCGTTGGGTTTATCCGGGTCCTTCGGGTTTCCTCAACTGTTAAAGACCCCTACCTGCAAGCGAATTATCAAAATGAAATTGAACCATGTGTCAGCCCAGAAATGACCTAGTTTGTGTCGAGTGGACGCCATACCCCGTTATTTTTATCTCTCTCACTGATAAACCACATATTCAATTCATGTGGAAATATATGATAGATTTAATAAGTTCATTAGTAGGCCTATCAAGATTTGTTAAAGGGACAATACCACTCTTGCTGGCTTGACAGGTCCAGAAAAAAAATTAGCCTTATTCTAACTACAAGATGTTTAAGTGTCCTACCTGTTGTGTAAATTATCCATTACAACCTATCTTACTTGTCCAGAGGATTCGAAAATATGTTTAAATCCAAGTTGCATTTAGAAGTGCTTACGTAAGGCTTTTCAAACCATGTTACGGGATGTAGTTGAATTTTTCCAATTTTTAAATTTAGGTGTGTTAAGATGAAATTTGTATCATTTTTTAATTGAAATATTGTAAAATAGTACAAATTGTTGACCAGAATAAAGATTGGAACATATTATTTGGTTACAACAAGAGTGGTATTGGGGCTTTAAGGAACGATTCGTGCTACAATCGCAATAGTCGAGTAATTGTGGTGATTCCCACCCCATTTTAAACTTCTGCTTAAGACCAATCTTTATAAATAGCTTTTATTTAGCTAATTAGTCTGTGATATATTAATATGCTCATTTTTATTATTTTATTTGTCATTTTATTTGTTTGTAAATTTATAGTTTAATTGGCTGTCACTTTATATTTCATTTTATATGTCATATTATCATTTTATAATTTATTCGACTTGTTGCAGTTATTGTAAAACGCTACAATATGTATGTATCCTCGCCTATCAACAAAAATATCAATAAAAAAACTAAATTTAACGTGAAGAGAAAATCAATTAAAAGGACAAGAGCCGTTTCAATATACATGAATAAATCAATAATTTGTCATGACAATAAAATTGATAAGAACATTAAAATAAAACTGAGTTTAAAATACTGTGTAATACTGATAAGAAAATGAGAGAGAGAGAGGGAGAGAGGGGGGGGGGTGACGCCAAGTCAACACAAACTAGAGTTTTAAAATTTCATTTCAGGAGCCAACATCCAATTCATTTTTACCAGTCGTAGATTAAGCGGGGTGTTACCAAGGTAACGACAGAAGGTGTCAATGTTACAGGGTCCTAAACATTATAGTTCTGTTGTACCAACTAAATCGAACAATCATACTGACAGACATTAGCCAAAATATGTCCGTTTTTCACTGTTGATGCAAGGGCCCATGGCCAATGCAGACTTAGCCAGTTTCCACTAGAAGTCTAGACCAATCACCAAGTGGAACTTCACACAGAAGGTTGCAGGATAGCCCAGACTCCACCCTCGCGCCGCTAGATCGATTACCATGAAACTTTCGTCTTTTTGACATAAACCGCGGGACCCTGGGCCTGGGCCCACCAGACCCATGCCTTATCTGGGCACTGGGTATTCTCCTACACAGGATATGTTTAGCCTTGTTCATCGAATGGTTTCATACAAAAGCATTCTGGCACACGAATCGGGTGCCAATTTAAAATGTTCAATTGCCTTAAATATTGAATATCGAAAGTCCATCTTTTCACGGTAATATAGCAACTGCAATGTTGATGATTTGAATTAAAAAATAAGTCGTGTTTTTAATGTCAACAACATTTAATTATGGCCTACCAGCTGTATCACTCTCCTTTCAAATTGTGTGTAGAATTTTCAATTAAAAATAAATGTTCTTGTACCTGTAAAAAGCTAGATTAATATACCAATTGTTCATTTGTAACACATTTAACACCATATCTCTCCACGCGAATTGGCAATAAATTGTTTTATTGAATAAAACAGAAACATTTTGTATACCTGTAAAATAATATACCAATTGTTTTTATTAAAAGACAAAGTCTACCGTGTAATATGGAAATTGGCAACACGTAAACCTACATGATATACATATTAATATAATCCCTACGAAATATTTTAATTATTTACTGTTATAATATGAATTATCACCTATTCCCTGTTAAATGAAAATCGGCCACCAGTGCAGCTGTACAACTTTATGGATCCTGGCCTCAAGTGCCTGGGACCAACACTTTCTGAAGAGTGATTTCTTACAAGCCCAATCCTGCTGTAAACCTACTATAAATTATTTAAAAATTATTGGGGGGGGGGGGACAGAGGGCCCCTGTTCACATCCAACGTTAAATCATACATTGCAGAATAATACTTAAAACGAAATATTATTTATTTTTTATACGCCCACATGGAAATGTGGTCGTATATTGTAGTCGCCCCCGTCCGTCCACAATTTCTTGTGAACACTCTAGAGGCTAAAGTTCATATCCGATTGACTTTACATTGATACACAGTGTTTAAGGTCAATAAATGAAGAATCCTATTGATTTTCAGCGATTTCCGATCATTACTGTCAGAGTTATGGCCCTTGATCACTTCATAGAATCTTGTGGACGTTCTAGAAACTAAAGATAATAACCGATTGACTTTAAATTTATAAACAGTGTTTCAAGTCGTGAAATGAAGAAGCCTATTGATATTTAGCAATTTCTGATAATTACTGTCAGAGTTATGGCCCTTGATCACTTCAAAAATTCTTGTGGATGCTCTAGAGGCCAAAGTTAATATCCTATTGACTTTAAATTTATACACAGTGTTTAAGAACATGAGTCGAAGAAGCCTTTTGATTTTCAGCGGTTTCCAATAACTACTGTCAGAGTTATGGCCCTTAATCACTTCAAAAATTCTTGTGGATGCTCTAGAGGCCAAAGTTAATAACCGATTGACTTTAAATTTATACACAGTGTTTCAGTGTCATGAAACGAAGACGCCTATTGATTTTTTAGCAATTTCCGATAATTATTGTCAGAGTTATGGCCATCGATCACTTCAAAAATTCTTGTGGATGCTCTAGAGGCCAAAGTTATTATCCTATTAATTTTAAATTTATACACAGTGTTTAAGGTCATGAAACGAAGAAGCCGTTTGATTTTCAGCGATTTCCAATAACTACTGTCAGAGTTATGGCCCTTAATCACTTCAAAAATTCTTGTGGATGCTCTAGAGGCCAAAGTTAATAACCGATTGACTTTAAATTTATACACAGTGTTTCAGTGTCATGAAACGAAGACGCCTATTGATTTTTTAGCAATTTCCGATAATTATTGTCAGAGTTATGGCCATCGATCACTTCAAAAATTCTTGTAGATGCTCTAGAGGCCAAAGTTATTATCCTATTAATTTAGAAGCCGTTTGATTTTCAGCGATTTCCAATAACTACTGTCAGAGTTATGGCCCTTGATCACTTCAAAAATTCTTGTGGATGCTCTAGAGGCCGAAGTTAATAACCGATTGACATTAAATTTATACAGTGTTTCAGTGTCATGAAACGAAGAAGTCTATTGGTCTTTTAGCAATTTCCGCAGAGTTATGGCCCTTGATCACTTCAAAAATTCTTTTTGATGCTCTAGAGGCCAAAGAAAAGGCGTCTTAGGTGCCCATTAGGGGATCAGAGTTTTCCCGAAAAAGGATAACGGCATTATGCATTAAAGATTATAACCGATATATGCGGCCCAACAATCATATAGTGTACTGTCATCATAAGGCGCCCCACCAATCATGTCATTATGGAAGTTCCTCTGGGATAAGGTGCACCACAAATCAAGCTGTTTTTGACGGCCAAAGAGTTGTGGTGTTCATCGCGTGACTCATTATGAGGCGCTCCACCGTTTAAGGGGCACCTCACATTATAACGACCTGTTTGGTGAGGCTCCCATAAAACCAAGAATCATAAGCTTGGCGCCCTGCTAATCTCGTCGTGTGTGCCCCAACCAATGTCACTCGGCTTTATGGGGCGCCCATACCAAACTCATCTTTTTTTATCAATCAATCAAATTCGTTACGTCTATCAAGCCACTTTATCTCTTATATTTATATATATATATATATTAACCCTTTGTTGTACGTTACTTAATATTATTTATAATCCATTCTCCTGTATATCTATTATTCTAAAAATGTATATATATATATATATATGTATCGTAGTTGCAATATTTTGTATACATTATTAATATCTGAAGACGCCCATAGAAGGCAGACAGCCATGTTCCTGAAGCAATGGTATACTAGTTTTATTATAAACATGGCAGACAGCTAGCTTATACGACCTAATGTGGAGAATTTTTTACCTGGACGTATTTTTTTATGTATATACCAGTAAACATGTATATAATATATGCATCCTGGTTAACGAAGTGTAACAGTTAGTTAAGAGAATCAATAAGTGACGGGTAGTAAACACATACAACATGAGTCGAGCTTCAAGTTAATCAATATCTTTATTTGTCTGAAAAAAGACAGAACATTGATCAAAATAATAAACTTATTAAAGGGACAATAACACTCTTGCTGGCTTGACAGGTCCAGAAAAAAAAAATAGCCTTTAGGGTTCGAAAATATGTTTAAATCCAAGTTGCATTTGAAAGTGCTTACGTAAGGCTTTTCAAACCATGTTACGGCATGTAGTTGGATTTTTCCAATTTTTAAAATTAGGTGTGTTAAGATGAAATTTGTATCATTTTTTAATTGAAATATTGTAAAATAGTACAAATTGTTGACCAGAATAAAGATTGGAACATATTATTCAGTTACAACAAGAGTGGTATTGGGGCTTTAAAATAAAAAAAATAGCATTGTTGAACATAGATTAAAGGAGCTAAGTCTGTTACTCAATTTATCCAACACGAATTATCAAAAAACCTATAGTACATTGCTGTGAAGTTCAAATGCTTTTTAAGTTAACATTTTTGAAATTATAAACAAAACATTTATATGTTTCAATTGGCTATTCATTCATTACAAGGCCGAATCGGTCTAATCTACTTAAAATCAGAGTCATTTGAACGATGGCACCCAGAGTTGATTGTGATCTTAATAAATAACATTTAAGGCTTAAAGCAAGACCTGCAATAGTATAGGACGAATTAGCTCTTGAATAACGCCTGTTTAAAGTAGCTAAGTCTGTAACTCAATAGCATCCAAAGTCTTACATGTTAAAAACACAAACTATTTGTCAATTCAAATCAACATTGATGTTGTAATCTTACCAGGAAAAGGTAGGCCTCTGATATCCAATATTTTATTAAGACAAAATATACATTTTACAATTGGTACACAAATCATGTACCATAGTGCGTTTCATCCTCACTTGCAACAAGTGACCAGAAAGAACAAGGCTAGACATATTCCACAACTCCTGTCAAACAGTAACGCTATATATTATCTGATGGGCATGCGCAATAGACTGGAATAACCAGGTGCTAGAAATTGAAATTCGGTTGAAACTCGGGTCGTATTTCGCTGGACATAACTGATTTGAAATTAGAGTCAAAACGGAAACAATTGAATGTAAATCAGTTATATACAATTAGATCAAGGACCAAGGTCCCAAATATTAGCTATTAATTAGCTCCTTTGAATAACTAAATGCCAAATAATAAAATTAATCTAATCAATACAAACTAGTACATTTCAGGACTAATGTAGCAAATACATGGTTTATTTTCAATTTGCTTGTACACAGATGTCTGTTACACATAATTTGCAACAATAAAAGATCTTTGGTAATTATCTAAAAATCGTTCAGCTACACAGATCTTAGGGTAATTATATTATCTAAAGATCGTTTAGCTACACCACCCCTCTCTCCCCAAGATCTTACCAATCACCCTTTGGCCTCATTACACAAAAAAAGAAATCCCTTCAAATGGACTTCAATTTAGAATCAAAGCTTATGCATAGCACACAGATCAAAATAATTGTTAATTTTTTTATATAAAAATTTAAAAGATAGTAAGCTGGCACTGCCAGGCAGGATACGCCCACATTTTCGAGAGATTGATAGAGAACACGCAAAATCGAAAGTGATTTTTCATACAATCAAAGGCTATAGTGACCTATACTGGGTCCACAACCTTGACATACCATATTTTAACACTATTAGCATACAAACGGCAGCCATTTTGTCTGGCAATTATGGTCTGATTTCCCTGAAATTCAAACTCAACCTTCCGTATGGCGTAAAGGTGTAGAGTCAAGCGTTTTTTTTAAATCAGATAATAATAGTGACCTCCAGAGGGACCATAGGCGATTTTTCGGACAATCAGGGGCCATGATTCAGGAAGTTATGATCTGATATGTGCAAATAACGAAAGGAACCAAGATCTTTGGGTTATAAATAACCATGCATTTCAAGTTTCATCAAAATTAATAAAAATTGTGACCTATACTGGGTCCACAACCTTGATATACCATTTTATAACAGTATTCGCGTACACGCGGCGGCCATTTTGTATGACAATTTTGTTCCGAATTTTTCCGAAATGTGACTCCCCACCACAAAACCAGAAGCTTGTTGTGCGGCTCTATTTCTATATACACGGCAAAATACACTATATGGGTCAAAACTATCCCCAAATTTTTTTTTACACAATACGCTTTAGAAAAGCATCTATTTTTCAATAAATCGATCGTTTTTATGAAAATATAATAAAAAATTGCATAAAAAGGGTATTTTGTGGAGGCTGTGAAAAAAAAGAACTGTTAAAATGGCGTAATTATATTGCTAGTTACCTAATATGAGTTTACTTTGTGCGCTCGTATTTTCCTCGCTTGCCGAGTTATGTAAGTCAAGGTTTCGTTTGTTTTTCATCTTTTGAATATGATTTAAATTACTTTTTTTTAGAAAAATGTTGCCATGGTAACCAGCCAAAATCAGTATTTTATAGTTCTCAGATATCAAACACAAATTTAAGCTAATCTGTCTAACCCAAGAAATATTTTCACATAATAAAAAAACTAATTAATATGTGCAAAATGACTAAAATTATGTTTTTAGAAAAATGTTGCCATGGTAACCAGCCAAAATCAGTATTTTATAGTTCTTAGATATCAAACACAAATCTAGGCTAATCTGTCTGACCCAAGAAATATTATCACATAAAAAACAAAACAAATTAAGATGTGCAAAATGATCTTTTGTGGCAAAAACCATATTTAAAACGTGAAACCAGGCCTTTGTTGTTGCCATGACCACAACACAGCCAAATCGAAAAATATGGATTTAAGGTAAATTTCAGAAAAAAAGAAGAAAAAAAAGAAGAAATATGTTGATAAAATTTGGTACAAATGTTGATACACCACACATTATTATATTCACAAACTTTTATTTTGATTTATGCAATAGTTATATATGTGTTACTATGGGATTTATTTTTGGCAGTTTTAAAATGAAAATTTCTCATTATTTTGTATTTGGATACACCGCAGCTTTTGAAACTTCAGATGGCCATAACTCAGCCAATTGTTTTGTGATTTGCATATATTATATATCAACAGAAAGCTGTTCCAGTTCCCTTAAAGATCAGCATTAAATCACAGTTTTCAAAAATTGTAACATGTGTCTGGTTTTGTTGTGGGGGGTCACAAATTTGAACTCAACTTTCCTTAGGGTGTAAGGGTGACATAATCAAACGTTTTTTCAAATCGGATAATAATTGTGACCTCCACAGGGACCACAAGCTAAACAAAGGCGATTTTGCGTATAAACCGGGGGTCATAATTCAGGAAGTTACGATTCAATATGCGCAAATATCGAAAGGAATCAAGATCTGTGGGTTATAACCATGTATTTCAAGTTTCATTAAAATCGAATTAAAATTGTGACCTCTACAGGGTCCACAACCTTGATATACAATTTTTTAACAGTATTCGCGTACGAATGGCGGCCATTTTGTATTGCAATTTTGGTCCAATTTTACTGAAATTAAAACTCAACCATTTTTAGGGTGTAACGGTGATATAATCGAACGATTTTTTTAAATCGGATAATTATTGTAACCTCCAGAGAGACCACAAGCTAAACCAAGGCGATTTTGTGTACAATTAGGGGCCATAATTCAGGAAGTTACAATCCGATATGCGCAAATATTGAAAGGAACCAAGATCTTTGGGTTATAACCATGCATTTCAAGTTTCATCAAAATCGAATTAAAATTGTGATCTCTACAAGGTCCACAACCTTGATATACCATTTTTTAACAGTATTAGCGTACGAATGGCGGCCATTTTGTATGGTAATTTTGGTCCGATTTTTCCGAAATTTGAACTCAACCTTCCTTAGGGTGTAACGGTGATATAATCGAAAGGTTTTCCAAATCAAATAATAATTGTGACCTCCAGAGGTACCATGAGCTAAAATAGGTGATTTTTCGGACAATCAGGGGCCATAATTCAGGAAATTACGTTCCGATAGACGCAAATATCAAAAGGAACCAAGATCTTTGGGTTATAAACATGCACGTCAAGTTTCATCAAAATCGGTTCAAAATTGTGACCTCTATAGGGTCCACAAGCTAAAAACGTGATTTTTGGTACAATAAGGGGCCATAATCAATGAAGTTTTGATCCGATACAGCCGAGATCTTTTGGGGATAAACCTATATTTCAAGTTTCGTCAAAATCGGACAAGAATTGTGACCTGTAGAGAGTCCACAAACAATTGTGGACGGACGGACAGACGGACAGGGGCGACAACATAATACGTCCACATGAAAATGTGGGCGTATAAAAAACATGAACAGTTATTGTCCTTCTGTCCGGAGAATTCATGCTCAAAACAAGGGGAAGTGCACATCTTCTTAAAATCATTATAAATCTGGGTCAACAATTAAAAACAAACAAAAATTAACAAATAAATTACACAAGCTTATTTAATAATACTATAAAGATGCATCATGTAAGCGCTCGTCTATTGAATGTCTCTTTTTTGCTTTATAAAATCCTGTTTTGCTAATGAAGACAGGCATACACCAAGCTATGAGGGAATTTTTGCCTTGGCAACAGCACTATAGCGTACTCTTATATGGAACTCCAACTGCCAAGGGATCTTTTACTTGCATGCCAATGTAAACACAGAACGACTAGACGGCTGTCCTTGTCGGGCCCTCCCCAATTTTTTGCTTTATTAAAATGATTAATTAGGCATTTATTCACACACCAAGCCGAATAATAAACTCGCAAGACCATCAAGAGGTTGTAATATTTAATGGATTAGAC
Organism: Patella pellucida; assembly: GCA_917208275.1. Lineage (NCBI taxonomy): Eukaryota > Metazoa > Mollusca > Gastropoda > Patellidae > Patella > Patella pellucida. The sequence continues at coordinate 72,948,430 of OU795040.1, forward strand.
CACTTGCACCATTTAATAATTTAACGATAACATTGATATTCAAGACTTCCAATGTCATAACTTCAAGCAGTCATAACTTCGCCCCTAAATCTATTTTCAATCAGTTCTTTACCCAAGTCTTACATAATGCACCTTTAATCTGCAAGATGCCAGGGGCGGATCCAGGAATTCTTACAGGAGGGGGTTTGTCAGGGTTCCTGTTTATGAAATCTGTCATCATCGTCTCTAAATTATATAGGCATACATGTACTTACAAATTGAGCTTATTAAAGGGACAATAACACTCTTGCTGGCTTGACAGGTCCAGAATTTTTTTTTAGCCTTATTCTAACTACAAGATGTTAAAGTGTCCTACCTGTTGTGTAAATTATCTACTACAACCTATCTTACTTGTCTAGAGGGTTCGAAAATATGTTTAAATCCAAGTTGCATTTGAAAGTGCTTACGTAAGGCTTTTCAAACCATGTTACGGCATGTAGTTGAATTTTTCCAATTTTTAAAATTAGGTGTGTTAAGGTGAAATTTGTATCATTTTTTAATTGAAATATTGTAGAATAGTACAAATTGTTGACCAGAATAAAGATTGAAACATATTATTCAGTCACAACAAGAGTGTTATTGGGGCTTTAAAGATAGAAATCATTTTTTGAAATGATGTAGGATCACATTGTGATTTAATTTCATTGATGCAAGGCATTCAATTTTTTTTTATGTACCTTAGCAGGGTGGCGTTTAGATCCCCAAATCCCCTCTCTGGATTTTCCCCTGGATGCCTTAGTCTCACCAATAAATACTAGCATGCAAAGACTATAACAAAATGCAAGTTTTAGAAAATTTAACTCAGAAGAATGATCATTTATTTATAATTATGTAAATTTAAAAAAAAAACAACAACATTTTTATGAATCTTTATACAAATTTACAACAATATATTTACAATATTTGCAACATCAAAGTTGATAATCCTGAACACTGATTTAAGGGGAGATTATTTGAAATGAAATGAAATGGGGTTTAACGTCCTCCTACTGTTCTGCTCCTAAAGTGGGATAATGAAGATGGACATACACCATACAGTGTGCTATGAGGAAAATTTTGCCCGGACAGCAGTGCTACAGCCTACTCTTATATTGAATTCCAACTGCCAAGGGATCTTTAATGTGCATGCCAATGTGTACACTGAACCTCACATTTTTGACCCATCAAAACAACTAGACAGCTGGGGTATGTGGAATTTCATTGATCAATTATATGAGTGGAGATTAAGGGGTGGAAATAGTAGTAGGTAGCTAGCTGATTAGCAACGCATCCAAAATTTTTAGAATTAAATTGTGAAACAGAAAAAGTAAATTCCAGCTTGAAGATATTTTAACCCTTTTTTGACTGAAGTCTTACCACTTTCAAAAAGGCAATTGTAATCAGTGTTCAGGAACATGACCTTAATTAAAGAGTACATAACTCTAGTGACTCAAGCTTTTTGATCACTTAATTACTGAAAAAAAAAGCAGCACCCAAGATTAAGCCGTGGGCTGAATCACAAACTATAAAAAAATCTCATTAGTTTTTTTCAAACAATCTTATAGAAATGTTTTAGACAATTTTGTGAACACTTAATTGTAATATCATTTTAAAGCAAGGTATATCACTTGGGCTAAAAATGCAACATATAATGTTTGCTCATGTTACTGAGTTTGAGCTTTTGGTTCACACAACAGGTCTGGCGGTGGCCAGGTCTAAATGTTAAGGTCACCTGCAGATTTCGTAAGGCCATGAGATGGATACCAAGAATTGTGGGTTAGTGTTACATGTAGCACTAGCCCTGTTTACATTTTGTGACCTTGATGAAATCTGCAGGTAGCCTTAATATTAAGATCTAACTGACTGGCTATTCAAAATTTTGGCAAAATATTTTTTTCAAAGAATAAGACAATTATTTAACAATTATCCCAATTTTAAGTTGTTTTATTTTCCACATAAAACTGTAAATTAGACTGCATAGGATTAAATTCTTATGAATCCTACTTCCATGACACGTGCAGTAAAATGACCAACAAGTATGTTGTTGACAGGTGGTTCACTTTCACTGCCAGTCACATAATGCAAAAAGCTCAAATTGTCCGAGTAGTTAATAAGGGTTATCACTTATTTATTTTTGGGTAGGGAATGATAAGGGAATGGGAGCATTTACAAGACACTAATGTCATAGTCCCTTAAGTAGCAGTAGATAACATAGTCCCCTAAGATACCATATAGAGTGTCCTGGTAGATAACATACATGTAGATCCATAGGCCCCTAAAACATATATAAAGGAAATGAAAAAAAATAGCTTTTAACGTCCTACTCCGACTGGGCTAATGATGGATGTACTAGGCCCATAAACATAGAGCCATAGTAGAATGTAGATAACTTTTACTATAGGCAAACACAAATTTCAATGTGGGTACTAAAGACAACCACACTTCAACGTGGGTACCAAAGACAACCACACTTCAATTTGGGTACTATAGGCAACCACACTTCAACGTGGGTACCAAAGACAACCACACTTCAATGTGGGTACTAAAGACAACCACACTAGAATGTGGGTACCAAAGACAACCACACTTCAATGTGGGTACCAAAGACAACCACACTTCAATGTGGGTACCAAAGACAACCACACTTCAATGTGGGTACCAAAGACAACCACACTTCAATGTGGGTACCAAAGACAACCACACTTCAATGTGGGTACTAAAGACAACCACACTTCAATGTGGGTACCAAAGACAACCACACTTCAACGTGGGTACCAAAGACAACCACACTTCAATGTGGGTACTAAAGACAACCACACTAGAATTTGGGTACCAAAGACAACCACACTTCAACGTGGGCACCAAAGACAACCACACTTCAACGTGGGTACCAAAGACAACCACACTTCAACGTGGGTACCAAAGACAACCACACTTCAACGTGGGTACCAAAGACAACCACACTTCAATATGGGTACCAAAGACAACCACACTTCAACTAGGTACCAAAGACAACCACACATTTTAACGTGGGTAGGCCTTATATAGGCATTAGGTAACCACACTTCAATGTGGGTACCAAAGACAACCACACTTCAATGTGGGTACCAAAGACAACCACACTTCAATGTGGGTACCAAAGACAACCACACTTCAACGTGGGTACCAAAGACAACCACACATTTTAACGTGGGTAGGCCTTATATAGGCATTAGGTAACCACACTTCAATGTGGGTACCAAAGACAACCACACTTCAACGTGGGTACCAAAGACAACCACACTTCAACGTGGGTACCAAAGACAACCACACATTTTAACGTGGGTAGGCCTTATATAGGCATTAGGTAACCACACTTCAATGTGGGTACCAAAGACAACCACACTTCAACGTGGGTACCAAAGACAACCACACTTCAACGTGGGTACCAAAGACAACCACACTTCAATGTGGGTACCAAAGACAACCACACTTCAATGTGGGTACCAAAGACAACCACACTTCAACGTGGGTACCAAAGACAACCACACATTTTAACGTGGGTAGGCCTTATATAGGCATTAGGTAACCACACTTCAATGTGGGTACCAAAGACAACCACACTTCAACGTGGGTACCAAAGACAACCACACTTCAACGTGGGTACCAAAGACAACCACACATTTTAACGTGGGTAGGCCTTATATAGGCATTAGGTAACAACACTTCAATGTGGGTGAAATATACATTAAAACGGGGGCAACAGAAACCCACAATTGAAAGCGGGGGTTTATATAGAAATGAAAAGCGTATAATTAATTAGGTATGAATAGTATTTACATCCATGGATTTGTGACTAACAAACTGATTAAAACACAGATCCTATTCCCTTTTATTTTCTTTTAAATCCAAAATTTCGTTGTGATTGTCTACCTTTCGCTTGGACGTGGAATCTTGAAGTTTTAAATAACCTGGTTGATGTTCTATTGCAGCCCTTCGAAGGAGTCGTTAAAGACTCCTGCAAATTAGCTAAATCGCTCTCTGAAATATTGAGATTAATAAACTACTTTCAGTTATTGTTTACTTTTAAACTGCATATATTCAAGGTATCAGGAGCTTTTTATGGCTCCTGTTCAATTTTATAAACGTGAATCAAATTGTTTGTTTGCTGAGGGTGCGAACTGTGCGTAAACATTGGCAGAGGTAGAAAACAAATAAACGGAACAGTTGTGTTTCCAAAAACCCTAATTAAAACACCGATGCTGATTGGTTAATTGAATGACTGACGTCATAGGGTCATAAGCCGTATTTATGACCCATGAAGCGAACCTCCCACTGCAACCGTTAAGATCTTCATGTAGTAAAAGACATTGAAAGTATAAACTAAAGAAATGGATTATGGAATATTGATCTGTGTTTTAAAGGGACAATAACACTCTTGTTGGCTTGACAGGTCCAGAAAAAAAAAATAAGCCTTATTCTAACTACAAGATGTTTAAGTGTCCTACCTGTTGTGTAAATTATCCATTACAACCTATCTTACTTGTCCAGAGGGTTCGAAAATATGTTTAAATCCAAGTTACATTTGAAAGCGCTTACGTAAGGATTTTCAAACCATGTTATGACATGTAGTTGGGTTTTTCCAATTTTTAAAATTAGGTGTGTTAAGATGAAATTTGTATCATTTTTTAATTGATATGTAAAATAGTACAAATTGTTGACCAGAATAAAGATTGGAACATATTATTCAGTTACAACAAGAGTGGTATTGGGGCTTTAATCAGTTTACGTTACTAATAAATTGTCTATAATTAAATATTCTCAATATAATGGACTCGACATTAATCAATCAGATTTGTTGACTTCAGACGACACTCCATTTACTTTTCGTTGTTTTCGTCGAATTCTCGCGTAGGGACCAATCTCTGGATCTACAATAAAGTCCCAGATGACCTTGACCCATGATGTGTGACACGGCAAATTATCATAATATTCTGGAGCAATTTTTCGTACCTGAAAAAGATATTTAAAATAAATTAAATAAATGTATGAAATAACATGTCTAATTTACTGAAATGAGAGAGAGAGAGAAATAGGGTTTAATGTTCACTCAAAACAAACTAGGTCATTTCGGGACTAACAGACCTTATGATCCGACTTGCATATGTGTTAAACATACAGTCACCATCCCACCATTACATGAATGACAGACTGCATGAAACAGTGCACATATGTGCTAACCATTAATTGGCCATCCACCCCCCCTCCCCTCAGAAAAGTGGGGCCGTAAATCCCATTTTATTTCTGTTAAGAAAAAAAAGGACTTTGCCCCGAGTTCACAAAGCATTCTCATACTTAAATTGAGAATTTGCTCAACTTTCAATCACTGTTTATGAGAAATATCTTTGATGCAGACACACAAAACTGTGCACATAGTTTCTTATTGATGTATTTGATACATTAAAACAACAGCAGTTTTATAAAGAGCTATATTTTAGTTAGAATAAGGCAAACAAATTTGAATAAATTCTCAACTTTGTGAACTCAGGGCCAGACCTACATACATGTACATGTAGCCTACGGTTCATTTATTTCATATTCTATTTATAATTGTCACTCTCCAACAGAGCGTTTAATTTAATCATGACTTGGTATTTTGTTAAAAATTGAAAGTACACGACCTTAGACTTGACTGTTATATCTTCTAGCATACAAACTGAATGAATGAATGAAATGGGGTTTAATGTCCTACTGTTATGCACCTAACCTGGGCTAATTGAAGACGGGCATATGCCATACAGTGTGCTATGAGGGAAATGTTGCCCGGGCAGCAACTGAATTCCAACTGCCAAGGGTTCTTTTACGTGCACACCAATGTGTACACGGGACCTCGTTTTTTGTCCCATCCGAACGTCTAGGCAGATGTCCTTGTCAGGCCCTCCTTCTGCATCACTGACAAGGGGAAACCACGTCGGAAGCATACAAACTACTATTATTGTTTGTTAAACAGATTAAAATTTAAACAGGTACTTATATTATATTTATACATGTACAAGTATTTGTCTCAATATCCATCAATCAAATGAAATGGGTGGTTAAACTAGTTAAGTCATTATGAGACTAACATGGTATATTTTTATGGTGAGAGAGAGAGAGAGAAATGGGGTTTAACATTCACTTGACAAAAATTAGGTCATTTCGGGACTAACATGGTTTTAATTTTATTTCAATAATTCGCTTGTTGAGGGGTCTTTAGCAGTGGGAGGAAACCAGAGAAAACCAACGAGGTTGGACAGGCGACACTACTCCTTGCCACATACAACCAGGCATTCGAAACCACACCAGTTGGCTCAATGACAGGCTTTATGATACAGCACACACGTGCTAACCATTCGGCCATCCAACACCCCGATATAAATAGAGCTTTCACAAATATAATTTAATCAATTGCCCTTCTACACCCACTGGGATATACTGAAGTGTGCGAACTATTTTCCCTTTTTTTACAATTTTTGATATTCCCCAATTGTCACTAGACACCTGTTTTGTCAAATAGATCATAAGTGACTATAATTGTACCCTAAATTAGAACAACCTATAATGCATTCCTTTCAAGGTTATTTTATCCTGACACACTTTTGAGTATAAATCCCACTTAGAGAAGTATTTGTATGTTTATTTATGGACATGTAAATGCAAGTGTACATGTACTACAAGGTTATTAGTAAATTATTACATAGGGTGGGACATACTATTAAAAATAAAACCTACATGGTACCGGTATATAGTTTATAATAGGCTATAAGGTTATCATCAGTCTTTAGTCCAATTGTTATCATGACACAAGATAATATTTTATACCAGTACATGAAAAACATCACACAGCTTAATTTCAGTCCTTCACATAATTTTAAAATTGTGCAGGAGCCATAAAAGCTCCTGATACCTCAGAATTTATGCAGTTTAAAAGTAAACAAAAACTGAAAGTAGTTTATTAATCTCAATATATAGGAGAGCGACTTTAGTTAACTTGCAGGAGTCTTTAATGACTCCCGCTAAGGAAAGCTGACGTGCGTCGAGAGGAGCAGGAGCGTCTCCCCTTAAACGTGAAGGACTGTAATTTGTCCTTTAACTACAAGATTTTGCATATCTGGACATACTATTAAATATAAAACCTACTAATGTATTTATATATGTAAGGTTATCACTAGCCTTTAGTTTCATTGTTATCAAGATAATATTTTATACCGGTACATGAAAAACATCACATACCATACCTTAATTTGTCCTTTAACTTTAAAGGATAATGACCTCACTGATATTAAGTACATTGTACTTAAGCTACATGTACTATAGTAAAAGTATGTAGTTGACAATTTTCAAGATGCATTATACATGTAAATATGTCTATTTTAGATCTGGATTTTACTGGATAAGATCAAATTTAAATTTGACTGAAATGTTCAATAAACCGGTATTTCTTTTTCAATACCAGTAGAAGTATCTATTTTTAAACTATCTATTTTTATCTAAATCTGATATAAAGTTACTTTAAAGGACATGACCTTACTGGTATGTGAAGTACATTTCGTCTGGAGGCGAAAATTAATCCAAAATGTGATGTCAAGTAATTCTGGCTACATTTACAATGAGTGAATGCGATAATATAAAAACATGATGTATATAATACTGGTAGAATTGATTTATTATTATTCTATTGTATTATCCATCGTTTTTCATCAAATGAGAGGGTTTGCAACTTATTCAAATCATTGTATATAGGATTAACATTGTATAAGGATAAAGGAATTATCCACATAGTAGGAAGATATTAGGCCATAATTAAAAGATTGTTTGTTTGCCCAAACGCTACCTACCCAAAAAAAAAGTTATTTGCTCATACATTGTACCTATATTTGTAATTTGCTAAACATGATACGGCCATAATTAAAAGATTGTTTGTTTGCCCAAATGCTACCTACCCCCCAAAAAAGCTGCCTACTCAAATTCTTTTATTGCTGTTTTTGAAGGATATTTTTTATAACAGCATTATTTTTTACATTTGACAATAACACCCAAACGCAAAATAATCGGTCGGAGATTAAACAGCCACTGTCATGTCTATACATGGTAACACCAAACTCGACATGGGATTTCGTAAAATCTCGTTATTTATCGTCAAAGTCTGGTCCCCCCCCCCCAAAAAAAAGAATTTGCCGACCTCATCATCATCAGTTGGGTTTGGGCAAACTAAAATATTTTTAACCCCAGCCTTATATTGACTTATTATTATTGACCCAATTTGTATCTTTACAACAAGTACCGTACTGGTAGTGCAAACAGTCCTTTACAATGCGTGAATGCGATAATATAAAAACATGATGTATTACTACATAAATAATACAGTGGTAGAATTGATTTATTATTCAGGTTCTATTATTCAACACTAACATTAATCATTAAATGACAGGGTTTTCAACTTATTCAAATCATTATACATGTAAATAGGATTAACATTGTATAAAGATATAGGCATTTATCCGCATTACTAACTAGGAAGATATTCAACTCTTTCAAATATATATTACCCTATCCTGCATCTTTACAACTCAAAGTCGTTCATGGTAGAATTGATTTATTATTATTCTATTATACGCCATTTTCCATCAAATGAGAGGGTTTCAACTTATTCAAATCATTGTATATAGGATTAACATTGTATAAAGATATAGGCATTTATCCGCTTTACTAACTAGGAAGATATTCAACTCTTTCAAATATATATTACCCTATCCTGCATCTTTACAACTCAAAGTCGTTCATGGTAGAATTGATTTATTATTATTCTATTATACGCCATTTTTCATCAAATGAGAGGGTTTCAACTTATTCAAATCATTATATATATAAATAGGATTAATATTGTATAAAGATATAGGCATTTATCCCCATTACTTATTAGGGAGATATTCAACTCTTTCAAATATTGACCCATATCCTTAGAACTTGTTAATGAATATATATAATAGGCCTTAATCTTCATATATATAGGACACAATTCAACTATAGTGACTACAATCAATATTTCTGGTCTTGGTCTTTATAAGTAAAACACAATTCAATGAAGTACAATTACTGTTTATGACTGAATGACTGGCATAAAATCTGTGATCTTAATCGATTGATTATAGATAGTAATTGTTTGACTGCTCGGGGCTCAGGTGTTATTCAGGCCAAAAAAAACCCACATATGTGCTCAACAAAAAAGAGTCTGTCGTGATCCTCTTGTGTTTTTTTCCGTATGTGTTTCAACTTATTGTTCATGTATGAAACTGTTTGTCTCTGATAGTTCATCTTCATAGCCACTATGGCAACAGTCCTCTCCGGCTACTTCCAAATATTTTTTTACTAACCTTTGGAATAGGCCTACTCGAAAATTGCTGAACCTGACAAGGGACAATGTAGTCATTTGAATGGGACAAAAAAAGCAGGCGTCCCACATAAAAGTTCCCTTGACAATTGGAATTTTACAGCAAACGGTACATGGATCCTGCCCATCTTCATAAGCCAAGTTGGATCAAACCAGTAGGATGCTAAATCCCATTTCATCACCCCAACTCAACCCCCTGTTTCGCTCTTAATCTTCATAGCCTTTTAACATGTGGGGATCACATTGGTAAGTGGGTGAGGCGCTGGCTTGCTAGTCTGGAGGTCGGGGGTTCGATCCCTGCATTGGCCGAGAAAATTCACCTTGATTTTCCGGCTTGGTATCCCCCTTGTCAATGGTGCACAACGGAGGATCTGACAAGGACAGTTGTCTAGTCATTTGGATGGGACAAAAAAACGAGGAATTCGATAGTAGGCTTGGTATCCCCTAGTCAATGGTGCACAACGGAGGATCTGACAAGGACAGTTGTCTAGTCATTTGGATGGGACAAAAAAACGAGGAATTCGATAGTAGGCCGTAGTGCTGCTGCCCGGGCAAAATTCCCCTCATTGCATACCCCCCCCCATTTCATTTCATTCCTTTTAACATGTGAGCACCCGATCCTATAATGATCCTTTCCTTTAATTATAATAATTAATATTACAAAATTATTAGTTAAACAAAATAAATGAAAATGGCCTCACCTCTGGTAGCCGTGATCCAGGAATGCTGGGAAAATCGTGATGTTCGTTGTGATAACCCACATTAAAGGTGAGATAATTTAAAGGTCCATAATATGAATATGTTTCATAACCCTTGACAAACATATAATGTTCAGAAATAAAATGTCCAGCCAATGGGTGCATTCCGGTGGCCATTACAGTTCCTGCGACCATATACACCAGCGGTTTTACTCCTAGAAAATAATAGACTAGTCCATCGAATACAACTTGAACCAGTATATTCACTATTTCCAACGCCGTCAAAGATTTCGGTCGAATAAATAGAGGTCGAATTCCATAAAAAAATGGTTGCAAAATCACCCACACAATCTTCAGGAAAGTATTGACAAAAATCTTGGCCTCGAGTTGGCAAGGAATATCAACATCCATTTCATCATCACCTTGGTAACGATGATGCTCCAAATGATACTTCTTAAATGTTATAGATACTGGTAAACCTATTGGTAAATTAGCGAACATACCCAGAGCACGATTGGCTAGAGGTTTCGAATGGCCGTATGCCAGATTATGCGCTATCTCGTGAATCGCTAAATTCAGGGAGTGATTAATAGTTCCACCGAAACAGTAGGCTAGGATCAACAAATTTGTCCAAGATAAATCTTGAACTAGATAAATTGATACAAACTGAACGATGACGAGAAATAGAACGGAGTACTTTAAGTTTGGATCGCTTCCCATCAATTTCTTCATTTCCGGATATTTACCTGAAAAACATTAAAGATTAGATACAATTATTTCGGGGATCACGTAGCTAAGTGGGTAAGGTGCTGGCTGGCTAGCCTGGAGGTTGGGTGTTCGATCCCTGCATTGGCCGAGAAATTTCATCCAGATTTTCTGACTTGGTTTCCCCTGGTCAGTGATGCAAAACAGAGGGCCTGACAAGGATAGTTGTCTAGCCATTCGCATGGGATGCAAACCGGGGTCCCGTGTACACATTGGCGTGCACATAAGAGACACCTCGGCAGTTGGAATTCGATATAAGAGAAGGCTTTAGGGCCGCTGCCCGGGCAAAATTTCCCTCATAGCACACTGGTTGGCGTATGCCTGTCTTCCATTAGCCCAGGTTAGGTGCAGAAGAGTAGGACGTTAAACCCCATTTCATTTCAGATACATGTTGGAAGATATGAAGAGCTGACAGTTCTCACTATTAATAGTACCTGTATAATAACAGATATTGTAATGAGAATATTCTAAAAATTTACAACAAAGTACTTGACTCTAAGCTGTGAAATACCCATTTTAAAAACCTTGTGATCTTGATTGTCATAATTGTTGCTTTGTTGTTGTGACAGAATTTAAAAAATGAGCCTTGATTACGCTCAAAATGGGTAAAATTCAGACCCCCCCTCCCCCCTGTAAGTACGTTTTGCCAATGAATTTACGCACCTGTCCATTTTTGGCGTGACCCCCCCTCCCCCCTTCAAGCGTACGTACTTTATGGATGGCCCCTATTCTTGCATTTAATGGCAGATCGGATTCAAGTCCAATACAAGTAGGAAGCGTCAGATGGCATCAATAGCTGGTAATGGCCTTGTCATGTTAATAAAATTAATGTCTAATAGTATATACTTTCAGTCCTACAGAGAGAAATGCAAAAGGCAGATTTAGCATTTGCATGAGAGAGAGAGAGAGAGAGAGAGAGAGAGAGAGAAAGAGAGGGTTTATTAACATCCAATTGACACAAACCATGATTTTATTTTATTTTAATAATTTGTTTGCGCGGCCGGAGAAAACCCACGAGAGGTTGGACAGGCTACCCTACTCCTTGTCACATACAACCAAGGAATCGAAACCATGCTAGATGACTCAATGACAGGCCTTAAGAAAACAGCACACACATTGAATTGAATTGAATAATGAAGAAAAAAAATTCAATCAATGTAGCTAATTCTAAACCCAGCTGTTGCATGTACATTATTATAAAACATATGATACATGCACACACCCGTGACAAATTTTATTTCAATAATTTGCTTGCACATAGGGGTCTTTGTAGCAATGGGAGGAATCTGGAGGGCCCATGGGGGAAACCCTACTCCTTGTCATACAACTGAGACATCAAAACTACACCAGTTAACTCAATGACACCCTTGTGATACAATGCGCATGCTAACAATAAGTTCAAAATCTATAATTCACTTGCACATTGGCAACTTTAGCAGTGCTCCGTCGCCTTTCCCTCCCCCCTACTTCAAATAACCAAATAAAATATCCACTTATAAATCTATTTAGTATTGCCCGGCGCCCTCCCTCCCCTACTTCAAATAACAGTATAAAATATCCACTCATAAATCTATTTATGTTCTATGTAATGTGTAGATATTAGCTTTTTGTTTTGTTGAGGTGATGAGAGAAAGAGAGAGAAATGGGGGTTTGTGTTCACTCGGTATAAACTAGGTCATTTCGGGATTAGCATATGGATTAATTTTATTTCAATGATTCACTTGCTCGTAGGGGGCCATAGCAGTGGGAGGAAACCTGAGGACCAGGATTGAGGAAAAAACCCACGAGGTTGGACCCTACTCCTTGTCACGTACATGTAACACCGGCGATTTGAAACCACGCCAGTTGACTCAATGACAGACTTGGCGATTTGAAACCACACAGTTGACTCAATGACAGACTTGGCGATTTGAAACCAATCCAGTTGACTCAATGACAGACTTGGCGATTTGAAACCACGCCAGTTGACTCAATGGCAGGCTTTATGATACAGCCTGCACATTCTAACCAATCGGCCATCCAACTCCTCTTTTTGTTTGTTGAGGTGATGTATATACTTAGAGCTGAGGAAATTGAATGTTTTATGTGGGTTACACTATCTTGCCTGATTACACTATTTTGTCTATATACTGTTTTTTAGGACTTCAAATTTTGTCTAATGGATTGGATTGTTTGTACTTAGGGTTTTTTTTATTATTACAAATCACATTTGACACATACAGCTGTATTTCCAAATTTTCTCATCTGAATTGAAATAGAAAATATTAGTATAGAATTTGTGTAATAACTTAAAAGCATTTAAGATTGGAAAAATCAGCTTTTAATGTGGCCGCTAATTTGATATTAATTTGATGCACAGTCCTAGTATTAGCATTACGTTAAACCAATTACAAATATGTACCGGTACAAACGGGTACATGGCTATATAAACATGACCACTAAATTTGAGGTTAAACATGCATTACGCATGAGCTAAATCGTCCTATCGTAGGTCTTTCTTTACAAATGAATGAATGAAATGGGGTTTAACGTCCTACGCTTAAGCACCGTACCTGGGCTAATTGAAGACGGGCATACGCCACAGTGTGCAATGAGGGAAATTTTGCCCGGGCAGCGGCGCTACGGCCTACTCTTATATCGAATTCCAACTGCCAAGGGATCTTTTACGTGCACTCCAATTTGTACACGGGACCTCGGTTTTTCGTCCCATCCGAACGACTAGGCAGCTGTCCTTGTCAGGCCCTCCTTCTGCATCACTGACAAGGGGAAAACACGCCGGAAAATCGAGATGAACTTTCTCGGCCAATGCAGGGATCGAACACTCAACCTCCAGGCTAGCGAACCAGTGCCTTATCCACTTAGCCACCGTGATCCCCCGTCTTTCTTTACACCTGAAATGTTATATAAACTACTAATTAGACATTAATTAACTTATCCAGACCATAATCAACTCTCTGTGTCAACGTTAGCCTGCGTTACTTGTTGGATTATGATGCGATTTGCTGCATAACTTTCCTTCTCGATTTAACGACTAAATGGATAATCGAGACTATGATTTTTGTCCTACCGACTTTAGTAATGATGACCAAGGCTATGCGGAACTTTTGTTCGCTTATTTCTCGGTACATTATCTAGTTCTTAACTCTTACATAGTGAGAAATGCCAACTTGTTATCTAATCTCTGATAATGTATCTAGTTAATAATCAAAATATTTCATGTCTGTTCCCATTCAACTCTACTTATTAGTATCATGTTAAGCCAATTATAAATAGGAATGAATGAATGAAATGGGGTTTAACTTCCTACGCTTAAGCACCTAACTTGGGCTAATTGAAGATGGGCATACGCCATACAGTGTACTATGAGGGAAATTTTGCCCGGGCAGCAACTGAATACCAACTGCCAAGAGTTCTTTTATGTGAACGTCAATGTGTACACGGGACCTCGGTTTTTCGTCCCATCCAAAATTATAAATAGGTATGAGCAAATAACACACTTTTATAGAAGAACAATTAGTATGGTTATCAGGTTATTTCACTCCGACCTTTCAACAAGATTTAACAAGTCATTAAAAGTTAAATCTTGTAAAAACGTTGCAGTGAAATAAACCATAGTAATTGTTTTTCCATCAAAGTGTGTTATTTGACTATGTTCTGGGTTACTAAATGCCATTCAAAGAATATAAATAGGTTATGAGATTATGATTAATCTGTTTAGTATAATAGCCATGGGATTGGGGTCTCTTGTCACCATGTATTTGTATTAATGTTTATTGTTTATTGTAAATAGGTATGTTAAGCTAATTATAAATGTATGAGATTATAATTAATGTGTTTAGTACACATGTAGTTTGTTTATTATACCCAACTAACAGATATAATTAGTCAAGCATTCATTTGTTTAATCTCTAATCTCATTAATAATATAACACAACAGTTTATATCCTATAGCTACATGTAGCTAACATACACATCACACACATATATCAGTTAATAATTAGTCAACCACTGATTTGTTTAATCTCTAATCTCATCAATAATATAACACAACAGTTTATATCCTACATGTAGCTAACATACACATCACACACATACATGTATATCAGTTAATAATTAGTCAAGCATTGATTTGTTTAATCTCTAATCTCATTAATAATATAACACAACAGTTTACATCCTATAGCTCCATGTAGCTAGCATACACATCACACACATATATCAGTTAATAATTAGTCAACCACTGATTTGTTTAATCTCTAATCTCATCAATAATAGAACACAACAGTTTATATCCTACATGTAGCTAACATACACATCACACACACCGATCTGTTAATAATTAGTCAACCACTGATTTGTTTAATCTCTAATCTCATCAATAATATAACACAACAGTTTATATCCTACATGTAGCCAACATACATGTACACCACACACACACACAGATCTGTTTTACACTGGTTTCATCTCCAACCAGATCATTAATAATACACAAAGTCACACAGCAACAAAGCAGCTTAGTAAATTAAAACAGCAATGAGTCTAAACAAGTCACAACTAATACCTTGTCATTAATCAGTTTAATCACGCTATTAGTGTTAAATATATGCAAATTAATTTAGAAATTCAAACAGCATAAACTTTTATTAGGATTTCTAACTAAAAGTAATATTCAACAATTATTGAAATCTATTTTTATGTCTTATAAGGATTAGCTTAAGCTTTGATTAGGATTTCTAAATTAATACTCAACAATTAGTATGATTACCACATTGAAGTCTACATTATATAAGCCAAATTAATTTGTGGTCATTAATCAGTGATTAAAGGGACAATAACACTCTTGTTGGCTTGACAGAGCCAGAAAATAAAAAAATAGCTTAGGGAAAAGTTGCTCAAGCAGTGGCACTATGGTCTACTCTTATATCAAATTCTCTAACGGCAAAGGAATCATGTGAACCAGACAATTTATACACAGGAACTTGTTTTTTTGTCCCGTGACCCAAATGACTAGACAGCTGTCCTTGTCAGGCCCTATGTCCTGCACCACTGAAATTCCAGGCTGGAAAATCAGCATCTTACCCACTTTGCCCCTAAAGCCAAGAGAAATATCTGCAATAGTCAAATTTACCTCCGACATACTGGCTTAATGCATTTTTTTTTTATATGTACATGTATATTTTTATCTTTTGTTTATTTTTGAGTGATTTTTAGAACACTTTGTGGAAATTGTCTTTACAAAAAGAATTCTCATTATTTCAAGATTCCCATGTTGCTTGGATACATGTAAATGAATCTGTTTTGACTAGTTGCTAGGTTGACTAAGGATGTAGGCCTACTTATATCTGTTTATGGGCCTATACATGTATGAACCAGTATATAAATTGTTGACTGATTGTGTAATGTTCTGAAATAAATACATTTTAACTCTGATATATTTATCTTATATGTGGGTTAAATATTTATATCTACACAGTATCAGATATCAATGTGTAGATTTATGATAAAATCTGCCAATAACCTGCCATCATTATCTCAATCATTACCGTGAAAAAATAATTGTACCATTATAACTGTCAATTACAATGTATGTGGAGAGGGCATGGTAAGTTTTGTCCCAATCCGTTTGTACTTTATTTATGTTCTAGTACAATTAAACTATGTTATAAATAAACCAAACAAATAACCTGATCATTCTTTCCTAGACCTACATGTAGGTACATGTAGTAATGGGTGCAGGCTGTTTCGTAACCTGGCTGTTTCGTACCTAGTTCTTTCGTACCTCGTTTCGTACCTCAGATTGATTCGTACCTTTTCCTATGTGTTGTTGAAATAAAGTTGAAACATGGTTAGTACCTTTTCTAGGGTTGTTCAAAGAAAGTTGAAACACGATTTATACACGACGACTTAATAATATCCAACCACTACGGGAATTGTATACAAATGTCTGCAATATTTAAAAATATAGTTGGCAAAAAAAAAACCAAAGCACCGCGATCTGCCTTTGTTGTTTATAATCTGGTGTTGATTACTGAACCCATTAAGCGAGTGAGTGATTATTAACTTCAAAGGGTCAGGCGGCACAAACGGTTGTATGTTGAATGTGTTCGGCATCACAAACGGTTGGCAATAAACAATATGTACTAAAGATTATAGTATAGTTTTGATATTTTGTTAAGCGTTTGGGCTGAGTAAGGCATTGAAGCATTCCCGCGTTCTGAGGAATTTTATCGCTCGTAAAAAGGCATCGCCAACTTCCCGCATTCAGTCCATGTATTATAAGGTCCGTGATATTATCATGTCTCCTATAAATGCGTGGCTGTTGACAGCTATTTCGCACCAAAAACAACAATTTTACACATTTCGTAGTATAGCCATGCCTAATATGGAAGGCGGCGAATCGACTATGACTCAATCGTGACAACCCAATTCCCAAGCTACCATACTCAAAAATGTTGATATAAACCTTCACACAGACATGATTTTGCATACTTTTAGTCATATTCCTGATAGCTCTAATCAAACGGAACACTGCGAGGAGGATGACTTTTAGTGTACTTCAGTGATACAGCAAGCATCCACTATTTCTATTCTTTATTGATACGAAGGTACGAAACAGCTCAAGTGAGGACGCTTAAGTTTAAGCACATGTAAAAGTTGACATTTTCAAAGGTACGAAACAGCTTACGTGAGGTACGAATGAACTAAGTACGAAACAGCCAGGTTACGAAACAGCTGACATTCGTAGTAATAAAGTATTGTACAAAAAACAAACATATAATCCTTTGTAACTGTACAAATAACCTGTATCATTCTATGCATTGGGACACTACTTAATATTGCCTGACAATCAGCGAATCTATCTTTATAATATGTACACATTTGCATAACCTATTAAATTATAATGATCCATCCTGTGATACCTTATATTATATACTACTCAAGAGAAGTTAAGGGCCAAACCTTTTTCTTCTACCAGGTAATTGTCTATGCACATATCAGATATAATATACAATTATTTTATTATATATCTGATGTGCATAGACAATTACCTGATAGAATGAAATGAATGAAATGGGGTTTAACGTCCTACGCTTAAGCACCGTACCTGGGCTAATTGAAGACGGGCATACGCCACAGTGTGCAATGAGGGAAATTTTGCCCGGGCAGCGGCGCTACGGCCTACTCTTATATCGAATTCCAACTGCCAAGGGATCTTTTACGTGCACTCCAATTTGTACACGGGACCTCGGTTTTTCGTCCCATCCGAACGACTAGGCAGCTGTCCTTGTCAGGCCCTCCTTCTGCATCACTGACAAGGGGAAATCACGCCGGAAAATCGAGATGAACTTTCTCGGCCAATGCAGGGATCGAACACTCAACCTCCAGGCTAGCGAACCAGCGCCTTATCCACTTAGCCACCGTGATCCCTTACCTGATAGAAAAAAAAAAAGATTTGACCCTTAACTTCTCTTTGAGTAGTATACTGTATATGTTGTTTGTTTTTTTGTTTTTTTTTATTTTAATTACCGTTATTAGCCTTCGTCATAAATTATGTTCATGCTTTTTTGCTTTTTAAAACGTTTTATGGATATTTGTATGCTGCCTCTTATCTATCTTTCTCTATATATCTATACTTGCATCATTGCATGATTTGATGGTGGGCATATGAGAACACTAACAAGAGTACCTACCCTACCCTGTTGTCCTTCCAGAACAGGGTATCGATATCAGGCTACTAGAAGGCCAATGAATAACCATATTCAAATAACCGTGGATACCTTGAATGAAGGGTGTCAAAAAGAGTAATAAAGTGATATTGTATTGCAAAATTAATTTTGTGTTACATGTATGGTATTGTTTAATTCATTGTGGTCTCGATAAGTTAATTAATGTCTTCTATTTACATGTATTAGTAATAATTTAGATAACATTTTAGACCTAAAGAAAGACCTGCAATAGGTAGATTTAGGTCTTGCATAATTTATGTTTAACCTTATCAACTCATCCCTTCTTAAAATTGATCAAGTTCATCACATCACATGCAAAAAAAAAAGTATTCATAGTAAACAAATATAATTTATACGAAAGCCACAAAAAATTCCCCTTGAAATTATGAAATGAGACTAAAAAAAACCCAGTCTAATAAAAAAAATATATCTTTTATTCTGGTGTAAGCGGGTGTAAGCTTACTACGAATATGATCAATCATTTGATATGTTAAGACTTCACGTACACCATTGAAATAATTTCTGATAATTGAACTTCTACTTGAACTCTTGAAACTTTATATGCCTTATTAGGTAGATTTGTATATAATAATATATTTTATTATTAGACCTAGCTTACTTGACACTTCTCAGGACTGTACAGTGCAAGGTTACGTCTAGGCTAGCCGAGGGCTCTATTCACTTGATTTGATGTAAATGTTAGTTGTGACTGTCTATATATACTATACATGTAGATCTGTCCATAGTCAAATGTTTGTCATTGGGAACTGTGTGGTATTACATAACAAACAACAATTTTGCCCCTTCTTCTAGTGAAATACACAAACCATCAATTAGAAACCCTTTAACAAAGCAGTAATTACAATTCACAACATTCAAATACTTGACGGCCTAAATCAATCCCTAAATTTCCCAATTCCGTTCATTTCAAATGGCTGTAACACCATGGTTATTTTTAGCCTTTTTCTAAAATAATAGGTGCTTGAGTGACAGTAACTAGTAAAGAAAGAGTAAAACAAAATTATTCGGTACAAAACCTGTAGATTATAAATTTTATTAAGTTGAATGGGAAGGGAATTTAAATAGGTTTTAGTTTATAAAGATACTGATATCATTTCACAGATTAAACACTGGTGTAGGCCTACCCTGTATCAGCCTGTTAATATGTCACTGAGTACTGAGTAGTGAGTGGTAGTGTAGCTGTCATGCAGGATCATCATCCTCATTTCTTTTTATAATAATTCAATGTCAACTCAAATACACACCTCCTTCATTCAAAATATACAGGATTTCAAAAGCATAACACAACTGGACTAATTTAATGAATAGTGTACAGTCTGTTTGTTATTACTACATCACATGTAATTATTAGGTAATTAAATACCGGTAAGCACAACAGAGTAAATGAAATGAAACGAAGTTTTTATGTCCTATACTTCATCAGTTTATTCAGTTATCAATCATTGGGTTGGATTTGGTCATGATGTACTTTTGTGCATAACTTCCATAAGTTTACATAAATGTTTGAGTACAAATAGGCCGTTACTTGCGTAGGCTGCGTGTGCCAGAAAATATCAATAATAGAAATAGGCAAACGTAGGCCCATACAATATTACACTTTAGTTACAAAGAAATTCATCTTGATCTTGTTCTGATCCTGTTCGATTTTTGTTTCACCATTGATTATAATTATTATATGAATCACTCTCGAGACGATGTTTACTCTGTTTTGTTTAGTGTGTGTTATCTTGGGTTTTTTTTTATTTTCGAGAAAAATATGTTTAGTCGATAGTCTACATTACATGCCACAGGGGTGATTAATTTGTGAAATAGAAATAGGCTAGCCTATACATGTACAACACTACTATATTTACATTTTTACGAGTCTTACCCAATATTTCCTTCCTTCTTGTCGCATGAGGCTCATCAGTATAAGACCATTCGAAGTCGGTTCTTGAGACAGTCGCTCCCATCCTGCTGAACGAAACAGAATCTCGCCGTAAAATAAAATTAAAGAAAAGAACGTTTCGTAACACAACAGAAAACTACGACTACGTACTACTAAAACTAGCACTAGCAGCGACAAGCACCACACGTTCTGTCAGATAAGGGAAGTAAAACTCTAACCGGTCCCACGATATCCGTCTAACATGAGCTAAACTATCGCGTGTGACTGTTAAGCACCGTTGAAGTTGACTTTAACCAGACAGTGTGCCATGACCTAGATCAATATTCATGAGCTCATTATTCAGAAGATCGCCATTTTGCTCAACCTTATGGTATCACGTGATCCAGTTGTCGTATGCTAGCTATACCCGCCATTCATTGTCGGAAGAAACAAAGATGGCGTCAGTCATCGGTTCAGAAGTTGAAATTCAAGAAATAGAAGTTGAAGCCATTCCGGTAGAAATGCCAATAGAGACAGTGGAAACATCAGACGACACCGTTTCAGTTCAACCCATGATAGCTTTACAACCGTTGCCTGAATCCGCGCACGAGGAAATAATTTTACAAACTCGAGAAGAAGTTGTCGGCGATCCGAACCTCGTGTATGACAGTATCCAGGTTCCTGCGCCAGAAATTGAAATAAGCACCGAGGATTCTATTCTTCCACGAAAAGGAAAGGGTGGTAAAAAGAAAGGAGCTAAATCTAGAGGACTAATTAATGCAACTTTGTCAGGATTGGGCCATAACGACTTGACATTAGGCGATCCGTCATCGACTAAAAAATGGGAACAAAAACAGGTGCAGATAAAAACATTAGAAGGAGAATTTTCTGTGACAATGTGGGCTTCGGGTAAGACGAATTGTGTAGAATAGGGTTTGTTTTATTGTGTGACATGTGTTTTATGTCAGTCCGTCATTTTTGTATCGAAATATTAAGTGAAAACAGCGAAAAATCGGTCAAATTTGGAAAAGTAGGTAGAAAAAGGTCAAGAAGAAAGTGTGACGTAAGCCAACGATTGGCGGGCATAGCTTTCGACATATTTTACCACATACTCGATGTAAATTAACTTTTATTGATTCTAAGATGCGAAATAATACACTTTTCTTACTTTGTTTTGATATTTCTGTCCGCCATCATGATTTCATGGGCGCCGCCATATTATGTTAGAAAATGGCGGTAGTTTAGCAATGGCGACCAGCCGCCATCTTTGGTTGGTTGGGCTGAAGGAGCTCGGAAACTCGAATTTTTTTCGTGGATGTTTGAGAGCGCTCTGTGTGCTGAATGTACGTTTAAAATAAATAGTATGTAAATCTTTTACTATAAAGCCATCGAGGGGAACTCAATAAATGTGTATTTTCTTATAATTTATATTTTTACAAACGACCTTGAGTTCACCTTGGTTATTAGCTGAGAAGACGCCTTTTGTTCAGCATGAAAACGACCAGCGAGTGACGTAGATCGTATTGATGAATGGCGTGCCTTGTTGTATCTGAGCCAAGTTTAGCCGTGGCCTTTTCCATGGGATCTATATATTTGTTATTGCAGAGTATTTCTCATTTCACGGACTGGGAGTGGGAATAGGGTTACTATTAGTACTAGTTTTTGCCGAGCATTCAATCAAATGTCGTCCCAGAAACTGAAACGTCAAGTAAGTTCAAAATCAAAAGCTTGTCCTCGGAACCAGCGGGGTAATGTTCAATTCTGTAATGAATGAATACATTTATACACAGGCTAATATATCGTTGAAATTCACTTTGTTTGCTTGTAAACATAATGGGATTAGACTTAGGACTTTTAGACTCTAGAAATTAAGAGAAAGAATTCATCTTGCTTCCAAGTTCCAATCATTATTTCTTTTGCATTAACATTAAAGTAATAATAAACACATTTCATTACTTTTATTTTGATGTAAATTGTCCTAATTAATTAATTTATACTCATTATTAAGTACCGGTAATTATTTGTAGTCAAACAATCCAAACCATTAGACAAAATTCGAAGTTGTAAGGTAGCTAATCTTTCTTTCACATGTTTTTTATTACCGGTACCCTCTTTTATGACACAGTTGCAGTTAGCTTCCCCTGATATGTCGTGAATAATTTTCCAAGCAATTAGATAATACATGTAGGCCTATGTAGTGTACAAAATTTTCCCAGGAATCTGCAGACCTATTGGATATACAGGTAGTTGTCATCAGGGTCTGATTAACCTTGTGGGGGCCCGGGACATACTGTACCAACTGTGGATAGGCCCCAGTGTTTGTTCAAATTGTTTGTACTGACCGAGACTACGGTACTTATGTACTCCGCCCCCTTTAAAAGTGCCTAGGGTGTTTTCCTCTAGATTTTTTTTTTTAAAATTGGGATTAATTTCAGTGTATCTGAGACAATTTAGGCAGCGATTTCATTTGTTCCACTTTGACCCCCCACCCCCTTAGATCTGAAAGTTTTGAATGTTGAATCATTTTTTCTAAATATTTTCAGATGATCACAAGTTGGATGAAGAGACGGTGTCCTCAACCGATACAGATGCCGATTTTACCGAATATATGACAGGCAAAAAATTACCGCCTGGTGGTATTCCAGGTCTTGATTTAAGTGACCCCAAAACACTTGCAGAATTTGCACGGTAAATGCTTGAACATAGATAATGATCATTATATTGAATTTATTCACCGTATTTATGGACATTTTTTCCATTCATCATTCTTACCATGGTCTGCTGGCAAATGAGTTCTAACTACAACACCCAATACTGTACTTTCGATAACTGGTACTAGGGCCAGGGTTGAAAATATTTCAGTTTGCCCAATCTTTTAATTATGGACAAACTACATTTATATTAGGCCCTATAACGCCCCAATACAGAATTTTCAATGGCAAAAAATACACTTCGGCTTAACTTTGATTTGGGGTTCAACATGGTTTAATTTTATTTCAATAATTTGCTTGCGCGTAGGGGTTTTTAGCAGTGGGAATAAACTGGAGGACCCAGAGAAACCCAGAACATCGGACAGGCGACCCTACTCCTTGTCACGTACAGGGGATTCGAAATTCTGCTAGTTGACTCAATGACAGGCTTTATTATACAGTACGCATGTGCTAACCATACGACCACCGTCAACCCTCGAAAGGCCTAGTCATTCAGATGGGAAGAAAATAATAGTTTCATCAGGGTACACATTAACATGGATGTGATTTTGAACGCATCTTAGTCAGTTAGCATTGTTTTAAAAATAAAAGCAGGGTTGTTTTCCAGTAGCCTATTTGATGAACTACATGGCAATTTTAATAACTTTTTAAATTAAATGTCCGGGGGATCATGTGGCTAAGTGGATTCGGCGCTGGTTCGCTAGCCTGGAGGTTATGTGTTCGATCCCTGCATTGCCATTGGTCGAGAAAGTTCATCTCGATTTTCCGACGTGATATCCCCTTGTCAGTGATGCAGAAGGAGGAATTAGATGTCAGAGTAGGCCGTAGCACCGCTGCCCTGGCAAAATTGCCCTCATAGCACACTGTATGGCGTATGCCCGTCTTCCATTAGCTCAGTTTAGGTGCAGAACAGTAGGACGTTAAACCCCATTTCATTCATTCATTGTTTTCCAGTAGCCTATTTGATGAACTACATGACAATTTTAATAAGTTTTTAAATTTATATGTCCGTTTTCCTGTACTGACTATTGATTTTATTTTCAGGTCTCCAGGTGGAAGTTACCTCACCTCGTATGTAACTGACCAAGTTGGGCAAGAATTTCAGTTGACCCGAGAATCGTATGAGTAATTTACTTTTCTGTCATCTCATTTTTAAAACCAAAGTAAAAGTCATAGAGGTTTTTATTTGATCAATAAACAGGACCGTGTGTTGGAGAGATGAACAGGCCTGGCAAGTTAGAATTGTCTAGTGCTTTGGATGGAAGGAGCCATGGCATCTCGGTGACTAAGACATTGCTCGCTAACCTGGAGGTCACGTGTTGGGTCCATATGTTGCCTGAGAAGGCTCACCATTGTCAGTGGTGCAGGACCAAGGGCCTTGCCAGGGACATGTGTATAGTCGTTGAGATGGGACGAATAATCAGGGTCCCATTTTCATATTGGCGTGCATGTTAAAGATCCCTTTGGCCTTTGGAATTCGGTTAAGAATAGGCCGTGGCGCCACTGTCAGGGTGAAAACTTCCCTCATAGCACAATGTAAGTCATATGCTCGTCAGAGCAGAACAGCAGGATGTTAAACCCCATTTCATTTCCTTTGAATAGATTGTTATAGTTGAATCCTTTAGAGTTGAATTTGTTGATTATTAGACAAAAACGCTGCTGTCATGGCAAAATTCCCTCATAGCACACATGAGGCAATTGGGATGGTGAAACCTTGTATGTTTCATCTCAAGATATGACTAATGTCAAAAGATACTAACAAATTATATAAATGGTTCAACTTTCTTCATTTGCCCAGTTGGTGCAGAAAATTAGAATGTTGAAGATCTTTTTGTATTTAATTTCAAGATTCATGACAAAGTAGGGACTATGGTCAAAAGATAGGTCTGCTAACTAAATATGTAAAGAATACACCTGTCTTCATTAGCCCAGTTGGTGCAGAAAATTAGGATGTTGAAGATCCTTTTATGTTTCATTTCTAAAGATACATGATCCAAAGATAGGCCTGCTAACAAATAATGTAAAGAATCATCCACCCCCTCCTAACAACCCCAAACTTGTTTATTGCATGTAAATAAAACCTGTATGACTTTTATGATATCATATTTTCATCTGCTGCTTGGCATCATCACAGGTATTTTATTTATCTTTTTTCTAAACCGAAGAGTTGACGGGAGGTGAGAGAAGGAAGGGGTGGTGGGGATCAATGAGGGGGGCGTTGTCAGTGTCGACGTGGGGTTTCATGAATTATACCTTAAAACTTGTCATATAACCAGGATTAAATTTTCTGGTCTTTTTATATGCATGTATTTAAAACAAAATAAATTGTTTACCGGGTAGATGTCGAATTACTTCAGAATATATTTTGGACTACATGTAGCTTGATTTGAAATTGTAAAGAGGGAAAATATTTATATTGGTTTTTTTTTATCCCAACTAATAAAACCATGAGTTTTAAATGCAATTCGATGCTTACTGCTTCCGTCACAGCATATTCCTGAAGCAATGACCCGAGAAATCCCTCTGGCCATTGCTGATTTAGCTTCTGAATACTTCAGGGTTGTAACAGAAGCTAAACAAAGGATTTAGTTACTAAGAAACATGATGACATAGTTGCCAAGGAGTTAAAAGAATGAGATTTAATTACTAAGTAGCTGCAAATTTAAATCATAAGATTTAATTACTGAACAACTAAAATAATGAGATTTATTTACGAAGGTGTTAAAAATATTTAGATAAAAATATATTTTGTTGCTAAGCAGCTAAATGTTTAAATAAGCAACTAATATACATGTAATGAGATTTAATTACTAAGCAGCTAAAATAATATTTACCCCCTAAGCCATTAAATATTAAATTAATGAGATGGAGTTACTAAGAAACTTTAGATAAACATTTACGATATAATTTTTAAAAAAACATTTATGATCTACTTAAGGAAATAAACATTTACGATATGATAAAAGGAAATAAACATTTATGATATAATTTTTAAAAAATAAAAATTTACGATCTAATTAAAAGAAATAAACATTTACGATATAATTAAGAAAAATAAACATTTATGATATAATTTAAAAAAAAAAACATCTACGATATAATATTAAAAAATAAACATTTACGATATAATTTAAAAAAATAAACATTTACGATATAATTTAAAAAAATAAACATTTACGATATAATTTTAAAAAATAAACATTTGCGATATAATTCAAAGAATAAACATCTTTGATATAATAAAAGGAATAAACATCTTTGATATAATAAAAAAAACAACATTTACGATATAATTTTTAAAAAAAAACAAAACATTTACGATTTATTTTTTAAAAAAAATAAACATTTACGATATAATTTTTAAAAAAATAAACATTTAAGATATACTTTTAAAAGATAAACATTTATGATATAATTAGATCAAAATAAACATTAACGATATAATTTTTAAAAAAAATAAACATTTACGATATAACTAAAAAACATTTACGATATAATTTTTAAAAAATAACCATTTACGATATAATTTTAAAAAATTTTTTTTAAGATATAATTAAAAAAAAACAACATTTACAATAAAATTTAAAAAGATAGACATTTACAATATAATTAAAAAAAATAAACATTTACGATATAATTCTAAAAGATATAATTAAAAAAAAGTGTCCGCTTGTGTTTGTTTCTTTTTGTCCAATAGTGAGAGTTGTCCCACCATTTAGGGGTTCACACCTTATTGATGTGTATATTCAGATGTGGGATAAACATTCAATTTGATTAAAAATAAGCAGAAATTTTCATCTCTCTTGAAATATTTTAATGTGAAAATGACGAGCTCGAGCAGGCTACTTTATATGGAAGAAAGGGAATAGTATGGTCATAAATTTGTTTCTCAAGTTGTTAGACATGAAGTTTGTGTAGACAAGTTTATTTTTTGAATGATTTGTATTTTTTTGATGTTATTTCAGTATTAAACCTAAGAAGGCTACAGATGATGTACCTAGAACAGTTCCTTGTCCACATAAGGTATGTATTATACACAGGCATGGAAAAAACGGCTTTAGATGTACCGAACACAAATGATGTGTAAAACAATCACTTGGGGGTTGATTGGCATAAGATATTATTAAACATTAAAATAAAACACAAATTATATGGAAAACCATCACTGGGGCCTGTTTCACGAAATTTTAACTTAGATAAAATCCGAATATAAGAGAAGGCCGTAGCGCCGCTGCCTGGACAAAATTTCCCTCACAGCACACTGTATGGCGTATGTCCCGTCTTCCATTAGCCCAGGTAAGGTGCAGAAGAGTAAGAAGTTAAACCCCATTTCATTTCATTTCTATCATAACGAGGGATTGTATTCAATATAAATAGTTTTTATGGTATTAATTTGATTGTTACTATATTGATCTTGATCTGTTTATTTCAGGGTTGTAATAAAATGTTCAGAGATAACTCTGCGATGAGAAAACATTTACATACTCATGGGCCTCGAGTTCATGTATGTGCAGAGTGTGGTAAAGCTTTCGTTGAAAGTTCAAAATTAAAACGACATCAGCTGGTTCATACAGGAGAAAAACCTTTTCAAGTTAGTAAAATTTTAATATGTCTGGTGGCTTTCATGTAGATCTTTCAAGTCAGTACAATTTATAATTTGCCTTGTTTAGATCTTTAAGTCAGTACAATTATAATTTAGCGGTTACCCATAGAACTGTGTTGTGTTATATTATGTTCAGTCGCTAAATGCCTTTCAAAGATTATAAATTATAATTTGTTTAGGCTAGATCTTTCAAGTCAGTACAATTATAATTTGTCTTGGTTAGATCTCTCAAGTTAGTACAATTATAATATGCCTAGGTTATATGTAGATCTTTCAAGTCCGTACAGTTGTGATATGTCTGGCATACAGGAGAAAAAACTTTTCAAGTCAGTCCAGTTTTGATATGTCTGGCTAACATGTAGATCTTTCAAGTCAGTACAATAATAATGATATGCCTGGGCCAGATCTTTCAAGTCAGTAAAATTATAATAAGTCTGGCTAGATCTTGGGGACACTCCTTTGCTAGTCTAGAATGTCCCTATCAACAAAATAAATGTTGAGTGACATAATTAAACAAAATGATTATGCATCAACTGGCATTGTTGATGAAGATATTTTGTTATTATAAAGTTAGCAGATTTGCTGTAGCCCCAAAATTCCCCTTTTCACTCGATCGTTGGCACTTTTGTGGATTCAATTTGGTAATGGAATGTTATATTGAGTATCTCCAGTGTTTGAGGGTTAGTCTATGGGAGATAACTCCATTTATCTACCTCTTGAAAGTACTGTTCAATTGAAGTGACAATTAAACAATTGGTCAGACTTTTTCAGGCCTTCACGTTTATAAAATCATGCGGGAGCCATAAAAAGCTCCTGCTAATTACAAAAATGAGAAACAGCTCTCATAAAAAAAACTCTATTCTTTATTATTAAGGAGAGCCAAATTGTATTTATGCTTTAATCTTGTTTAAAATGTTGTGAATATGTTTGGTAAATATGGTAGAATCAGAATTATTATCATGGAAACTGATAACTGAAATGTATGCAGTTTAAAAAAAAAAAAAAACTGAAAGTACCGATAGTTCAATAATCTCAATATTTAGGAGAGCGATTTAGCTAATTTGCAGGAGTCTTAAATGACTCCCGTGAAGGACGTGAAGGCCTGCTTTTTGTTGTAATTAAAAAAGGGTTCAAGTGCAAGACCTTTTCTTGTAATTATTATTATTGCCAGAATTGCTGTAGAAAAGCATGGAATCAGGATTTGCGTTATTCTCGGTGAATTGTGCTTCATGTATTATGCTATTTATTACAGTGTACGTTCGAAGGATGTGGGAAGAGATTTTCGCTGGATTTTAATTTACGGACACACGTGAGAATACACACAGGAGATCGGCCTTATGTTTGTCCGTTTGATGGGTGTAATAAAAAATTTGCACAGTCAACAAATCTCAAGTCCCATATACTAACACATGCCAAGGCAAAGTAAGTTCTTTATTCTAATTTTGTTTTTTGTTTGATTAACAAGGAGAGTTGGTAAAATGGTGTTTTTCGATCCCTGCGATTGGCTTAGAAAGTTCATCAGGATTTTCCAACATGGTTTCCTCTTGTCAGTGCTGCATGTCGGACAAGGACAACTGGCTAGTCTGCCCCATGTATACATTGGCGTGCACGTAAAAGATCCATCTGACAAGGGGGTAATAGGAAACGTCAAAAGTATTTACTACCAAGAACAGTATACCTTTTAAGTAATAGTTTCCTTCTACATTAAAGAGGTCATCATGACATTTTGAGATTGGTCTAAATGACATAAAGTGTAGTTTCCCCCGATATGATCATAAGTTTTTAATTAATATATTAATTTTAAAATGATTTTTATATTTTATGAATTTTAGAAATCAGCCGACCTACCAGATACCAGGTGCTCAGTAAGTCAATATTATTTTTTTTTAGAAATAAACTAATAAAAAACCAAAGACAAAGCATCTATCTATATTTACTACATGTTCCTGAAGCAACGACTGCGAGTTTTACAAAATCGGGCCATTGTTGGTTTACTTCCCAATTCCCGAACTTATAGCTGCATTATTGGCAGACAGGTCAACTGTTGCATCCAATCAGAGATGGTGCCAAAGCAACCTTGACATTGTGCGAACCTTGAACTTTGGAACTCGATTATCACAGGTAGACATTTTAGCTTGAAAGCGAGAGACTTGGTATTCAAGACAACTAAGGAACCTTATTGGATCACAAGCTTGGCTCATTAGTGCCGACATATGCTGAGTTTTACATGAAGGGCATGATAAAATGTACGTTGTTAAAGCAAGATCAAGCCTTCTATTGAAGATGTATTTTCTAAGACGAGCTTTATCATATGAACTTACTATTAGTTACATATATCGCTTACTTAGTCTGTCAACAGTTGAACAGGAAATCGATTGATCTATCTCTGTAAAAATCAAAACATGAAATTGACTGTAGAGACACCTTACAAGTCGATGACAGTACAGACATGTTACAAGTCAATAACAGGTATATAAACTGTGCAGAGATGTTACCGACATCTAATTTGTAATTACATGTAAATATAAAACTTTTTTATTTTACAGAGTAACACAAGGTTTAACTTATGTCACCTTACCTCCAGAATCACCTGGTTGGGGCTAATTAAAGGTAGGTTGTATCTTCTTAGTGACAAGTTTTATATTGATCATTTGGAATAAATTATCAAGAAATAAATAGAAAAATGGAGCTCACAAACTAGATTATTTCGGAACAAGTATATGGTTCAATTTTATTTCAATAAATCACATGCCAGTAGGTTTTTTAGAAGTAGAAGAAAACCGGAGATCCAAGAGAAGGTCATGAGGTTGGACAGGCAAACCTACTTCTTTTCATGATTCACAACCACACGACTTGAATCTAGGACATACTTTATGATACAAAGTGCGCACTTCAGACCATTTCTCTGTCACTCTGTGACATAGACCAATGTTTATATTTTTAATCCATGTTTGTCTCATGACCTAATGACCTAAAGCGAACACTTAAGACCTTTTCTTTCTCGGTCATAGATCGGTGTTTATATATTATTGACCCGTTTGTTTCATGATGTTCTATTTATTTTTATTTTCAGGAATTCATTCAAGATGTGTATACATGTAGATAAAACTTGAAAGCGACGTCATGTGTTAATATCTTATTGATGGACAACTTGTGTACATATAGTGTAAAATATATATAAAACTACTGCCACAACTGTGAACTTTAAAAAGGGGTCAAGTGGCGAGACCTTTTGTTGTAATTAAAAGGGGTCAAGTGGCGAGACCTTTTGTTGTAATTAAAGGGGTCAAGTGGCGAGACCCTTTGTTGTAATTATTATTATTATTATTGCCAGAAGAGCTGAGCTGTAGAAAAGCTTGGACTTGGAATTGCCGTCTTTATTCTCAGTGAATTGTGCTTCGTGTAAACAAAACAGTTTAATAAATATTACAATAAAAAAAAAATATAATGTTTCAACGTTGACATTTTACTGGTAATAATATTACAATAATGGGTGACAAAAACAGATCCACAGAATTACTCAAGCTGATTTTCCTTTTTTAAAACAAAAGTTAAAATAAATTATGAATTACAACTGTTTAAAGTCTTTGATCGTTATTGGAGTGATCTTTAATCCCTTGCAAATAATCTGATTAAAATATAGATATGATTTTCTTTTATTACCCTCTTTGTACGTTTCGGATTGGCTGAATGGTTTGCAAGTGTGCGCTGTATCATAATGTTGGTCATTGAGTCAAATGGTGTCGTTTCGATTCCCTGGTTGTACGTGACATGGAGTAGGGTTGCCTTTCCAACCTTGTGGGTTTTCTCCAGATCCTCTGGTTACCTCCCACTGCTAAGCAAATTATTAAAATGAAATTGAACCATGTGTAAGTCCCAAAATGACCTAGTTTGTGTTGGGTGAATGTTTAATCCAATCTGTCTCCATGCACGGTACGCCAAGAACTCAATTTAAGAGAACATGGGTTATGTAACAACTCTTTCAGATCCTAGTGTAATAAAGACTTGTAAAACGAAATTGGGAAAGTTGAATCTCTAGAACGAGTATCAGTTCAAAAATGGTTCAATTCTGTTCATTGTTTACATGTAAAATCTGAGGATATTATGGCAGGTGTGGCATGCCGGCAGGGTAAGCTTACTCTTCCGGACACCTGTTACCACTGTTTGTCGTGTATTTTGTACCCGGTGAACAGTCCATATGCTGATTACACTATTTTGCTATATTACACTATTTTGCCTATACCGTTTTTTAGGACTTCGAATTTTGTCTGATGGTTTGGATTGTT
Organism: Patella pellucida; assembly: GCA_917208275.1. Taxonomy (NCBI): domain Eukaryota; kingdom Metazoa; phylum Mollusca; class Gastropoda; family Patellidae; genus Patella; species Patella pellucida. Next base: position 72,980,538 of record OU795040.1, read on the forward strand.
CGTACTTGGTTTTATTTTGTTTATATATAAGAGAGACTACTATTATGACCTATTTATGAGAAATATCTTTGATCTAGAAACACAAAACTTTGCACTTAGTTTCTTAACGATGTATTTGATATATACTATTCAAAAAAAGTAGGGGATATTTGATTTTGGGGGCATAATACTAAAATATGCAAATGACTACGGAAAAAGACACTATAGAACCTTACAGAAAAAACATTTCCAGTTACATGTGATGCCAAAACGCACCAATAGCTACCCCATGGAATGTAGGTGATACTCGGGGGTCATCATGGGGGTCCAACCCAAGATTTGCACGACTCTGACTTTGAATGTTACAGTCATTGTGTCATTGAATTCCAGGGTGGAAACATCAGTTTAATTGTTTTAGTGACCAGAAAACAAATTTTGATATGCGTCGGCTTACCCCAAATGAAAAGTTACGTGCCCTTGACATGCTACAGATCGGCACAACACAGGCGGTTGTGGCGCGGACGATGAATGTTTCTCAGTCTGTCTTAAGCAGGCTATGGCCCAGATTCCGTGATACACAATCTGTACAGGACAGACCACGCTCAGGTCGACCATGAGTGACAACTCAAGCCCAGGATCGATTTATCCGTACCTTGGCCTTGAGTAATCGTGTCATAACAGCAAATCAGATCAGCGCTCGTCTTCAAACACACACGTGTGAGAGTGAGTGGCCAGACCATTCGGAATCGACTGCATAGGGGTCATCTTCGCGCCCGACGTCCTCGCGTGATCCCTTGTTTGAGAGATCATCACATTCACGCAACACGTCGTTGGTGTAGGGATCGTCAACACTGGGATAATCGACGCTGGAGCAATGGGATGTTTTCAGATGAGTCAGGTTCACTGTTGATTTTTTGGACAGACGTAGGAGGGTGTGGCGTCGTTGAAACGAGCGCTTCCAAGACCTTGACGTCATCAGACATGATCGATTTGGGGGAGGCATCACTGTTGCTGGAAGAACGGCTTTACATGTTGCAGGGCCATCCCAAACTTAGGCTGCCTATCTACTGCTAGCTTCGGCTGAGAATAGGCCCTAACCTAATTACCCTCCATTTTAAATTCCTACATCGACGATTTTAGTCGATAACACCGAGTATGCTTTTAGAAGTTTTGAGAAGTATTTATTTCTCTTCTATTGTCATATTGAATGAAATTAAATATGTTTATTTAGCCGTTGTGTGTATGAAAGATGTCAAACTGATCAAGAGCCGAACCACAAAAAAGTCCCTTAATTATTCAACATGGCGGCCCCCATAGAAGACAAGTTCACAGATGCGGTTTTATTTGCGAAGAAAAATTTAGGCGTACACTCTAAGTATATGTGTTCTATTACAGAACATACTTTACTGTTACTGAGAACACTAGTTATGTAACAGATTGAGAACACCAGGGACGCGTCCGTTTGGCAATGTGTTCTATGCAGAACACTTCGAGTTCATGTTAGAACACATAGTGTTCTTTGTTAGAACACGTACTGTTCTATGTTAGAACACATACCATTTTAGGTTTGAACACGTACTGTTCTAGTTTAGAACATAGTCAAAGTGTTCTGAGAGAGCCCGTGAGAACACCAAAATAGTGTGCGTTCAAATGTAACAGATTGAGAACACTTGACACGTGTTCAAGGTAAGAGAGTGTTCTATAGAAAAATACATGAAAATGAAAATTATAAATCTGATTTATTATCAATTATAATATTACAAAAATATTTAATTTTTAAAGTTTTAACGACTTAAAGCAGAATTTTATAGAATAAAAACATGCATAAGGTATGATAAAAAAAATAAATGCAAAAATAATGTGCATGTTCACCCATGCATTGTTTTTTGAACCATCATTTTCGGGCATTATAGATTTGAAAGGTCTATATTTCATTAAATTCCTGCTGCAATGGCTTTACAAATGTCTTGTATCTAGTACTGCTTCCTCGAGTATTTTGTTCATCAATAATACAGTCTTGGGTAAACTAAATCAAAAACTAACAACATATCAGTTTCAATTTCAAATTTATACTTTTTTATGACTGCTTCTACTTATAAATATATTCCAGGTATATCCTCATTTGATGTTTCGACATTATTATGCTAAGCTCCTTTTCCTTGGTTGTCAAAATTTTATCTATTCGTACATCCTGCAAAGAGAAACGGATATTTCATGTAGTCAATAAAATATTCACAGATCCTTAGATCTCAATAAAATGTTGTATGTAATATAATGGACCGTACTGCAAAGGCAGCAACTTAGGATCGAAAATATGGATGGAGTAAAGTCCACAAGGCCCTTATCGCTGCCCATAATTTAGTTTGTTCACGAATTTTCACCAAACCACAGCTTTAAACGGTGGCCTAAACACGAAATGTAACCTCGAGCCACGGATGCCGACAATATATTCCAACATTTGTTTGAATTTGGACATGTAAAATCTGAATACATTTTTGACGAATTAGTAATATGAAATAATAATAACGGAAACATGAATTTGAAGGAAACGTCTTCTTTACATTTTCAATATATTCCAACATTTGTTTGAATTTGGACATGTAAAATCTGAATACATTTTTGACGAATTAGTAATATGAAATAATAATAACGGAAACATGAATTTGAAGGAAACGTCTTCTTTACATTTTCATTCGGCAAAGATTCTGATAATTCGAAAAAAGGCTTGAAAATGATTGATAAGATCAGTGATATTCAGTTCTAATTTCATCACAATCATATAATGCCATGAATAACTGGTTTATTTATCAGCTTAATGAACTTGATCACTTACTTTTTTTATTCTCAATACTATTCTTCTTCGTGATTTCCTTCCCCTCGATGTAGTGCTTCGATATACTCATTTAAAATCTACCATTCCCAATGGGTCATATTTTGGAGATCATTTTAATTTAAAACCTCACCATCGTTTCATTTTCTACATTGCAATTTTTCTGTTTTCTGTGTAAATGCTCCCGACAATTTACCGAGGAAGGAATATGGTCCTATTTTTAAGATGCATACAAATTCGGATCATTTTCATGATATCTTATTTAATCATGTCTCCTGAAAGCAACAACATTTAACAGAATAATATAGATGCACAAGCTGAATAAAAAGTTGGAATTCAACGTGATTAGCCTAATTATCTGTCAGTCGGAGTTCAAACATATTTATGTTGTTGATTTACAACGAAGTAATAATGATTAGAATATTTTATTCACAGAATGGGGAGAAGAACACCACGTGTTCTCCGGGGAACATTGTGCGTTCATTGGGCTGGTAGACCACTGTGCGGTCTCAACAATACCTTCGGCTTCAGAATCAGACCAAGGCGACGTTTTTTAAAAATCCCCCCAAAAAGACACACGATTATCAATATTATATAGGCAGGAGGTATTTACAAGTAAGCGGCCATCAGTCTGGTTCAAACTAAAGTAAAGATGACCTAACACGAACCAAAATGAATAAGGACCACTGCATAAGCGATCAAGCCTAGACTTTGACTGTTGAGTTCGAACTTTGCAATTAGGTCTATGTATTATTTTATGTTATGTCAAAATTAAATTTCAATCAATTTGTAAACAATTCCATTCATTCTTTGATATACTAACCATTGAATTTTGTGGCTTTCTTACTTTCTTCGTCGGTGACAGTACACTTCAAAAAGAGCAGTTATAAAATGGCGTCCAATATCACAAATGACGTCAATGAGAATGAATGATGTCATTTGAATTATAAGGGAGATAACTGAAATCTGCACAGAACATGGTATGTTCTAAATAAAACACCCCGTGTTCTGATTAGAACACTGTATGTTCAAAATGAACTCAATAGAACGCCAGGGCGTATTTTGTGGAACATTAAGTGTTCTCTTTCACGGACAGTGTTCTATGATTCGTGTGTGCAATTTAGAACACGAGTGTTCTGAAAAGGACATACATGATCCAAATCATTAAAAACTACAAGATTCGTTCCATTAATTGTGCAGAAGTTTAATAAAAAGATAACATATGGGAGGTAAAATCATTTACTGAAAAGACCCTTCTCAAGAGAAACATTGCAAGTCATTTCATAATGAAACATAAAGTTAGAACAAGCAAACTCACTTTATTGTATTTCCACGTGATTTTTCATTAATAATTTTGGGTGATATATTTGTATCTTTGAAATATTATTGAATTATGCCCCAAACATTTGGCATTTATTTAGATCTAACACCTAGAACACATTCATAAAACATATTGTTCTGTTTAGAACACTCGAGTTATGGATATTAGAACACATTAGAGAATTTCAGAACACATTTTTAAAAAACAGAACGCACTCGACGCGTCCGGGACGCGTCCAGCTTTTAGAGTGTATCTAGGCCTTGTTTTGAAAGAAAAACATATTGAAACTTTAAAGACAGTTTACAATGGTAAATAATGTATTGCAATATTACCCATAGCACATATTATATATCGTTTTTAGCCGAGTGGCAGAACTTGAAATTTGACTTTGTGTTTACAAAAACCATGTGCGACGGTCTATTTTCACTCTGTTTTGTAAACACAGGTGACGTAAGTTCGATAAGTCCCGCCCACACCTCCATGGCCCCGCCCCAAATTGATGACGCGAGCATTTTAAAATGGACTCCTATTAGCACAGTGTTTAATTCTGGTAATGACCTAGGTGGAACGCTGTGTGCAGTATGGTTGCAGGGCGTGTTACAGGCCAGTTCTACCGGGACAACATCTTGGCAGTCCATGTTGTGCCGTTCGCACGACGTCATGACCGTCGCTTCATCTTCAATGATGACAACGCAACAGGGGCGCAGATCGCCAAAAAATAGTGGTGGGGACAGTCCATGGGCCGTCCAGAAAGAAGACAAAGGGAAAGGAAACGGGCAGAGTAGATATGAGTGTTCTGTTCTTTAGTTCGAGATATTTTTATCGACAAAAACCAATCAATAAAGTGTTTAATTTTAAAAAATTGCTCTCTGAACTATTTTGTTATTGGTAAAACCTCCCCAAAATCACCGAGAATGCATATTTAGACACCATTTTGTAACAAACATTCAAAAACTGTAAAGGTCCACCCATCCCTAGCAATATGACATCATCGTTTGACATGATTTGTGGAATAGGTCTAGCCTCTTTTGGAGTCCCTTGTTACAAATGGGGCTGAAACGCGTTATGCTACACGATTCATGTACCAATGGGCTCGAAACCACAGCAGCAAGCCAGAGGTGACCGGCCATTTAGAGATCGAAGCGCGGCACTCTAGACCACTAGGCCATCCCAACCCCCCAAATCACAAACAAGACCAACTTTTCCCACTAAAGGTAAATTGACTTTACTATCTTTCTCTAACTGGTATAATGTTATAAGAATATAGAACCGTCATCACCCTTTCAGTGCTGTTTGTTTCTTCAATTAAATATTTAACCCTTCTGCGTATACAAGGGGTATTTTGGAACCCCACCACCATCCGGGCATATCCTTAACATTTGTGGGGAACTGGTTCATAATTGTCTAGCGAGAATTTTATACATTGTCAGCTTCAGCTACTCTATGTCATTTGACAAGAAACTAAGAGTATTACATTATCTGACAAAATAAACATTTTACCAGATTTTCAGCGTTATCCGATAATTATTGCCAGAGTTATGGCCCTTAATCACTTTCAAAAATCTTGTGGACTCTCTAGAGGCTAAAGTTAATAACCGATTGACTTTCAATTTATACACATTGGTTAAGGTCATGACACAAAGTAGCCTATTGATTTTGAGCAACTTCCGATACTTACTGCCAGAGCTATGGCCTTTGATCACTTCAAAAAGTCATGTGGGCACTCTTAGAGGCCAAAGTTAATACTGGTTGACTTTAAATTTATACATAAGTTAAGAAGCCTGTTGATTTTCAGCAATTTCCGGTAATTACTGCCAGAGTTATGACCCTTCATGATAATTACTGCCAGAGTTATGACCCTTCATGATAACTTCTAAAATAAATTTTGATAACTAGAACAGCTAAATCCATGATATTAAATGTTTCGTTTTCTAAACGACAAAACGTTAGCATAAAGGAGAACTTTATAAAATTCGAATGATTTTCTGATAATTACATAATGAGTTGTTACTCTAAATCCGATTTAAGTGTATTATAAATGGTTCATTACTGAAAAAAGTAAAAATATTCGACAACTCTTGTTGACTGCCCGGACGATTTAGCTGCTGTGGGCGTATGTTTCTTTGCCTGACAATCTATCTTTATTTGTTTTTATTACACTTACCGTCCCTCTGTGTAACAACATGCTGTTCCATGCAGGAAATATTATTAGGTTGAATCCGAATATTTCGCACCAGTAAATTTTGTATATATTTTGGAACCATCAGATTGTTTTGGGACTTGCAAATATTTTATCTAATTATTTTTTAACAGAGAAAAGTTTGGAAACCAGTAAATTTACTATGTGTTTTAAAAAGATAACTATACAGAGCATGGAAAAATATGGCCACATAGGAGCAATATCTCGACAGCACTTTATCCAAAAGAATAACTTGGGATGTTGACCAAATTGGGTGATAAATCTGGAATACGGTCCTTCCTTTCATAATCCCAATTTTTCACACCAAATTTGAACTACACCTGTTAAAAACTACTACAGTCTCTCTCGCATTCACAAGGTTTTTTGTCAACATTCAGACCGTGTGAATGTTAACAAAAGTGTGAACGAAGTGACGCAACATGAAAAAGATACGAGTGCCGCGCTTCGACCTCTAGCTGGCCGGCCACCCCTGGCTTGCGGCTGCGGTTTCGAGCCCTGGTGTGAGCGTATGTGGCATGGAGATAGGGGCGCCTTCTCAACCTCGTGGGTTCCCCCCGGGCACTCCGGTTTTCTCCCACTGCTAAAGACCCCTACGCGCAAGTGAATTATTGAAATGAAATTTTAAAAAACATATGTTAGTCCGAAAATGACCTAGTTGTGTTGAGTGGACGTTAAACCCCATTTCTTTCTCTCTCTCTCTCTCTCTCTCTCTCTCTCTCTCTCTCTCTCTCTACGGTTTACACGACTCCGCTCGGTAAAATTGTAATCACCCCTGTATCTCCTACCAACATCAGACGAGCCTCATACATCTGGCTCTTCTTCCTGGCAGACATTTGTCTGCGATATCACTCTAGGGAGCGGACGTTTAACCCAAAGAACGAACAAATTAAGAATATTTTTTTTAACAGTACAGCGCAATCCAATCAAGCCGTAGAAGCATAACAGCGTAAATTGGTCGATTCGGAAACACTACTTGTTATGATTTGTTGAAAACTTTGTGAATGCAACAAAGGGGGGGGGGGGGTGCTTTTAAACAGATCTTGTTTTTCAAATTTGGTGCGAAACATTTGGTTCATTAGAGGACGAACCCTATAGATATTCTGCGTTCCATGACCTTCCGTTCCATTGTTACCACCTTTCCCGTAAACCTTGTAAACATAATAGAGACTATACAACAGTTTGAGACATTGGGACAATAAAAAAATGAAACCTATCGATTATCCTTGTTTTTCGTCCATATCAAAAATACATCCCTGGGGCCTGTTTCACGAAATTTTGACTAAGATAAAATTCAAATTTTATTAATTTGATTGGATAATATTAGCTTGATTTTAGTGCTTGGCCAATCAAAATTAAAGTATCTACTAAAATTGGGATTTAATCTTTACTTAAGATTTCGAGAAACAGGGCCCTGATTGAATGACCATTAAATCTATTATAACAAATATATCAACCCAGACAGAATGTTTATAATTTATATATAGAACAATAATTACATGTATTTACAAATTTGTTTTATGTACTCTATTAAAACTCTTTCTACGGCTTCCTCAATACCTTCTTCAATGTATCTTTAAAAAATATAATGGTTCTCTTTTCTTTTGCCAATGTACCGCTTTCTCTCGTTTTATTTCTCAATCTGCCTGTTTCTTAGCGCAGCCACAGGTACACAATTTTCTAAGCTGTTTTCCCACTCTGATAAAAAATTTACGGAAATTACTTTTATTTTTCACTTTTTTGCCTTCTACAGTTTTTGCTTCATTATTCATTCCCTCCTCTAATTCCATTAAAATTTCCGATTCTTCGGTATCCTCCTTATCCATTCCTCTATCTCTCACTTCTTTATATTCTGTTTCTTTATCTCTCATTTCTTTATATTCTGTTCCTCTATCTCTCACTTCTTTATATTCTGTTTCTATATCTCTCACTTCTTTATATTCTGTTTCTTTATCTCCCACTTCTTTATATTCTGTTTCTATATCCCCCACTTCTTTATATTCTGTTTCTTTATCTCTCACTTCTTTATATTCTGTTTCTATATCTCTCACTTCTTTATATTCTGTTTCTATATCTCTCACTTCTTTATATTCTGTCTCTATATCTCTCACTTCTTTATATTCTGTTTCTATATCTCTCACTTCTTTATATTCTGCTTCTATATCTCTCACTTCTTTATATTCTGTTTCTATATCTTCTACTGTGTTATATTCTGTTTCGACATCTTCTACTGTGTTATAATCTGTTTCTATATCTAGTAGTTGCCGAGCTATCATCTGCCAATAATATCCCCGACATTTGTTGGCAAGCGCTAAGGAAGGCTTAAATTCTATCTTTATATCTTTTACTTGTGTATTTTCTGTGTCTGTGTATTTTACTTGTGTATTTTCTGTGTCAATGTATTTTACTTCTGTTTGTTCTGTGTCTATGTATTTTACTTGTGTTTGTTCTGTGTCTATGTATTTTACTTGTGTTTGTTCTGTGTCTATGTATTTTACTTGTGTTTGTTCTGTGTCTATGTATTTTACTTGTGTTTGTTCTGTGTCTATGTATTTTACTTGTGTTTGTTCTGTGTCTATGTATTTTACTTGTGTATGTTCTGTGTCTATGTAATTTACTTGTGTATTTTCTGTGTCGATGTTTTCTAATTCTGTATTTTCTGTGTCTATATATTTCACTTTTGTACATTCTGTTTCTATATCGTGTTCTCTTTTATACCCTGGTGGGGGTACATTCTTTATTTTCGGATGTGGTCCAAACTTATTTGTACGAACTGTTTCAGGGGGGTGTATCATTATTCTGACTTCTGGTCTTACCAACAAATAGGGTTTCATACTCTCTGGTGGCGAGTCGTCTCTATACAGGTCCATCAGACGATATGGGTTGACTGAAATATTAGAATAAATTTAAGATCAAAACAGGTGGTTAAAAATCAAATTCTGTTCCATCATATATTTTAACATGGAATTCTAACTGCCATGGGATCTTTTACATGCACACCAATGTGTACAAGGTATCTCGGTTTTCGTCCCACCCGAACGACTATGTTGTCCCTTACCAGGTTCTCGTGTTCCATATATTTAAATTATTTCCCCATCACTTTCACTTGTTAACAGGCCGGGGGTTTGGTGGCCGAATGGTAAGCACGTGCGTGCTGTATCATAAAGCCTGTCATTGAGGCGTGGGTTCGAATTCCCGGTTGTACGTGCCAAGGAGTAGGGTCGCCTGTCCAGCCTCGTGGGCTTCCTCTGATTCCTTCGGTCCCCCCCCCCCCACTACTAAAGACCCCAACGCGCATGAAATAAAATTAAACCATACGTTAGTCCCAAAATGACCTAGTTGGTGTCGAGTGGACGTTAAACCTCATTCATTTCTTGCTCTCTCTCTCATTGAAAAAAATCCCCGAAGTCGTTTTATATTCAATATTAATATTTTTCTTTGTCACGTCTTTACCCGCGCTAAAATGAATTTTACAACATTTTATCAAGAAAAGAAAACTAAAATATCAACGATAGATAATATCTCTCTGTGTTAACAGGCCGTTGAAATGAAATGAAACCCCGTGTCTCTGTTCGGTTATCGGCCGAGTCGTCTAATGTGGACAGCTGTAGGGTTTGGGAATATATCTAAGAAGCATAACCGCTCTGCCTCGTACATGATACCTATATCTACGTAGGGTACTTACTTTTCTTTTCATTTTTTTTGGTTTTGGTTGATTTGCAGCCGCCAGGAATGACCCCTAATAATACAAATTTTCTGTTCGTCTTATTTTGTGCACTTTTCTTGTGTATTTCAAATATCTTGCCACGTTTAAGGCAAAATGCTCTCCCGTCTTTTTTGAAGTATCCTGGCTCCAATCCTTTCTCGAAGTCTTCAGGACATGTTGCTATTTCAATGTCTGAAATAATAATAAAACCATGTCATGCAATTATTTTTAATAAAAATAGAAAATAAACAGCATGCCAGTCTCCATATGATCGAGCTTATGTGTCGACGAGATGCGAAACCCGATTTTATTTATTTAGACATGGAGGAGCGTTTTAATCTTTTTGTTATATTACGTATGACGGTTTCAAGGTCAAGTTAAAATTTGTGTGAAACTAATATGAATAGCAGCCATCTGGTATTTTCAGTTACTGCATTGGTGAATTTCAGAAGGGCAGTGGTATTACTTAAAAGACTTTATTGTAAGGTCACTAGAAGGGCAGTGGTATCACTACCGACTTTATTGTAAGGTTACTAGCTTCTCATTCAAAAACATTGAAAAAATAGTTCTGATGAGAAGAAGTAATGCATGTTTTCTTACCATCTTTATCTGTATTTATATCTTCGGTTTCTGTTTTTATATCTTCAGTTTCTGTTTTCATATCTTCAGTTTCTGTTTCTATAAGCTTATCTTCATCAGCTTTTATATCTTCGGTATTTACATCTTTGGTTTCTGTTTTGATATCTTCAGTTTTTATATCTTCGGTATTTACATCTTTGGTTTCTGTTTTGATATCTTCGCTTTTTACATCTTCGGTATTTACATCTTTGGTTTCTGTTTTGATATCTTCGGAATTTACATCTTTGGTATTTACATCTTTGGTTTCTGTTTTGATATCTTCAGTTTTGATATCTTCGTTTTTTACATCTTTGGTTTCTGTTTTGATATCTTCGCTTTTTACATCTTTGGTATTTACATCTTTGGTTTCTGTCTTGATATCTTCAGTTTTGATATCTTCGTTATTTACATCTTTGGTTTCTGTTTTGATATCTTCGCTTTTTACATCTTTGGTATTTACATCTTTGGTTTCTGTCTTGATATCTTCAGTTTTGATATCTTCGGTATTTACATCTTTGGTTTCTGTTTTGATATCTTCGGAATTTACATCTTTGATATTTACATCTTTGATTTCTGTTTTGATATCTTCAGTTTTGATATCTTCGGTATTTACATCTTTGGTATCTGTTTTGATATCTTCAGTTTTGATATCTTCGGTATTAACATCTTTGGTTTCTGTTTTGATATCTTCGGAATTAACATCTTTGGTATTTACATCGTTGGTTTCTGTTTTGATATCTTCGGTTTTTACATCTTTGGTATTTACGTCTTTGGTTTCTGTTTTGATATCTTCAGTTTTGATATCTTCGGTATTTACATCTTTGGTTACTGTTTTGATATCTTCAGTTTTGATATCTTCGGTATTTACATCTTTGGTTTCTGTTTTGATATCTTCAGTTTTGATATCTTCGGTATTTACATCTTTGGTTTCTGTTTTGATATCTTCAGTTTTTATATCTTTGGTTTCTGTTTTGATATCTTCGGAATTTACATCTTTGGTATTTACATCTTTGGTTTCTGTTTTGATATCTTCAGTTTTGATATCTTCGGTATTTACATCTTTGGTTTCTGTTTTGATATCTTCAGTTTTTATATCTTCAGTTTTTATATCTTCGGTATTTACATCTTTGGTTACTGTTTTGATATCTTCAGTTTTGATATCTTCGGTATTTACATCTTTGGTTTCTGTTTTGATATCTTCAGTTTTGATATCTTCGGTATTTACATCTTTGGTTTCTGTTTTGATATCTTCAGTTTTTATATCTTTGGTTTCTGTTTTGATATCTTCAGTTTTTATATCTTCGGTATTTACATCTTTGGTTACTGTTTTGATATCTTCAGTTTTGATATCTTCGGTATTTACATCTTTGGTTTCTGTTTTGATATCTTCAGTTTTTATATCTTCAGTTTTTATATCTTCGGTATTTACATCTTTGGTTTCAGTATTATTGTTTTCTGTTTTTATATCTTCGGTTTTTGTTTGTATAACTCCTGCAGTTCTTATAACTTCTGTAGTTTTCATATTTTCTGTTTCTTCATCTTTTGATTCACTATCTCCCGTGTTTATTACTACTATTTCTGTATCTTCTCTATCTCGATCTTCTATTTCACTGTCTTCGCTTTCTTTACTATCTGTTGTTGAATTCCCGAAGGACAAAGGCGTTACCCCGAAATCCATTATAACTGCAAACGAAAGTAAAGTTTACATATTAAAATTTCTGATTAAAACAAAAAATCCCCGAAGTCGCAGATCGTCATTGGCATCTATTGGTCAATATTGATATTTTTGTATGTCTTGTCTTAAATAAATTTTTACAACATTTAATCAAGAAAACAAAACTAAAATATCAACGATATAGATAATCTCCCGGCATTGATTCACTCTGATTAAAAAGACGCCCATCAACAGATTTCAGTGAAAGTCATAGACCCTGGCCTATAGTGGCGGTATCCTATATGCTGTGGATGCCGAATGTAATTTTAGGACGTGCGTGCTGTATCATAAAGCCTGTAATTGAGTTAACTGGCGTGGTTTCGAATCATCAGTTGTACGTGGCAAGGAGTGGGGTCGCCTGTCCAACTTCGTGGGTTTTCTCCGGGTCCTCCGGTTTTCTCCCACTGCTAAAGACCCCTACTACACGCAAGCGAATTATTTATAAAATTAACCATATGTTAGTCCCGAAATGACCTTGTATGTGTCGAGTGGGCGTTAAACCCCATTTCTCCCCGGGGGGTGGGATGGCCTAGTGGTCTGTTTGAACACGTGGGTGTAAATAAGCGCCAACGCCCTATTAACGTGTTGCCCGCTTTGATAACGAACCGCCGTGTTCCCTCGCCGTTCTCCTTCGTCCGCAGACATTTTCGCGCACGGTTGCACACGGTAGGCCTACACGACAGAGTGTGAGAACCGCATAAGATGCAGTGCGTGTAAAAAAGATTCGCATAATGATAGTTGTGTCATGTGTTAATTTGCTTTCTATCTCATCAACGTTCGTATGTAGTCTTATCTTTTCCCTATCTTTCCATCGTACATTGCACACGCCACAAGAAACAGCCTATGGATGCGGGTACAGGGTCGGGTCACAAGGTCACAACGCCACAAGGGAACAGCCTGTGGATACAGGGCCTAAGATTACAGTGCGTGTAAAAAGGGCCACTGAAAGTGTCGAAAATGTTATACACCTTGTCCGTATGACCCCGTTTAAAATAATTTGCTTGGGCGTAGTTACTAGTGGTATTATTAGTCACGTTCAAGCGCGGAATTCACAGACCTCATGGTTTCAAGCGCACGCGTTTAACCACTCGATCATTGCCACCTTTTGTATAGAACTACTGCTTTATTTGGTAAATCCAGTGGCACATTATGAAGTGGAAGTGTAAAGTTATATCATTTCTTATTTCCTTACTTTATGTGTTTCGTGTTTTTAAATGCCATATTTCTGTTTTATATTTGAAAACGCAAATAAAAGACTACGAAAAGAAGGCGCGATAATCATAATCCACAAATTCTGCCCTGAAATGTGTCGTATTATTGCTTTTGAAAAAAACTAAGACATCAAAAAATTAATCTTTGGTCAATGAACAATTAGCGCCATGACAACGACCGGCATTCATTTTCTACACATTATAAGCTTTCTCTACTGTATATTAAACTAGACAGATTTATAGAAATATTAAAAATAGTTTACATTACTTACCTGAAGTCCGGACTCTGTATCTAAAGTATTTTCGATGTTTTTTTCCCGTTAAAATATACCTTTTTAGTGATAATATCGTTATAATAATAGATTATACTTGCTCCATATTTGACTAGACGATAAGTTGTGACGTCAAAGTAATTGTGACGTCACAATGAATATAACGCTATCGGATGTCGATTTTCATTGGCCATTATCATTGTAAACTTTGGAATCAGGAGCGGATTAGGGTGAAGCGGCCCCTTTTACTGACCGCGGAGCACGGAGATGGGATCCGGGGATTTTCCCCCCTGAAAATTTTTAAAAAATGAACCCCAAAATATGCGATTTGGTGGCATATTTGATTATAATCTCTGTCAAATAATATATCTCATAAATCGATTAATTTAGGCCAAAACCCCGACCACAATACTATAACAGGTGGCCTTGACGGAGTGGGAGCGGACATTCATAGGCGTACGGGACACATTTAATTTTTGAAATTTTATAAAATGGGAGGCCATTTCCTGCAAAATGAGACCATTCCCAACATCCCAATTCTGTAATTTCATCTTTGAAAATAACGAGTTAATGAAAATGTCATGGAATGTTTAACACTAGCCTCAGGGAATCGTCTCGCACTCATATACAGCCAACAGACCAGCTATCATCAAATTTTGCGGACGCCTTAATAATGAGTAAATTTGCGGGCGACAGTCTCTGGTGAATCTGATGAAATTTTCGGATGGAATTCGGAATGCCCATTGCAGGATTCCGAATTCCGGCCCACACCCGTATTCCTGAAGCAATGGCACGAGAAATTCCTATCTGGCCATTGCTTGATTGCCTTCTGATACTTGTACTTTTGAGGGAGTGTGGCTTTTCTTCCCATACAATCAAATCTATCACTTAATTACAGCAACATGACAGTCCTTCGTTTAATCTAGGGTCTTCCTTAAAACTTTGGACAATGATTTAAGGTATTAAAAACGGTGTAAGTCTGTTCTTCCCCATACAGTATTGTTTATTGTAGGTCAATGTTGATAACCTCGTTTGTCACGCAATTAGTTTTACTGCAATATTCTGCTATGTACTGGTTAATTGGGCATAATAAATTCGTGCGCCATGACGTAATGTTATGTAAACATATTTAGTCAAATTTGACGCCCTGTTTGAAGGGCAATGCCTTTGTAACGCAGTCAGCGATTGGTATTTAATCGGACTATTGACCAATCATAAATTAGGACAAGAATGGGATTAGCTCTAATCAAACGGAACACTGCGAGGAGTATGTCCCACACCCCGCACACCCGGCCCAGAAAGTCCATACCAGCTCATTCAAGACCCCAGTGATGGTTTGGCGGCCCGTTAAAGCCACCGGCCACATACAAAATGATCAGCATCGCTCCATGATGGCCGGCCCAATATCCCCACCGACCAATATAATGTTCAAGGTTTTTAGATGAATTGGACAAAAACTTTTTTTTCGTATTTTGGTCGACTGGCCCTGATCTCCCGATGACCCAATCCGCCCCAGAATACGACCCCACTAGGCATGTTTTTGATTGGATGAGGTGAGAAAACCTGGGCCCAAAAAATTCTGATTGTACACTTTTTTTAAAATGTGAACACTTTAATAAAGATAGTAAGCTGGCACTGCCAGGCAGGATACGCCCACATTTTCGAGAGATGGATAGAGACAACAAGCAATACCGAAAGTGATTTTTCCTACAATCAAAGGCCATAATTCATAAAGTGACAATTTGATATGCGCAAATATCGAAAAGAATCAAGATCTTTAGGTTATAAACATGCATTTCAAGTTTCATTAAAATCGAATTACAATTGTGACCTCTACAGGGCCCACAACTTTAATATGCAACATTTTTACACTGTTCGCGTACAAACGGCGGCCATTTTGTCTGGCAATTATGGTCAATATTCTAGAAATTCGAACTCAACCTTCCGTTGGGTGTAATGGTGATAGAGGAAAACGTTTTTTTAAAATTGGATATTAATCGTGACCTCCAGAGGGACCATGGGGGATTTTTCGGACAATCAGGGGCCATAAATTAGTTATGATCCGATATGCGCAAATATCGAAAGGAACCAAGATCTTTTGGTTATAACCATGCATTTGAAGTTTCATCGAAATCGAATTAAAATTGTGACTTTTACAGGTTCCACAACCTTGATATACCATTTTTTAACAGTATTCGTGTACAAACGGCGGCCATTTTTTATGGCAATTTTGGTCCGATTTTCCCGAAATTCGAACTCAACTTTCCTTAGGGTGTTACGGTGACAAAATCAAACTTTTTTGTAAAACGGATAATAATTGTGACCTCCACAGGGACCACAAGCTAAACAAAGGCGATTTTGCGTATAAACAGGGGCCATAATTCAGGAAGTTACGATCCGATATGCACAAATATCGATAGGAACCAAGATCTTTTGGTTATAACCATGCATTTCAAGTTTCATTAAAATCAAATTAAAATTGTGACCCCTACAGGGTCCACAACCTTGATATACCATTTTTAAACAGTATTCGCGTACAAACGGCGGCCTTTTTGTATGGCAATTTTGGTCAGATTTGTCCCAAATTCGAACTCAGCCTTTCTTAGTGTGTAACGGTGATATAATCAAACGGTTTTTCAAATCGGATAATAATTGTGACCTCAAAAGGGACCAAAAGCTAAACAAAGGCGATTTTGAGTATAATCAGGGGCCATAATTCAGGAAGTTACGATCCGATATGCGCAAATATCGAAAGGAACCAAGATCTTTGGGTTATAACCATGCATTTCAAGTTTCATCAAAATCGAATTAAAATTGTGACCTCTACAGGGTCCACAACCTTGATATACCATTTTTTAACAGTATTCGCGTACAAACGACGGCCATTTTGTATGGCAATTTTGGTCCGATTTTCCCGAAATTCGAACTCCACCTTCCTTAGAGTGTAACGGTGATATAATCGAACGGGTTTTCAAATCGGATAATAATTGTCACTTCCAGAGGGACCACAAACTAAAATAGGTGATTTTTTTCGGACAATCAGGGGCCATAATTCAGGAAATTACGTTCCGATAGGCGCAAATATCGTACGGAACCAAGATCTTTGGGTTATAAACATGCACGTCAAGTTTCATAAAAATCGGCTCAAAATTGTGACCTCTATAGGGTCCACAAGCTAAAAACGTGGTTTTTCGTACAGTCAGGGGCCATAATCCATGAAGTTTCGATCAGATACATGCCAATATCGAAAGCAGTCGAGATCCTTTGGTGATAAAGCTATATTTCAAGTTTCGTCAAAATCGGACAAGAATTGTGACCTGTAGAGGGTCCACAAACAATTGTGGACTGACGGACGACATAATACGTCCACATGAAAATGTGGGCGTATAAAAATAATTCAGAAAAATGTCACATAAGTAGGTTTTTATTGGATACTAATAGTCTCATATTTTGTCACTATTTCTGAACACAGTTAAATAATTAATAATGACATGCTCAATCAGGGGCGCCGGAACCCGGGTACCAGGGTATACAAATGGTACCCTGCCCTTTTCTTGGGTATACATGTATACCCATGCCCTAATTATGAAAGTTTTCAACCTTTTTACTAGTCTATTCATTTGTAAATGACAGATATGTAATTGCTCTCATTCTCGTATATTTTAAAGGTTTTTATGTTGGAATTTGGAATGCTAGAGCCGCTCTAAACAGCGATCTCGGAATTGACAATTTCAAAATATTTAGAGAAACCAACGCCCCCCCTTATCTTTTGGTACCCTTGCCCTCGCGCCGTTCCGGCGCCCCTGTGCTCAATCCATGTTTTACATAGGCTAAGCCAGGTCCAAAATCCCATTTAGACATCCTGAATAAAAATAGTGTTTTAAAAAAATAAAAAAATAAATAAAATCGATGCACTCCTTCTCTGAATTCCTACGTACACACTGAAGTTTGAGATTAACCTGTCACAAATATCAAGTGTAATCTGACAAATTGTCGGACAGATGTTTGCGTTCAGAGTCTCTCTTGTTTATGGAACGTTGTTTCAGACTATCGCTTTCAGATAGCACTAAAGGAAACAGTCTGTAGGGGAGAGATCAGGGTAGTGTGCCGAACATAGATTGTCCGTGCGACATGAGGTGAGCCTTTCTCCAGAGAAGTGCCATTGAAGGAATACCAGCGAAACATTTGTGCAATATGGGGTTGAACCATCCTGTAGGGGTAAGATCAAGGGAGTTTGCCGGACATTGATTGTCTTCACGACGCAAGATAAGCCTTTCTCTAGGGAAGTAGGCCTACCATTGGGGTAATTCCAGTGAAACATTTGAGCAATATGGGGTAGAACCATCCTGCTTACCTTGTGTCGCACGGACAATTCAGGTCTGGCACATTCCACCAAAACTTCCCCTACAGACGGTTTCCTTTAGGGCTATCTGAAAGCGATAGTCTACAACAACAATTCATAAACAATAGAGACTCTGAACGCAAACACTCGATATTTGTGACAGTTTAATCTCAAATTTCAGTGCGTAGGTAGAAGTTGCGATTCAGAGAAGGGGGTGTGCCGGAAATGGATTGTTTGCATGACACAAGATGAGCCTTTCTCCAGGGTAATTCCAGCGAAACATTTGACTAATATGGGCTTGAACCATACTGCTTATCATATTCCTGAAGCAACGGCCCGAGAAATCCCTCTCTGGCCATTGCTGGATTCGCTTCGGATTCTTGACATTTAAGTAAATGTGTCTATTCTTCTCGTTCAATCAAATCTACTACTTACGTACAGTAACATGACATTCTGTCGTTTAATCTTGGGTCTTCCTTAATATTTTGGACAAAGATTTAAGTTATTAAAAACGTTAAAAGTCTGTTCGTTACCATACCGTAGTGTTTACTTTACGTCAATACCGATAGCCTCGTTTGTCACGCAATTAGTTTTGCTGCAATATCCTGCTATGCGCTGGTTAATATAGCATAAAAAAACCGTGCAGCCATGACGTAACGTTACGTAAACACAGTTGTCCTAATTAAACGTCTTGTTTTAAAGGTAATACCTTTGTAACGAATTCTGGATTGGTCAGTAACAGGACCACTGGCCAGTCATAATTAGTGACAATAATTCCCACTCAGTCCAGCAGGGAGTAGTCAGATTAGCTCTAATCAAACGGAACACTGCGAGGAGGATGACTGCTTATAAATGATAGTATTTATGTCGCCCTCCTGCTTTCTCCCGAGACAGGGGGTAAATTTACTTCTTATCATTTCCACATACTGCTGAGGGATACTTATAGACCATGTGGCTTGTATTGCCCTTGGCCGGCTTCACGAAATTTTAACCAAGATAAAATCTAAATTTTAGTAATTTTATTGGATAATATAAGATTGATTTTAGTGCTTAGCCATTAAAAATTAGAGTATCTACTAAAATTTTGATTTTTATCTTAAGTTAATATTTCGAGAAAAAGAAAGAGGGCCCTGATCCACATACACTAAGCACAAGTACTGAAACATGTGAATGATTGAATCTGGAGACAATGAATTAAAATAATTCTCATGATTATTCTTCATAAAAACACAAAGATCATTTATATGGAATACATACATCTACAAATATACAGCCGGACTCCTTTCCGGTTTAGGGGGGTCGGATGGCCGAATGGTTAGTCTGTGCGCGTTGCATCATAAGCTCTGTCATTGAAATTTTCAATATATTCATTTTGCATTATCTATTTTTGAAATATAAGCAATGGGTTGGGTTAGGGTAAGGGCTAGAGTACACGTTTTGTGATCGAGAGACAGGGTTTCTTAGCTGAGCTACCCGGATTGCCTCTCGATCGCTAGGGTTAGGGTTGGATGAGGTGGGGTGGGTTGGGTTAGGGTTAGGGTTGGGGTTAGGGTTAGACAGCTCTTTATCTAAATCTTACATAATGTGTCTTTAAGGTTTAAAAAACAAGTGATTGTATAAATGGTGGTTGTATTTCTATGTTGCGCTCAATTTCTAAATACACTCAACTTGACTCAACTATTGAATTCTTCATCAATTTATTATTCTTGATATAATATAAATCATGATTCTAACTTCACACTAAGGTGAATTGTTAAAATTTTCATAAAAGTATTTTCAACACTGCAAAAAATTGTGAATAAAAGATAACAGACATTATACATTCATATAAAGATTATTTCCAATGTGGGTCAAGTTGTATACATTATACTGTCCATATGAGGATTATTTCTGATGTGGGAGGAGTTTGTAATAAAGACATACATCCATATAAGGATTATTTCCAATGTGGGAGGAGTTTGTAGATTTGATAATTGTTAAGTTTTTGCAATGTCTGTTTTCTGTCTTGTCCGCAGGTTTATCTTGTAAAAAATTTTGTTTTTGTTTTGCATGTAGTGCAGTCCTTCTGCATTTACTATTAGGCATACATCCATATTTCTGACGTGGGAGGAGTTGGTAATGAAGACATACATCCATTTAAGGATAATTTCCGATATGAGAAGAATTTGTAATGAAAATGAGAGACATTATACATCCATTTAAGGATTGTTCGTGATTATGGGAGGAGTTTATAATGAAATGTAACTGTCAATCAATGTTATTAATCACTATCCGACGAACTACTACTAGCACTACCAAAGATTTCTTCTTCGTCTTTCTTTCCTTTCTTATCCTCGGCCTCACTTTCACTATCGCTACTTTTACTTCCTGCGTCACTTCCGCTCTCACTGCCACTACTACTCCTACTGCCACTCCCACTTCGACTCCCGCTACGACTGCGGCTCCGACTTCCACTCCTACTACGACTTCTACTGCGGGTTTTACTCCTACTTCGGCTTCGTCTGCTTGCATCTGATTGGACGCTACGTTTATCTTCCTCGTCATCACTTTTATTATTTTCTTCGTCACCTGATCTCGGGGATTTATCTCCTTCTTCATCTAAAAGATTAAATAATTTAAATATCATTTATTGAAATTAGACCATTTACATATTACTAATGGCAGAAATGGATTGAAATGGGTTTAACATCCACTTGTCACAAACGAGGTCATTTCGGGACTAACACAGGGTTCAGTTATATTTCAATAATTTGCTTGCGTGTAAAGGTCTTTAACATTGGGAGGAAACAGAAGGACCCGGAGAAAACCCATTAGGTTGGAAAGGTGACAATACTTCTTGTCACGTACAAACCAGGGAATCGAAACCACGCCAGTTGACATGCTAACCATTCGGCCACCCAACACCCTTATAATAAAGGAGTATTAATATAAAGATACAAGTTCTGATTATTGATACATGTAGCTAACATGTTTTGATGGGCGATTTCACCACTCATCTCTTTTAGCAGTAAGTAGTTTCGTTCACAATTGAACTCTTGACTGATTTATCTCACTTAATGAGGTTCTATATATACTGTGTGGAAAACTCGGATGACATTTCACCGGGGTTTGTTAGTTTTGGTGGGGGTTTACCGGGGTTTCTGATACCGGGGTTTGTTACTTTTGGCAGGGTTAACCAGGGTTTCTGATACCGGGGTTTGTTAGTTTTGGCAGGGTTAACCGGGGTTTCGGATACCAGGGTTTGTTAGTTTTGGCGGGGTTTACTGGGGTTTCTGATACCGGGGTTTTTGAATGTTTTGTATATAAAATAACATACCTGATTTAGTTGTAATGTCTGGTAACTCGGTATCGACTTCTTCTTCCTCTTCTTCTTCAGCTGGAGGTTCTAACATGGTCTGTCGGGATTTCTACAAAAATACAAATATAATTATTGATCAAAATATAATGGTCTATTCACACAGCAGTTGGTGGTGGGATGGCTGAATGGTTAGCGAATTATTGAAATAAAATCGGACCATATGTTAGTCCCGAAATGACCTAGTTTGTGCCGAGTGGTCGTTAAACCCCATTCCTCTCCCTTCTCTCCCATACAAAATCTGTTATGTTCTGGCACTCACACAAAGTAAGTTATGTTTTATAGCCCTCCGTCCTGCACCACTGAAAATGGAGAACTACACGCAGGAATATTCTGATGAGCAGGGACCTTCAGGCTAGCGAGCCAACGTCTTACTCACTGAGCCACCAAACACGAATGAGAAGTATGGTAAAGTACATGTACGGAGAGAAAGAAAGAGATGGGGTTTAACATCCACTTAACACAAACTAGTTAACTGGGCATTTCATCTTACTTCTTGTGAAGTCTGGGATATAAACCAAAAAGCAAGAGGGAGAGAAAAGAGGTTAAACGTCCACAAGACACAAACTAGGTAATTTTGGGACTAACATATGGTTTAACTTTATTTCAACAATTCTCTTGACTGGTGGTGTCTTTAGTAGTGGGAGGAAACCAGAGGACCCGGAGAAAACCCATGAGGTTGGACAGACGGCCCTACTCCTTGTCATATGTACAACCCGGGATTCAAAACCATGTCAGTTGACTCAATGACAGGCTTTATGATACAGCACACACATGTTAACCATTCGGCCATCCAACCCCCCCATAGACCACAGGCAGTACTTGAATCAATAACAGGTCATATGATCTAAAGCACTGCCAATCAATGCTTAGCCTTTTCTGTATCTACAACAAACTAGTGAATAATTATTCTAACAAGCAACTTATCAATTAGTAGAATATATCTTTTAATTAATTCTAATGGTTTTTAACATTAACATATTTCAGTAAAGATATACATTATATAAAATTTAGATAGACAGCTAGCCGTTCTCGCTATAATAGTTCGAAAATAGATAATGTAAAATGAATACTTTGAAAATTTTATTCAAATAACAAGACGTGTGCAATAATTTCAGTAACAGTAGTGGTTGTTCGAAGCCAAGTCTTGGCCCTCAATTTTAAAAAATCAAAATATGGCTGAATCATTCTAATCTATTTAATATCAGAAAAATCCAATGTCATTGACTGTTGATTGTGGCCTGGATCAGTTAATTAATGTCTAATTAATAATTTGATAATATTAAAGGCCTATAGAAAGGCCTAAAGAAAGACCTGCAAAAGGCAGATTTAGCTCTTGCATAAGGTATATTTAACTGTATGTTGTTCCATTTCTATTAGTTTTTTACAATTTGTTTAATTTTGTGTAATTCGTTTAATTTTGTGTAATTCGTTTAATTTTGTGCAATTCGTTTAATTTTGTGTCATTATGAATTTGTTTTTCTTTCAAAGTTAGGTCACTCTATGTATCATATCGTGTTCTCACTGATGTACGGTTTGTTTTATCTGTGTTTATGTGTGCAGTTTTCTCCACTCTGTAACTTACCTGTGCGTTTTCTTCCTTATCGTTAAAGGGTCGATGTTTTACTAGAAGTCGTGATTTAGCTGCCTGCGTTCCACCTGTTTTTCGTCTCTTACTTAATCGTACCCTGGAAATATAATACAAGTTTGTACACAGGGCCGGGCATGCTTACTTTCTGGAACACCTCATAACACTCTTCATTTGTAAATCCATAATTTTGTGTTTGAAATGAAATGAGGGGCTGTCTTCTCCTATACTGGGCTAATCAAGATAGGCATACCCCATACAGTGTGCTACGGTTAAATCAAATTCCAGCTGCCAAGGGATATTTTACGTGCACAGTAATGTGTACACGGTACCTCTTTTTTTGGCCAATCTAATCGACAAGACAGCTGTTCTTGTTAGACCTGACGTTCTGCGCCACTGACAAGGGGATACCAGGTCTAAAAAGAGGAATTGAAAATTCCATTGACCTATGCTGCTTGCTATGTAAAAGACAGACACAAACTTTATTTGGCAAAACCAAAATCCGACTGAATCCAAACCAGGTGATCATATGATGTGTTTATGTTTTCTTAATCAATCAAATATTCAATAACCAATCCGAGTACATATTAGCACAGATTAAGCCATGAGAAATTTGATATTTTCTGAAAAATGCAAATCATGCATCGTTATTTGAAGTAAATTTCAAAACCAACAATGACAAAGATCAAATTAAATTGGAATTTTGTGTCAACAACTAGTTTGTTTAATTGAGTTTTTAGCTGCCACGTCTGTTTGTCTCTCTGTTTAAACAAATGGTTGGGATACTGCCGCTTCTGTTTGCATGTTTTTATGGGTTGTCTAAAACATGTGCCACATCTGTTTGTCTCTCTGTTTAAACAAATGGTTGGGATACTGCCGCTTCTGTTTGCATGTTTTTATGGGTTGTCTAAAACATGTGCCACATCTGTTTGTCTCTCTGTTTAAACAAATGGTTGGGATACTGCCGCTTCTGTTTGCATGTTTTTATGGGTTGTCTAAAACATGTGCCACATCTGTTTGTCTCTCTGTTTAAACAAATGGTTGGGATACTGCCGCTTCTGTTTGCATGTTTTTATGGGTTGTCTAAAACATGTGCCACATCTGTTTGTCTCTCTGTTTAAACAAATGGTTGGGATACTGCCGCTTCTGTTTGCATGTTTTTATGGGTTGTCTGTTTGTCTCTCTGTTTAAACAAATGGTTTGGTTTCTGCGGCTTCTGTTTGCATGTTTTTATGATTTGTCTAGATATATGTGCCACCTCTGTTTAATCAAGTGTCTTACTGCCATGTTATGTGTATAAAACAATTTGTATATTTACCTTGTTTCAAGTTCATCATAATAAACACCATCTTCTCTCATCACAAAGAAATATGTTTCTTCGTAACCTTTAGATAATTTATTCTTCACGTTCCAGTTATATTCTCTCGCTAACATGTAGTCATACCTGTTGATAAAACATTCATATATTGTTTATAAGGCATTCAGTGATAGGAATCATTGAAATACCACAAACGCAACTTCATTGATAACAATCATGAGCAACTTTAAAGGGGCAATACTCGATTTGAACAGTCTCAAAAAAAGTCTGTGTACATATGAAATATAAGCGCCAAAATGTAGAAGAATGGTGTATTTACCATGTGTCAAAATTTCAGCTCAAAATATTGAGTTGTTTGAACGTTAACATCAAAACTGCCAGACGTAACCCTTTTAAGATTTTGGTTCACTTTTTTCGTTGGTTAAGTCACTTCATTACAATTGACACTCAAAAGCATTTTCGCCCATGATTCGGGTGCCAATTTTAAAATGTTCATTTTGTCTTAAATATTGGATATCAGAAGCCTATCTTTTCATGGTATGACAACAACATCAATGTTTATTTAAATTGACAAATAAGTTGTGTTTTCAATATTTTGCCTGGACAGTAACGCTACAGCTTGTTGCTTTTTTGAACTGCAAATGTAACCTGACCTTTAACCTGCTGCCAAGGGACCTTGGTTTTTCATCCCATCCTAGCGACTGCACAAGGGTAAACGGTTGCAGACATTAGACAATCCTGCAGAACATTCTTGGCCAACACAGGGAGTGGACACTACACCTCCAGATTAGCGTACAGCGTCTCACCCACTGATCACGGTGGCTAAGTGGATAAGGCGCTGGTTCGCTAGCCTGGAGGTTGGGTGTTCGATCCCTGCATTGGCCGAGAAAGTTCATCTCGATTTTCCGACGTGATTTCCCCTTGTCAGTGATGCATAAGGAGGGCCTGACAAGGACAGCTGCCTAGTCCTTTCGGATGGGACGAAAAACACATTGGCGTGCGTACGGCGTCTCACCCACTGAATCACCGCAGCAGGGAATGCTCACTAGTTTACTAGACCAGGGGTTCATTAGACCACGGATATCTATTATTAGGGTTAATGTTGGGTTAGGGTTCATTAGCACACAGCAGGATTGACTAAGAACACTTGATACCACCCCTCATCCAGATGACCAGCACTTACACTTCATCTTCAACATAATCTTTCTCCTCATCAGCATCACGTTTACGTTTTGTTAAAGTTTCATCTGTTGGTAAGAAATAGGCTACAAACTGTTCTCCACTTTCATCTACAGCTCCTCTGTGAACATAAAATATATGAAAATGAATTGAAATGAAAGATAAATTGTATCCAAATTATTGGGTGAAAAAGATTTAAAGTGAACTGGGTTTAATGTCCTGCTGCACTGACTGGGTTAATGAAGACAGCAATAAGCCATGCAATGTGCCATGAAGAAATACACTATACAGCGTGCTATGAATGAATGAAATGGGGTTTAACTTCCTACTATTATGCACCTAACCTGGGCTAATGGAAGACGGGCATACGCCATACAGTGTGCCAAGGGATCTTTTACGTGCACTCCAATGTGTACATGGGACCTTGGTTTTTCGTACCATCCGAACGACTAGGCAGCTGTCCTTGTCAGGCCCTCCTTCTGCATCACTGACAAGGGAGGAAATACACCATGAAGTGTGCTGAGGGAATACAGTGGGCTACGAGGAAATACACCATGCAGTGTTCTACAAGGGAATACACCATGCAATCTGCAACACTATGCATCGTGATATAAGGGAATTGGTCAAGCAGAGAGCCATCAAGGAATACATTGTGCAGTTTTCCAGGACTGTGATGTTGCAGCCTGTTGATATCCTAATGTCATGTGATCTTTAACATTCTACCAATGGTCCCCCCCCCCCCCGTCATAAACAATATTTACCAGAAAAGTAACAAAATCAACATGTCTAATTAAAAAGTTTCAGTTTTTGGTCTAATACCGGATAATATAAACACATCTAATTGAGGCCCATTAGTACATAGTTCTGTGCAAGAGAGAGCCAAATGCGGTTTAACATCCACTCATCACAAACCAGAGATAAACCCCCAAAGGGCTAGGCAAGCACATGCAGGCCAATTTTCCTTGGGAGGGCGCTGTATCATTTTTACCCGAAAATTGAACCCGCATAACTTTACAAGTAGCTCAGTCTAGCGGAGCAAATTTTCTAGAACTCTACTTTGAGTTTGAGAACTAGACACCTTGATCCAGACCAAAATGGTGTGACTTTCTGATCTACGTTTAGGAATAGCATCACCCCACCCAATGACCAGTGACAGTCCGGAATTTCGGGAACTTTCTTTTGCAGGGTGGAATAATTTTCATATTTAAGCCTTTTATATCCATTAAAATTTTCTTTTTTTTTTTCATCATTTGGCCACTTCCAGAACAGTTTGATAATCGCCTGAAAAGTTGTTTTGCCCATACAAGCCCCATCAAGCTACCCTACAAGTGTGGGATCAAAATCATGCCATTTGACTCAATGACAGACCCTACGGTCTAAAACATTGGCCATCCCACACACGAAATCAGGAGAAAACCCACTGTAATATTTGTTTCAAGCACCTGTTGGTATTTACTTACCTGATCATAGCTTGTGACATTTCTTCCATCTGTGCAGGTAAAGATTGACCTTTAGGTGCAGGGTCAGAATCAAACAGAACTTGAGCAAACGGATGTTGCCATAGCTACAAAAAAATCGCAAAACATTTAAAACAACAAATTTGAGGGATTTTGAATCCCTGGGTAACTAAATTAATGAGAGAGAGAGATATGGGGTTTAAAGACCACTCATAACAAACTAGGTATTTCGAAACTAACATACGGTTTAATTTTATTTCAATAATTTGATTGTGAGTAGGGGTCTTGAGCAGTTGGACCAGAAGAAAATCCATGAGGTGGGGCAGACGACCCTACTTCTTGTCACCTACAACAAGAGACAACAGACCCTATTTCTTGTCACCTACAACCTGGGATTCAAAACCATTCCTGTTGACTCAATGACAGGTTTTATGATACAGTGAGTACATGCTAACCATTTCCCCCCCCCCCCCCCCCACTAAATTAATGCAAAAAGGGAATAATGGTTCAATTCCGTTCCATATTTACTAAGGTGTGATGAATTTTAAATTTCGCAACATTTGTCATACTATGATGATGATGACAAGTCAGTTCCACTTTTTTGTCTGATTCAATCAGAGCTGTGATATAATCTACTGGTATCTATTTATTTTTTCAAGTATTTGAGGCTTGTGGATATTTTACCAAAGTCTTTATTAATTTTCTTTTTTTAAAGTGTCCCATGTGAAGTACGAGAATCTGTATTCTATTTACCTTGAAATCAGGGAGAGAGAGAGACAGACAGAGAGAGAGAAAGAGAGAAATGGGGTTTAACATTTTAACATACACTCAACAACACAAGGCTGGACAGGCGACCCTACTCCTTGTCACGTGCCATCAGTGATTCGAAACCCCTCCAGTTGACTCAATGACAGGCTTTATGATACAGCGCGCACACGCTAACCATTGGCCATCCAACCCACCACTGAATTCTTCGGTTTCTTTCTGCAGTAATGATCGAAATCATTCGCATGATCTGTGCCAAGGGCCAAATTGGAAAAAGGCCTCAGGCCTAATTTGCTACCCTTGTAAAATGACGCGATTATTATTATTATTATTATTAAATCTGGGATTATTGATACATATTACACTCACCTTGAAATCTGGGAATATTGGTAAAACTTCTACTGGTTTTACATTAGGTTTACTGTAATGCTGTGTAATCTATAATATATACATTCATGATATATAATACCCACATTTATATATGTTACTATAAAATATACAGATTTATATACAAAATATTCCAGGCAAGAAAAAAACATACCTCTCATATCGAAGTTAACAAAATAAACTTTCCAATTCCAGACAAGTAAACCTCCCCCTGTTTTAGATTTGCAAAATGTTTTTCACTCTGTTGCAAAACTCTTATCTAACTGTAACTATATAAAATTTCCAGTTCCAGACAAGTAAACATACCTCTCCTTAAGCTTTTTTTGCACCCTTAGGTCATATCAATTTGTAAATTATATAAAAACATCCTAATTTATGACAAGTCAACATACCTCTGCTTTAGCATTGCAAATGTTTTTGACTGCGCCTCCTCGGTCTATTTCCCCTGGATGCCAAATCCTACTGTTTGGCTCTGACTGGGCTAATGAAGACGGGCGTACGCCTACAGTGTGCTACGAGGGAAATTTTACCTGGTCTGCTCATAAATTGAATTCCAACTACCAAGGGATGTTTTACATGCACAGGACCTCCAGGCTAGCAAGCCAGTGTCTTACTTACTTAGCCACCATGGCTCCCCCTTCACCCCACCTGTTGTGGAATTCATTTCAAATAGTAAACTACATAAAACCTTCCAACTCCAGACAAGTCAACAATGAATGAATGAATGAAATGGGGTTTAACGTCCTACGCTTAAGCACCTATCCTGGGCTAATTGAAGACGGGCATACGCCATACAGTGCGCTATGAGGGAAATTTTGCCTGGACAGCAACCGAATTCCAACTGCCAAGGGTTCTTTTATGTGCACGCCAATGTGTACACGGGACCTCATTTTTTCGTCCCATCCGGACGACTGGGCAGCTGTCTTTGTCAGGCCCTCCTTCTGTATCACTGACAAGGGGAAAATCGAAATGAACTTTCTCTGCCAATGCAGGGATCGAACACCCGACCTCCAGGCTAGTGAACCAGCGCCTTATCCACTAAGCCACCGTGATCCCCTACAAGTAAACAAACCTCATCTTTAGCTTTTTCAAATGTTTTTTCTATGGCTTCTATTTGACTGTCTCTGTCTTTATACATATCATCTTCTTTCATCTTCTGTTTGATTTTAAAACCAACTCTAGAATAAATTATAATTATAATTGTTAAAGTATCTAGTTGTTATTTTAGAGTTGTTGAATCCCTAACGTATTACAATATTTCGACAGTTCAATCTCTAAAACCAATATATCAGTGTATGAAATGAATGAATGAAATGGGGTTTAACGTCCTACTGTTATGCACTTAACCTGAGCTAAATGAAGACGGGCATACGCCATACAGTGTGCTATGAGGGAAATTTTGCCCGGGCAGGGGCGCTACAGTCTACTCTTATATCGAATTCCAATTGCCAAGGGATCTTTTACGTGCACTCCAATGTGTACACGGGGCCTCGGTTTTTCGTCTCATCCGAACGACTAGGCAGCTGTCCTCGTCAGGCCCTCCTTCTGTATCACTAACAAGGGGAAATCACGTCGGAAAATCGAGATGAACTTTCTCAGCCAATGCAGGGATCGAACCCCTGACCTCCAGACAAGCGAACCAGCGCCTTATCCACTTAGCCACCGTGATCTCCATGAAATGAAATGGGGTTAACCGTCCTACTGGGCTAATCCTGACAGGCATACACAATACAGTGTGATGTGAGGGAAACTATATACACATCCATACAAATTTAGCTTTTTAAAGAGAAAAATCAGTTTTGTAATGATGTAGGGTCAAATTGTGATTTAATTTCATTGATGCAAGGCATTCATTTTTATATGTAACTGAGCAGGGTGTGGTTTGGATACCCCCCCCCCCCCCATTGATCGGCCCCTGTCTGATGTTATAATCTTTACTCCGACTATTTATTCTGCAGTTACGGTTCATGGGCATGTGACGAACATTAGGGAATCTTGCCAGTGGAAATGAATTTGTGCCCGACAATGTATGTGACAGGTTCCTGAATTTGTGCCTGACAATGTCTGTGACAGGTTCCTGAGTTTGTGCCTGATAGTGTCTGTGACAAGCCTTATTTCAAAGGAAACACATAATATCTAATAACAAGCACCTGATTTCTGATTTATCCGTTTTTTGTATAAATCTGTTATATTCTGTGGAGATATATTCTGTTTTCCTCAGCCAGGAGACGTTTGTGTTATTGTGCCGAGACCTGAAAATATCAATAAACATTTAATTAACTTATATCAAAATAAGAGGCATTATTATGCAAGAGCTAAATCCGCCTATTACAGGTCTTTCTTTAGACCCTAAATTTTATACAAATTATTAATTAGACAATGAACTATTATAGCAATAACTACCGGTTCCTTATCTATGTAATATTATACTTTAATTAGTTTTCACTGGACACACCTCTCATTTAACACTGTGAAATTATTCAACAGTTTTTTATACTTTCGATGCCCTACACTACATGAAGATCTGACAAGTTATAGTGGGAGTTCATGTCGAGGATCAAATTAGCGGCTTTTGACCCTACGACATCAGACATTGATTAATCAATCAGAGTTGACATTTCTAGTGGTATACCCACAGTTCCATGCATTAAAAGGCCGGGAACTCGCTGAAACAGAACATTTCATTGGCTAATCCCTCACATCAATCAGAACACATCAATGATAACAACTCTTCTAGATCCTAATGTAGCAAAGACCAGTAAAACAAAATTTTGAACTATAAAAACGAAAGGGGGAGAGAGAGAAAGAAATGGGGTTTAATGTCCACTCAACACATACTAGGTCATTTCCCGACTAACATATGGTTTTAATTTTTTTTCAATAATTCGCTTACGCGTAGGGGAAAAACGAAAGGAAATAGAATCTGTGTTTTAATGAGATTGAGCAATTTTCCTGTTTTCCAACAATAATCCTCTTTATCATTATCAAGCACAATATGTTCATATAAATATCTGACCTTTTAGCATCGGCTGGTGTATTGAGTTCATCCTCCAGTAACCTTTCATCTTCTGGTTCGGGATAAACTACACAGAAAAAACAAAATCATCAAATTACTTTATAAGTGTAGCTGTAATAAACTTTTTTAAAGTTTCTTTCTAAATAAATTGCAATTTTTATGTTAAAAACAGATTGTACAACATGTACAAAACTACAGCTATAAAAAATAATTTTAAAAGCTTTTTTCTAAATACCTATTAGAACATCATGTACAAAGCATACAATGTCTCTTTCATTGAATTATGTTATAGGTCAACTTTTCTTTCTACAAATACTCAGAAGAATATTAGAAAAACATTTGGTAATTCTTACGTTAAAAACAGATTTTCTTTCATAAAACAATATTTGAATCAAAGATGAGATTTTCAGATTCAAATGTAGCAACTTTTGAACATACATAAGAAAATATCCAT
This sequence comes from Patella pellucida, assembly GCA_917208275.1. Lineage (NCBI taxonomy): Eukaryota > Metazoa > Mollusca > Gastropoda > Patellidae > Patella > Patella pellucida. The sequence continues at coordinate 73,012,247 of OU795040.1, forward strand.
ACAAATACTATTGGAATAATACCCAGAATAGATTCACCAATTTTTGTTAATAATATTAGTATTATTAGACCAACTCCATTTCTAACCTGGATCTGGATGTTCAATATATTTATTTACAGTTATCAAGTCATACAACTCACCATTATGATCGAATCGGTAAGTTTCTGGATTGATCAAGTCTATAGTAACACCTAGATCATGCTCTGTTAACAAATCATACTTGTACGATCTTTCTAAAGATGTTGGTTTGTACTGTATAAATCTGAAATGAAAAGCGTTACTAGTAATAGGAAACACTCTATCAGTAAAGTCCCTAAAGAGGAATATTGTCAAGTAATTGACAATTTAGAGTGACGTATGCAGGGTTGGAGGGGCTATTTGGAGCATATTTTGGAAAGAACATGACTTTTTTGTAAAGCGACCAAGATAACTGAAACTTTGAGGGATGATCGTACACATACTAAAGTTTAAATCCAGCAAATTTCTTGAAATTGCTGAATCTTTGTAGGATTTAATAAAAAAATTTGGGGGTCTATTTTTTTGTGGTACAATCAAACTGTACATGAATTAAACAGTGAGCAGAATCAAGCCTTTAATCCTATATAACGGTATTGAATCTCATAATAGAAAATCTATATCCTTGGCCTAAAAGAGAGAGAAATATGTGTTAATGTCCTCTCAAAAAAAAACAGGAATAACATATGATTCAATTTTATTTAAATAACTAGCTGGATATCGGACTTCGGCCAGGGCCCAATCTGAACCAAATCATAGCCTAAAACATTCAGAGGGTCATACTATAGTTAATTTTATACCACATTATGTGGGAGTGGATTGCGGCAACAAAGCATGAAGGCCGAACACATATACACGCTGACATCTTTGATTTTATTTATATAGATTAATTTGGGCATACATGTAGCCTACGTACATGGGTCTTCACAGCAGGACAAAACTATAGAACCGGTAGAAAACCCACACAGTTGGGCAGGCCACCTTACTCTTAATTGCATACATTTAATTAGACCATTTAGCAAAATCACCTAAAAAAATACCCAGGGGAACTAACCTGTTACTCTCAAAAGGGTATGTTATAAATTTTGGATCAAATGGAATATCTGGCAGAGTATTGTTGAACTTCACACGGCACAATAAATCTGACCTGGAACACAGAAGAAAATTAAAGTTAATATAACTTACAGAACAAAAATCAACAACTTTAACATCTTTATTCAATTTTACAAGCTACATGTAGCAGTTTGCCCTATTAAAATAGTCATTATAACATGTATGTATGTATATGTATACCGGTACCTGATAAGCGATATTTCCCAATAATACAATACAATTGTATAGGCAGGGGCTAAATACCACGCTCGCCTTACTGCTTCTAGACAAATGAAACAGTGTATGTTGTTTCGATACTGGTCACTTACCATTTAATCATAAGTAAGGATTTTACATTATTATATATAATATTAATATAGGCCTAACATTTATTTTGCAAATTATGTTAAGGATGACGAAAATTAAATGGTAGCTGGCTTTTTTCCCGCACGTATACAGTGAATGGCCATTTTGCTCAGTAATCACAGCCAGAAATTGGGTATTTTTTAAAAATTGCGTTCAAGTTTTAATATTTGTTTAGAACTGAAGTAAATTAACTATATGTCAATCCCCACACTAAAAACTTTAGCAGAATTGATTGTGTATGTGTGAAATAGACCCGATCGAAGCACGAAATAGGGCGGCCCCCGCATGTGTCAAATGTCCGTTAAAACTTGCTAATTCTGTTAAAATCCCATTTTCTTTAGGGGATCTATTATTCAATCTCAAGTTGTGTCCGTGTTAGTGCACAGACAACCCTGATACGACGCAGGTTTTTAATTTGTCGAAGTCATTTTACTGTCGTTTTGTTTGTTTACAAGCTGAGTTCTGTTTACAAGCTGACCTCGCGACCTGTGACGTTTAGATAACCTCATGTGGATATCATTGCTATTCCCTAATCCTGTGTCAGAGTCACTTCTCTGACCTGTCGTTCAGATTGGGATGTTCGTTCACTCAATTTTTGTATATATATACATGTGGGCCTCCATCTCCATATGTAGACCTACATCATACATGTATCTCTGGCAAACTCGAACCTGAATATGTGTGACACTCATCAAGAATCTTATTGTCATTTCTATCATTTCTAGTCAGATATTGTTTATTTTGTTGACCGCTATTTGAAACAAAAAAAAACATGGTCCATATTATTTTACCTTTTTTCTCCAGGTCTAACCCTTTTATCTCTGTCCTCTCTAGAGCCAGTCTGTATAGTTGGCGGCATGATAAAATTATAACCAAAGTTCGTAAACAATCAAATTTTGGTTTATTTTCAGCACCGCATCATTTTCTATTCAACCTTGACCTTCGCGCAATAGAGTTATCTTTCCTATCGTGACGCACAATATAAAATAATATGAATTATTATTTTATTTCTTGTTGAAACAAGAATAAAGAATATCATTTAAAAAAAGAAAATATAACACTATTAGCAATGCCCTTCTATTTCTTAGTTAAATGGCTTTTCAAAAATATAATATTGTTTTTAGCATAGAATAAAAGTCACATGGCACATCAGAGTAAGAATCAAAAATGGCCACCCCCATGCAAGTTCAGCAAGTTCAAAATCAACAAGTTCCTCCTCAACAAGCACCAAATCCTGCGCAAGCTGCACAACTTCAACATGCAGAAATTGATCCAGTCGCCAAATTTAAAAACTTGCTACCGAGATTAAAAGAGAGCTTAGGTGTAAGTGAAACTTATTTTCCAAATCGAAAATGCCATTTTTCTTTGTGTTGTTCATCTTCTTCTTCTTCTTCTTCCCTTAAAGACTCGGGTTCCAGTTGGAACGTAATTGAATCTGGATGAGATGCGCAGGTGCGATCGATAAAACGTGTTCGGTGCGGATAAAAGTAATCAGTGTAGTTAAAAGTAGTCGGTGCGGATAAAAGCTGGTTGTCGTTTAAAACTTGAAGTCACCTAGCCCGCGCTTGAACTTGGTCAAGGTGTCTGCTGCGGTTAGGTGGTGTGGCAGTTTGTTCCATAGGTTCACTGTCCTGGGGAAGAAGGAAGTCTGGTGTTGTGTCGAGAGGCATCTAGGCTGATGTAGTTTGCTGCTGCCTCTTGTACGACTATCGCCTTCCGAGATGTATTTTAGGCTGATGTCCGTGAGCTGGGTCCGGATCCGGTACATCATGATCACTGATGCCTTTTGTCTGCGTGTTTCGAGGGATTCCCACCCTAGGTCTGTAAGGAGGCGTGTGACGGCTCCTGGGGTCCTGTCTCGGTACTCGTGTTTGACAAATCTCGCCGCGCTTCGTTGTACCTTCTCTAGGGTGTTGATGTCTTTTTGAAGGTTAGGAGCCCATGCTGTTGAGGAGTACTCGAGTACTGGGCGTACGAGGGTGGTGTACATTGCCTCCTTTACGTGTGGGGTGCATTGCTGGAAGTTCCTCTTTATAAAGCCAAGGGTTCTGTTGGCTTTGGACGCGGTACACTCAACGTGTCTTGTCCATTTAAGGTCTTCTGCGATGGTTACACCAAGGTACTTGCTCGCTGTTTCGACATCTAGGGTGTGGTGGTGTAGTGAATATGGGAAGATGATCTTCTTTCTCCTCGTAGTTGGTGCTATACGTATAACCAGGCACTTGGTGGCGTTGAATTTCATCTGCCAGGTTGTTTCCCAGTCCTCGAGTTTAGTGAGGTCTGTTTGTAGGGCCTGGGCGTCCGATTGGGATTTGATGACGCGGTATAGGATGCAATCATCCGCGAATAGCCTGGCATCAGATGAGCTGACATTTTCGGGCAGGTCGTTGATAAAGATCAAGAACAGGAGGGGGCCAAGGACTGTCCCTTGGGGGACGCCAGATGTTCCATGTTGTGGCTATTTTTTTTTGTTTGTTTCTAAAACGTTTTTTAAAACTAAAGATGATCAAGTTCAGTTGTTTTTATCCCCTCAATCTCATTTTCTATATTTTCATGCGACAGCAATAGGCCGAGTCCATTTGGTAATTGTGTCACAGCTCATTTCATTGTCAATTTGAGAAATGTGGTTTGAAACGGGTGAGCTGGTTTTCCCCTAGTAGTAGTAACTATACTTGTTACCTTAAACTGTGTTTAAGGTAACAATTGGTACAGTCTAAGACCCCTTACGCAAGTTGAAATAGGTTCAAACGCACAATTGTCAACACATATCATTACAGTTTGTATTAAAATAAGTAATTCTATCACAAATAGTGAAGACTGCACCATTAAAAGAGTTACCGAACAGTTTTTCTCTGCATAGCCCTGTTTATGTTGTAGGCCTAATGACGTATTACGCAACTTTCGGCCATGACGGTCGGCCAGTTGAAATTTCGCGTAGGAGATAGGTTTCATCAAATCATATAATTATGCGGTAAGGCCTCACCTTTATTTCAAGAAGAATTGATTTATTATATGTTAAGCTGCGTGCAGTAGTGCTTTGGGTCAGTTTATTTGTAAATTAAGCGAGCTATAGGCTAGTAAACCTTTTGTAGTCATTTGACTAAAAAACTTGCGCAAGGGAACTCTGTACTGCGACTGGAGTAAGACGGAAGACAGCAGTAGTGGAACCATTTCTAGTTTTCCCCTAAAAAATCCTGAATGCTCTTACTCCTTTATGTATTGGGTTCCCATTGTTTTAAATTTGAACTATTGGATAACAATGGTTTAAAACGACACATGAAATACAGAAAATCCTACTAAAACAACACAACTACATGATACCTATGTTGTAGTGCATATTATTTTATTTATTAATAGATTTTATTCAAATCAGCTGGAGAAGTATTTCGTTACCATGCAACACAAGACAGTGGAACGTAAGTTAATTTCTTATCCCATTTTATTTTTGTGGTTGAAATGTCTATCGCATGCACTTAAGATCATAAGGTGTATAATTGAGTCACGCACATGTGGCATGGGTTTGATTCACAGCTTGTAAGTGACGGGGAGCTAGGGTCATCTGTTCAACCTTGCAGGTTATCTCCAGTGTCCTCCCATTGTTAAAAGACACCTATGTGCAGGCAAATTTTTGAAATAAAATTGAATCACATGTTAGTCCCCAAAATGACGGTCTTTCTCTCCCCTTAAAGTTACACTATTCAAGATATGGATAAGAACTAGCCATTCTTGCTATAAAAGTTCAAAAGTAGATGATTTAAAATGAATAATTTGAAAATTTCATATAAATTACTCTATTGCAAGCAAAGATATTGGCATTTGAAGGTTTGGCAGACGTGTGCAATAATTTCAACTACGGTCCTGGTTGATCAAGCTAAGTCTCTAACCGTCTGGAATCCGCCATATTGATTAAATCTGTTTAATATCGGAGAAATCTGATGCCAAATCTGTTTAATATCGGAGTTGATTAAGTTGATTAATACTTTAGAAAACATTCCAGCCCCAAAGAAAGACCTGCTATAGGCAGATTTAGCTCTTAACTAATGTATCTTTAAGAATAAAACTTTATCCAGTGACTGAATTGATAGTGTAAAGAAATTTCTATATCTTGTATTTTTCTTTATTTATTTTGTCATTTTCAGACGACCTGGTGATAGTCCTCAACAGAAATTTGAAAAAAGTTTAGAAGAATTTTATGCCCTGTGTGATCAAATAGAGATTAATTTGGTTAGTACAGATAAATATTTACCATCAAGGAGGTCCTGGCAAAAACAGCTATATAGTGGTTCGAATGAACGAAAACTGCGGTCCCGTGTATACATTAGTTGAAAGTCGACATAAGAGTAGGCCATAGTGCCGCTGACTGGAATAAAATTACTTCTCTTAATTTGCCCAGTCGGAGCAGAACAGTAGGGCGCTAAACCCCATTTCATTTCATTTTTAAAATTTAATTAGATGCAGTATAACTGGAAATGTGAGCAGGACTTGATTTACCTTCTTTAAGGCCCTAAACCAAGCTCATCAGTGGCCTTCAAATTTATCTTATGTACACTTAAAACAAAGTTTTACGGTGGCATGCTGTGTGACAAATTGATTTTAACTGGGCCCTAATGTTCCTCACTTTCTGAAGCAGCCACCTTAAGTTTTACAACATCTAACCATTGCTAGATTAAAAAGAAATTCCTGAACTAAAACGTCTTTCCGTCTTTTTTACATTTCAGAAATTAGCTCTAGAGATGCATTCCAATCTCTTAGACAGTATGAGATACAGTCCATTTCCTGTGGTTTCATCATTCAAGATGGATACCCAACAAGAAGGTTTTCATTATCCCCAATATTTATCAACTGTTAGAACTCAGATAAACTGTGCCACGGAAATACACGATGTTCTCACAGAATTTGCTACTAAAATGGCTGACCAACCTACATCATGAGTAGTGTAGAAGTAGTGTGGTGGGAAAGGAGGAAAAATTATAAGGAAAAGACAGATGTAAAGATGGTGTTTATAGTTTGAGAGAGATGGGGTTTAACGTCCACTCGTCCACTCGACGCAAACTAGGTCATTTCAGGACTAACATATGGTTCAATTTTAGCAGTGGGAGGACCCGGAGAAAACCCCTGAGGTTGGACAGGCGACCCTACTCCTTGTCACCTACAACCAGGGATTCGAAACCACACGGCCAGTTGACTCAATGACAGGCTTTATGATACAGCATGCACATGCTAATCTTTCGGCCATCCAACCCCCCTTTATAGTTTGAACTGTAAAATTTTCATAATACATTGATTGGGGTAATATGGAATCCAGTAGACATGGTACAAGGGTTAATCAGCGAAATGGATGTATAAGATGTGTCTTTGACGTTTTGGAAAGTAGACGAGGGGAAATGTGTAGGGAGTGATAGTTAGATGTATTGTGAATGGTTAGAGTGGCTGAGGTGTTACGATGAAATACTATACCGCCACCGTAACACCACAGCTTTATGATTTGTTAGACAGGAGTGATGTAATAAGTCCGACAATAATAAATAACATATTTCTTATTTTATTGTCGTCTTTTCCCACTTGCACTGGTTGTACGCCATTTTGAAACTAGCTGACGAAGACAGCTCGAGCGGCGATTGTTCGACTCCGGGCTGCTCTGTCAGTATCTAACAAACGCATTTAGCCAGCAATCTTGGAACTGATATTGCAAAAATACAAAAACCCTGACTGACCTAGGAGTATCTGTAAGTTCTACTATTTCCATGGATCAGTCGTCATTAGCCCAGCCTGTGCAGGAATGTAGGCAGTTAAACCCCATTTTATTTCATTTCCTTAATGTATCTATTAAAGGTTTTGTTAAAGGATCTGTCTCGAAAATATTTTTATTGAATAAAATATTAAAATGTGTTTTCTGTGTCTTTAAATCTTTTATGTATGTTTAAGGTCTTATGGAAGGATCAGCCTCAGATATATTCTTATTGAATAAAATGGTTATTCTGTGTAGGGTGTAATGGGTGTCTTCGCTAGAGATAATGGTGGATAATTTATACTATAGGTGACTCACTGGTGGTCCTACATGACCTAATTTGTTTGGCAACAGCATTGTTTTCCTGGACATTCATTACTCGTTCTGTTGTGTTGACAAACGTTATTTTTATACGCCCACATTTTTATACGCCCACATTATGTCGTCGCCCCTGTCTGTCCGTCCGTCCGGATGTCCGGACGTCCGTCCACAATTGTTTGTGGACTCTCTACAGGTCACAATTCTTACCCGATTTTGACGAAACTTGAAATATAGGTTTATCCCCCAAAGATCTCAGCTGCTTTCGGTATTGGCATGTATCGGATCAAAACTTCATGGATTATGGCCCCTGATTGTACAAAAAATCATGTTTTTAGCTTGTGGACCCTACAGAGGTCACAATTTTGAACAGATTTTGATGAAACTTTACATTCATGTTAATAACCCTAAGATCTTGGTTCATTTCGATATTTGCGCCTATCGGAACGTTATTTCCTGAATTATTGCCCCTGATTGTCCAAAAAATCACCTATTTTAACTTATGGTACCTCTGGAGGTCACAACTATTATCCGATTTAAAAAAAACGTTCGAATATATCACCGTTACACCCTATGGAAGGTCGGGTTCAAATCTCGGAAAAATCGGGCCAAAATTACCATACAAAATGGCCGCCGTTCGTACGCGAATACTGTTAAAAAATGGTATATCAAGGTTGTGGACCCTGTAGAGGTCACAATTTTAATTCAATTTTGATGAAACTTGAAATGCATGGTTATAACCCATAGGTCTTGGTTCCTTTTGATATTTGCGCATATCGGATCGTAACTTCCTGAATTATGGCCCCTGATTATACGCAAAATCGCCTTTGTTTAGCTTGTGGTCTCTCTGGAGGTCACAATTATTATCTGATTTAAAAAATTGTTTGATTGTATCACCGTTACACCCTAAAGAAGGTTGAGTTTGAATTTCGGAAAAATCGGACCAAAATTGCCATACAAAATGGCCGCCCATCGTACGCGAATACTGTTTAAAATGGTATATCAATGTTGTGGACCCTGAAGAGGTCACAATTTTAATTTGATTTTGATGAAACTTAAAATGACAGTTTTGCTTACTGAATTCAGAAGTGAATTTATCTGTGTCTTCGAGAATGAACTATATTGTTCCATCTCTTACCGCGATTCACGCAGGTATGAACGATAATGTTTCTTTTATGGCACCTGATCTGGGCGATCTCCCTTCAAGTAGTATACGATCTCCGGCCATCTCGTGCACGGATTAGTACAATAATCTAGAATAGTGTTGACGTAAACCGATGCCTTTACGATGCCTTTACCCAAAACGGTAATTGTCCCGCCCTAATAGATGTGGCAGTATATTTCTATATATTATAGAGCGGGCTTCAAAGAACAGAAAAGAGTTTGAAGTCTTCTTTTATTATTAACACAACGTTAGTCCTACCTAGACACACGACAGTATCACCCAGACGATTTGGCCGTCCGAACTCAGGATAGTCACAATTCGCATCCATTGTGTCACAGACTGCTTTTAGTTGCCATGACACAGGATAGTGTCACAAAGGGTCGTCTGTTTTCTCCGGGTTCTGCAGTTTCCTTTCACTGCTAAAGACCCCTACGACCAAGCGAATTATTCCAATTAAATTTAACCATGAGTTAGTCCCGAAAAGACCTAGTTTGTGTCGAATGGACGTTAAACCCATTTCTCTCTCTCTTTCTGTTTTGATTCAAAAGAGAAATGCACATTGACCCCTTCCCCAATAATGTACTAAAGTTAGTGAAATTTGTGTTAAAGGGCCAATCCCGATAACTTTTGGGGGAATAAAACTGCTTAATTTTGTGTTAAAATCATGTAAAACCCATTATCTAAGGCCGATCAACTAACACGATTTTTGTGATATGCTTGTAAATAACTTAAACCTGAGAGTCTGCATCTGGAAATGGAGATCTTTGTATCATACAGTATCTGGATAAAACCAGACTTTTTTCTATAAAAATAATATGTAGGTAAAATTTACCTTTTGTTATCAAGTACAGTACATGGGCCATTCACTGCATAGACCTCTCAAGAAACGTAAATCGATTGTCAGGTCACCAAATGAAAAAAATGACCCGAAATCTTAAAAGGGTTACGTGTCCGGATAAGCAGTTTTGGCGTTCACGTCCAAACGACTCAATATTTTGAGTTGAAATTTTGAGACAAGGTATAAACACTATTCCCCTATATTTTGGCGTTTTATTTTCATACATTCTCAGCAGAGGCGTCACTAGGACCCAATCAGATCCGGGGCACAGGCCCAACTCGTACATATTTTCCAGTATTCGTTTTAATAACGACATGACGTTGCCGTGGGTATTCTATTGATGTTTCAAACCACGGATTATTTTTTTCGATATAATAATATAGTTATTAAAACGAATACTGGGAAATATGTAGCCTACGAGCTCTTGTGAAGTTGTGAGCTAAATTATCACGAACTAAAATTTAATGTTATATTGTTGTCCCGACGCTAAACATACACGGTGGGTAAACTAGGTCATCCACTACCGGGGTATCGGGTTCAAAATGCGATCTTGAGTGAAAAGTAGAAAATCAAAAGTAAATAGAGGAAATTCCTATCCGAAATGGACATTTTCGTGTGGGAAACATATACCGCTCATGCTTTTCAACCTAATACGACCACCTTTTCAACTTTAAGTCGTAGATATTCTACTTTTAACAACAGAATTTCTACTTTCAATAATCAATTTTTGACATTCGACTTTCAACTTCAGATTTTCTACTCGAGATTTTCTGCTCAAGATGTTCTCCATACATATTACGGAAATAAATTTGATGACGTGACTATTTCTGCATGTCATTAAAATACGGTATTTTCCCGGAAAAATAAACATTGTGTTTTGTTAACCGAAGCTTTCGAAGATGAGGGTCTAAGTCATAAAACGTCCACTCAGAGTATCGTCCGCTGACTCCAGCCAAATCGTTTATTTTTCCGGGAAAATACCGTACTTTAATGACATGCAGAAATAGTCACGTGATCAAATTTATTTCCGTAATATGCATGGAGAAAATCTTGAGCAGAAAATCTCGAGTAGAAAATCTGAAGTTGAAAGTCGAATGTCAAAAATTGATTGTTGAAAGTAGAATATTTACGACTTAAAGTTGAAAAGGTGGACGTATTCGGTTGAAAAGCACGAGCGGTATATGTTTCCCACACGAAAATGTCCATTTTCGATAAGAATTTTCTCTTTTGACTTTTGATTTTCTACTTTTTACTCTAGATCGCATTTTGAACCCGACACCCCGCCATAATGCACGATCGTTTCTACACTATTTTCAGTCAAATATTTATTTAGTTATATAATACTGTATTAAACTGTGCACGTGCAGGCAATTGAGGAATCTACGGTTGGCCAGAATAAACAATCCAGAAAAGCTTCTCTTCCGTACTCGGGACATTCGAAATAATGATAGTGAAAAGTAGTGAAATTATTGCAAATTATCGATTTTGTCTGCTCAAAATAGATCCGGGGCACACATGAAAAGATCCGGGGCACGTGCCCCCTGTGCCACCCCCTAGTGACGCCACTGATTCTCAGACTTTTATTTTTGAGTCTCTGTATAACACGGGATTGTCCCATTAATGGGATGGGGGGGGGGGTCTAAAGCCACTAGAAATAAATGTAACGGCGGGTATAAATACATGCCCCACCAGAACCCTATGCACACAACGATTTAAAAGCTAAAGGAGTAATTAGATCGTCACCTTCCAAGGCATGTACATTAGACCCTCTACCTACCTATATACTCAAGGAATGTTTAGATGAAATTATTCATGTTATTGTCGATATTATTAACTATAGTATTAATTCCTGTATTATTCCTGATGTTTTTAAGCTAGCATATGTTATTCCATTGATTAAAAAGCCGAATCTGGACCCCAATATCTTTAAAAATTATAGACCAGTTTCGAATCTTAGTTTCATTTCAAAATAACTTGAAAAATTAATTGCAATTCAACTAAAGAGCCATATAGAAGACAACTGCTTAGATGAGCTATTTCAAAGTGCATATAAGCAATTCCATAGTACTGAGACTGTCCTAACAAGGGTATCCAATGATATACTTCTTGAATTAGATGATAAAAAGTGTGTCTTTTTGCTTTTATTGGACCTATCTGCAGCATTTGACACTGTTGACCATTCTATCCTTCTTCATAGATTACGTTTTAGATTTGGTATACAGAGTGATGCATTGAAACTGTTAGAAAGCTATTTAATGAGTAGGTCACAATCTCTTTTATTAGATGGCAAATTATCAAAAGAAACTGTTTTATCTTTTGGTGTTCCACAAGGATCAGTTTTAGGTCCGATACTTTTTATATTATACTCATCACCTATAAGCAATATTGTAGATAAATATAACCTTAAATTTCACTTATATACTGATGATACCCAGTTATATATCTCTTTTAACCCCAAATATCCATCTTCTTTTAACTTATCTAAACAAAACCTTGAAGACTGTGTTAGTGCATTAAGACTATGGATGTCTAAGAATTTTCTTAAATTTTTTTGGGATCGAAATATCAATTAAATAAACATGTACATTCTAACTTATCCTTGTTATAGGTAATTGTAAGATTAACCGTACTGCTTTTAGTCGAAATATTGGTGCGATGTTTGATAATTTTATGAATATGGGGGCACAGGTTAATCATATATCTAAAGTTTGTTATTTTAATATTCGTAATATTTGTAAAATACGAAACTTTTTATCAAGAGATGCAACAAAATCTCTTATTAACTCCCTTGTTACGTCAAGACTCGACAATTTCAACCCTCTTTTAGTTGGCTTACCCCAAACTTATTAACAAACTCCAACGGATACAAAATACTGCTGCTAGATTAATAACCTTGACGAATAAATATACAAGTATAACCCTCGTTCTCTTTCAGCTGCACTGGTTGCCCATTAAATATAGAAAAGATTTTAAGATTTTACTTTTAACTTTCAAATGCCTTAATAATTTAGCACCAAAGTATTTATCTGAACTTTTAGAATTATATACCCCAGACAGAACCCTACATTCATCTGATAAATTACTTTTAAAGCAAAAAATTGTAAACCTTTATGGTTATGGTTCACGTTCTTGTAGTTATCAAGCGCCTGTTCTATGGAATCAATTACCTTTACATATTCGAATTTCATCATCACTAGTTACTTTTAAGAAACAGACAAAAACTTTCTTATTTTTAAAGGCTTATAATTATAACAAATTGTAACATCTTTTTTTAGAAATAATTGCTTATTTAATGTATTTCTAACACTCTTGGTGTTATTTATGTTTTGAATATATGTTTTTTGTTACACTGTAAAGTGCCCTTGAACACACCTGTGAAAGGGGCGCTATATAAATTTTGTAATAATAATAATAATATTTGTTCCGCAACAAAAAAAGAAAAGAGAGTTCGGATAAGAATAAATATATATATTTTTTAATAATTATCATAGAGTGTATTCACTTAAGAGGTGACCCGTTATCTGGTAGCTTTTTAATTTTAGAAACGGGTTCAATTTGTGACTTAGTAGAGCATAATAATGGTGTTTGGCCATTAAAACCCCTACTATGATGGTCTACGCCCATTTCAATTAAATATTATACAGTAGTTTCAAGACGACCATGCAAACAGGTACGAGGCAAAATTGAAATATATAGAGACCCAACACAACAACATAACTGAAACCATACGTATAGTCTGGAGGCTCAGTCCGGCGGGGGGGGGGGGGTCCAACTTTTCTAGAGTAAAATTTTGCGTAGAATACAATGCCGAGTGGTAATCAGTCCGCCGTTGGGGCGTGTTCGAGATATTCGGGGTCAAAGGTCAAATGAGATCATTTGCACTGAAAGTGGATGCGCAACCATTCTTGTATTATGAATATTATGCTGAAAATGATCAATAGTTATCACTCTTTCAATAAAAATGTCAACTTGCTAAATTCGCCTTTAGACTTATTGACGCCAGAGGTCAAACGCAAAAGGTGAAATGTTCCGATTTTGCCCTTGGAAGATTTAAAGCAATGAAATGTCAGCATAAAATATAAAAACTAAAGCGAAACCTGATCTTATTAATAATAAGGACATTTAAAATGTATCTTTAGGTGGTCTTAGCACATAACTTTTACTTTGGAACGTCGAAAAAGATCTTACATAACAGAACCAAAACAATTCAAAACCTGTTTTAAAAATACGTAAAAACTGTCAAATCAAAATCTCTCCGAATTAGTTTTACAACGAATGCTATACATAATGATACTAGTTGTGGAAAAGAAATATGGAACAGTTTCATAGTTGGATTGCAGCCTGCAGGCCGCGCCACAAAGGCAGTCAAACATTGCACCAGTAACATTTACCAATACGACGTTTATATACCGTGAGCTATTGTGTACAATGCATCCGGGTTTTTTTTATCGGTATGAAAACTCAAAAAAAAAAATGCAAACATTTAATCTCGTGGTCAGATACGTGTTTATCAGTCACAGATTAACGTCGGTTTTCTCAGATTGGGATACCTGGAATTCCACGCGGGTTGCAGACCAGGCCCGTAGCCTGGGGGGGGGGGGGGGTCAACTGCCCTCCCAAAACTGAGTCTTGCCCCCCCCCCCCAATATCACAAGAAAATTGGCATTTACCGCAAAATTCATGCAGATGCCCATATGCTAGTTGGCCCTCCCGAAAACATCTTTGCCCCCCAAAAAACAACTTCCTGGCTACGGGCCTGCTGCAGACTGGAACCTAACCATGAAACTATTCAATTATTATTCGGACAACTAGTTTCATTATATATAACGATCAATGTTATATTTAATCGGGGGGGGGGGGATTTTGTTTTGACAGTTTTTGAGTATTTTTGAAACAGGTTTCGAAATCTGTTGGTTCTGTTATGTAAGATCCTATTCGACGTTCCAAAGTAAATGTACGGTGCTAAGACCACATAAAGATAAGTTTTAAATTTTTTAATTTTACGCTGACTTTGTATTGCTTTAAATCTTCCTAGTGATTAATCAGAAAATTTCACCTTTGACCCCCGCCGTCACAAAGACTAATTTTAATGGTGAAGTTAGCAACTTGACATTTTTATTGAAAGAGTGATAACTTTCAATCATTTTCTGCATATATTCATGATATAAGAATGGTTGTGCATTCACTTTCAGTGCAAATGACCTCATTTGACTTTTGACCCTGAATATCTCGAAAACGCCCCATCGGCGGACTGATTACCACTCGGTATCGTATTCCACGCAAAATTTTAGTCTAGACAAGTTGGGTCTGGTTTTGTGCCCATTTGGTGCCCCCCCCCCCCCCCCCGCACTGAGCCTCCGGTCTAAATCTCCAATTTACCATTGAAATAAAATGAAAGTTTCTTCACCTATCAGGCGCGGATCAAGGGGAGGGGGGACAGGGGGCCACCCCCCCCCCCTCAGCCCCGGCGAGACTGGAATTTTTGCTTTTTAATTGATGATATAAACATGATTTTCGCATTGTCTATGCCAAGGCAATGCGTCAAGGCTCTGGGGATTACAACAAACCACTAATGTATGCGGCACTCTAATGATTACCATTAGTTACAATGTATTCCCCCCCCCTCGAAAAAATCCTGGATCCGGGCCTGCCTATTGTTAAACGAAAACTGTCAATTTCATTTTAATTACATTGACGACATAGATAATGTGTCGTTAAATTGAAAACTTTATAAATATTATTATTATAAATCGATTCTATTTCCCGCTTGGTGTTTGCATTTAACAAGACTGTGATGATTGTTCACAGACCACTTCATTAAGTTTCTAAGTGAGGAATAAACAGAGAGTGGTTTGAATTGGGAGAGGACAATGCTATTCTATTATAACTTTTGATTGCAGGATTTTAACGATTTGGTGCAAATACAATTCTCTGATTTTTGAAAGGTGATAGTTCACTGAAACGTTCGCGACAGTTTCTCCATGGACCGTCTATATACGGTCCATGGTTTCTCTAACACAGTGGTTCCGAACCTTTTTGTGATCGAGTACAACTTAGAGGTCCCGTACAGTCGCCGCGTACCACCTGGTTCCAGAGAAACTCAATTCGATCAAATGTAATTAATGAACTAAAATATAAAATTTAATTAAGTATACAAAATAATAAAAAGAATAGTAACATACACATTGAGAAAATAATAGGTATTATCTTGTGCTAGGCATTAAACATTTTTGTAAAGTAAAAGTAAAAAGTAAAAAAAACCTCAAAATCGATCATGACCCCGAAACGGTTCGCGTACCACCTGGAAGGCCCTAGCATACCAGGATGGAAACCACTGATCTAACCCCTATTAATGTCATTCCCAAATTAAGACAATAATGATTTGGTGCAATCACTGCTCACAAACGGAAATTTATAATGGTTTACAGCGAATACGACTAACAGCATTGACACAGCCGACGGAAAAATATGTCAGATTGAGATACGAAAGTGAAAGCCAGAATCAGAATCGGGTAAAATAAGGACAAACAACGAAAAGCAAACCACCCAAGTTCCAGTTGCTTCTGAAATGAAGCCCCCACCCCCTCTAAACACATCATATAGGGACTAATGAATGACATGGGGTTTAACGTCCTACTATCTCGGCTATTCGAAGACGGGCATACGCCATACAGTGTGCTCTCGGGGAATTTTTGCCCGGGCAGCGGCGCTACGGCCTACTCGAATTCCAAATGCCAAGGGATCTTTTACAGGCAATCCAATGTGTACACGGGACCTCGGATTTTCGTCCCATCCGAACGAATAGGCAGCTGCCTTGTCATCAGGCCCTCCTTCTGCATCACTGACAACGGGAAATCACGCCGAAAATTCGAGATGAACTTTCTCGGCCAATGCAGGGATCGAACCAGTGCCTTATCCACTTAACCACAACAATAGTATTAGCATAAAGAAAACAACCAAGGAAAAAGAATGTCGGTGGCTCCACGGGTTTAGCATCATTTGTAACACTATCTTCGTGATAACAGAGATCAGTTTCGTACATATAGAGTTTATTTACATCGGAATAGAATATAACTACCTAGGAAAAAGAATGTCGGTGGATCCACGCGTTTAGCGTTATTTGTAACACTATCTTCGTGATAACAGAGACCAGTTTCGTACATATAGAGTTTATTTACATCGGAATAGAATATAACACAGCTACATACATATAACGACCAATCTGATTAAAACACAGATCCTATTTCGTTTCGTTTTTATAGTTCAAAATTTCATTTAACTTGTCTTTACTACACTAGGATCTGGAAGAGTTGTTGTCATTGACAAGTTTTGGATGCTGTGAGCTATTAGCCAATAAAACGGTCTGTTACGGTGACTTATTGACCTTGTGTTGCACGGAAATGTGGATAAACCACTTAAAACATCAACGCTGAGTAAGTATTCAATGTCTGGCGTCATAGGGTCAAACGTCGGTCGTTTGACCCCTGACGTTAACTCCAACTATAACTTATCAGATCTTTATTTAGTGTGTGCCATCGAAAGTACAAAGAAACGTAATATATATAGATCTGTATTTTAACCAAATTGAAACAATACAGTTACGGAACTTAAACATAGGCGTAGGAGCTCGATAACAGTTAGATGGACAGAACCCTAAATCCCCGACAAAAAAAAAGACAGTAACGACCTTGTATCCCCCCAAGCAAATTTTGGAATATTTGACGGCTGCAAACACGTTTTCCTGCTATTGCAGCCGGTGAACAAAGCAACTTCAAAGTGGTCTAATATAGCCTAATTAAGGTGGCTGACTCGAATTCCAATCAATCGTTTACAGTCCATGCACTCCTCCAAGCCTCTCTTCTCGTCTCCGTTCGTCACGTAACTGAGTCTCTGTTCGTCTTTCCTCGTTTGTATGTTAGCATTCTCCTTGTTATTTAGGGATCGACAATAGATAAAACTCATGATCATATATGGAACTGTCTTCTTGTCACGTCATAATATTGTGCAAGTCTGATATGCAAGATTAGAAGACCCATTTATGCAAAGCAAGTAAAAGAAATAGATTATATATTGTCTTAATTTTGAAATCACAAAAATATAAATTAGGCGATAGCACGACAATAATCAATTTAGAATTCTGAATCTAAGTATACCGCGGCTACCGCCATAGATTTCCTAACAAAATGACACTCCTGTTCAAACATCATAACTATTGGTGTGTGGATGTTGTGTTGCCTGGCAGCACATGTTTGTATGTCAAGCCGTTTGATATAATGAGCATTGATTACTTCATATAATCGCGCATATCGTAATATAAACAGTGCAGGCAGCATGTCCTGTCTGCAAATTCATTTTAAATGCGAGCTAATCAATTTGTATTGTGGTTGGGAGAGAGAAATGAGTTAACGCCCACTCAACACAAACTAGGTCATTTTAATAATGATATTCGACAGTTTGAGGACCCGGAGAAAACGCACGGAGTTGGACATGTGCCCACCTTGACCCAATAACAGACCTTATGGTCCGAAGCGCATGCTTTAGTCCATTCGATCACCCTATCTTGTGATTCTGGTGTAACGGAGATTAAACTGTTAATCAGGTATTTTCGGTTTATATAAATAAAATAAAACCAAGTACGAACAAACCAAACCGTAAGACGGAATTCAAAGTCCTAAGAAAACGTTATAGGCAAAATAGTATATTCAAGCAAAATAGTGTAATCAGCAAATCGACTGCTCCCCGTTTGTGTATTCGCCGTGTTAATTTAAAGGCAGCACGTGCCAATTTAATTTAAATGCAGCACGTGCCAATTTAATTTAAATGCAACACGTGCCAATTTAATTTAAAGACAGCACGTGCCAATTTAATTTAAATGTGACTTAATCCAGTTTGTACTGTGGTTGGAGTACAGCTTGTATTCTTTGGTCTTGCGGCACGGAACTGGAAATTACAAAATATGTCGCTTAAGATGCGCCTATACTGATTTGAACTTCCAATCAAAATAAAACAGTTTTGAGCAAAGTTAATCAGATAAATTATGTTGCAAATTGACCACACGGTGTCGACTGTCTCTTTTTTGCCAGATTCCGCATAATCGTCTCCTTGGGATATCGTATGAATTGTTTCATACACTTCAGTTATGGCTATGGGTAACAATGTCATCAACGCCAGAGTAGAAACCAATATCAGCGGAAGTGTTGTACGTATTATGTTTGTACCATTGCTGCTTCCGGTCGTGTTAAAGGATCGTCTAAAGTTTAAGCTTTGCTTAATCTTAATCACTACCATGATGTTGAGTATCGATAGAATAACACACGGCAATGTTGACTGAACAAGCAATCCAAAGTAAGTGTTAGTGTTTAATGTTTCATCGTCAATGTTTTGTCCGCAGAATGTCATGTTAACTTGTTCTTCCTTAAGAACCGCCGTAAGAACTCCTATGTTTACCGCAAATGCTACGCAGAAAACAACTAAACACGTCACCCAAGCAGCCTTCTTGGCACAGTATCGACTTTTATGTAACGGTTTCCAAATAGCAATACACCGGTCTAAAGACAGGGCTACAACAAACCAGGGTGAAGTCGTTCGGAACAAGGAATAACACACCAGCCATGCTTTACAGAAATTAAAAGACATCAAATGAAAAGACTCTATAAGGTCCAGGTTATCTAGGATATCTTCAGTTGCTGTTTGAAGTAACACCATGGTATCCGAGATGGCTGTTAGTCGGAGATAAATGGCAAAGGAATGTTGAGATATACTCTTATGAAAGGTCATGACAAATATCAGAATATTGCCAATCAAGCCGATGCTAGCTACGGTACCAACAATTGGGCCGAACTGGAATCGCTCTATATCGGTCCCTTCTGTATCATCATTAAAAACCGGAAATGTTTGATTGTCCCGGAGAAGCGTATTGTTGAAGTTTTCCATCACTTGCGTTGAACAAACCTGTAAAAGATTAAATAATCCTGCATTTTAAAAGTAAAATACAAATATTGTATTCCGTGGAAAGGCTATTAGTGCAACTTTCGATAAAGTTTCCTTAGAAAGTGAATTTATGTTTAGATTGTCACAAACCCAATCAGGGGCGGATGGGGTTGGGAATCGCTAAGCCGGGACTAGGGGGAGGGGGGGGGTAGTGGCTCACCCCGGAAAAAATTTGAAAAATGAACCCGAAATATGCGATTTGGTGGCATATCTGATTTATGAATGAATGAATGAAATGGGGTTTAACGTCCTATGCTTAAGCACCTAACCTGGGCTAATTGAAGACGGGCATACGCCATACAGTGTGCTATGAGGGAAATTTTTGCCGGAAAGAAACTGAATTCCAACTGCCAAGGGTTCTTTTACGTGCTCACCAATGTGTACACGGGACCTCGGTTTTTCGTCCCATCCGATCGACTAGGCATCTGTCCTTGTCAGGCCCTCTTTATGGGGACGGGTACTGAGATAACGTTCTTTCGCTGGGACATAGGCGTGCGGGCACAATGACACTTGGAGGGGGGGGGACGGAACCCGAAATGGCCGAAAAACAGACACGGGCCCCGGTATCCCTTAGATGGAGCCCCCCACCCCCCTCAAGAAAATTGTGGAATATTTGACGGCTGCAAACACGTTTTCCTGTGAACAAAGCAACTTCTAAGTGGTCTAATGCTGCGTTCACACTGGCCTTTAATATGTATCCCAAAGCGCATTGAAGCTTTAATACGCTTCAGATGTTCACACTAGGAATCCGCAAATGCGAATTGAAGCCGTATTTACAAATGCGTATTCTGTCTGTTCCGCTTTAACTAATTCGAATTGGTTACATCGCTTTCTCACCGCAGTGTGAACAGCTTAAAACGTATTAAACTGGAATCCCGCGTTTGAGTTTTGCCCCACCTACTTCCGTTTTACGTCGGATTATTTGATCTACGACGCCGATTCTATTACCGGGCTGTGAATACAGCAACTTCAATTTGGTCCAATATAGCCTACCTGGCTCACCCGAATTCTAATCAAAGAATCAATCGTCGCGGGGTATGGGGCCTCACCCTTCCAGAGGAAATTTTGACAATTTAACCACCACAAACGTCCGTGTACGCAACTCCAAAAGTATCCAATGGTTTTGTAACCGAAATTAAATAATTGGTCCAAAATGTGTCCAACCGGCCCTGCACCAAATTAGCAGTTGGAGGAAACCAGGGTGTCCGGAGGAAACCCACGAGGTTAAGAAGGCGCCCCTATCTCCATGCCACATACGTTCACACCAGGGCTCGAAACCACAGCCGCAAGCCAGAGGTGACCGGCCAGCTAGAGGTCGATGCGCGGCACTCTAGACCACTTGGCCAAAAAATTATCTTTAATGCAAATGGTATAAAATGATTTCATTTTGTAAAAATGACTTACCTGCTAAAAGTTCTCTGAAACAGTTCATAAGAAACGAAACGGTCTTTCCTCGCCTATAAGTAAACGAAAACTACCGGTGTGTTTTTGTTAAAGTGCTTCGACGACAAAAATAAAATCGATTCTTTTTTACTCTTGGTGTTTGCATTTAACTAGACTGTGATAGTAATTGTTAGGCCAATTCATTAAGTTTTAGAGTGAGGAATAAACAGAGAGTGATTTGAATTGGGAGAGGACAATGCTGTACTATTTTAACTTCTAACAAAATTTTAACGATTTGGGCTCATTGTGCAAATACCATTTCAGTCTTATGAAAGGCGAAAAAGTTCCTCATACGTCATACGTTTGGCATCTTTAAATCTAAGTAGATTAATGGGGCTCAACATCCTACTGTTCTGCTCCTAAACTGGGCTAATGGTCAAATCTAAGTAATAGGGTATTCTGATTTGTAATCTATGTTCACACTACTGAGCGATTCCGAACAGCTCACTTTAGTATAATTAATTCCAGTTTTGGTCGATTTGAGACTTGCTAAATCCGGGTTTTGTTGTTAAAATCGCCTAAAACTGATGGTTTTGTTCCACTGCCCGGCCAATATCCCATTCCGAAATCTGACCCACCCACCCATCCTTCCCATCTACTTTACTAATATATTTCTCTGAGCAGTACCATCCAACAGGTTCAGTGATAAAAATACCAGACAGTCGCATCGTGTAGCTTTAAAACTGAATTAGGTTATAAAGAGAGAGAGAGAGAGAGATGGGGTTTAACGTCCACTCAACACAACTAGGTCATTTTGGGACCAACATATGGTTTTAATTTTATTTTAATAATTCGCTTGCGCATAGGGGTCTTTATCAGTGAGAGGAAACCGGAGTGCCCGGAGGAAACCCACGAGGTTTAGAAGGCGCCCTTATCTCCATGCCACATACAATCACACCAGGGCTCGAAACCGAAGCCGCAAGCCAGAGGTGACCGGATACCCCCGAATTAGGTAATAAACAATGTATGGTGACAAAGCCAGGATGTTTCTTAAACCCAGCATTCAATACTCTTACGCGGTCACAACTTTTAACTTTGAGGCCAAAGTCAACTTGTAGCTTTGCGAAAAATCAACACCGATTGCTATTGCCAGAATGTCTCTTAAATCCAGCATTCAAAAGGCGGGAGAATATCCATAGAAGTGATCAATCACGCTGTTTAAACAATGTTATCTCCGCTAACAGGCCAGGATGTTTAGCCAATTAGTTAGCCAGTAATTAAACTTTCAATTATCGATAAAATACTAGGTAAATGGTATATTGTATATTATGCAAACACTGCTGCTTAAATTGTTTCCAATTAGATACTGCCGGGTTTAAACCGCTTAAAAATTACTAACTGCATGTGTTGTTGACAAATGATGAACAAGAAGGTTCGGCTATCGACTGTTGGAAATGCTGTCTGAGAGTATTCAGGCACCGATTGTAGAGATATATAGAGCTGATCAGATACCGCCTATCGCCTGATCACTAGTCTATCCGAACCAAGAGAGGAAAAGTGTCAAATGAACAGACTTGTGAACCTTCACAAAGCCCCCGAGAATTTGAAAAGTAGACTGCCCGATATGTAGTATCTGGCAGTATTTCAGGAACTGATCGTCGAGATAAAACAAGCTTACCAGATACCGCCTGTCGCCAAATCACTAGTTTATCCGACCAGAGAGGAAAGTGACAAACCGACGGGGTGATTGAATCAAATTGGATGAATATTTATGCCACAATATTTTATTAAGTAAACTGCCAGAAATGCAGCCTGTTAGTATTTCAGAAACTGGTCGTCAAGATAATAGCCTGGTCGAGGTACATATTTAGTGGGAAAAAATTCCTACCAAAGCGATTATTATTTCATATGGACCAGTAGGGTGAGTAGCCTTCCAGAAAAATTTTCCCCGTTTATTGGCCTTGGGGAAAATTTTAAGGGGGCTTTTTTGTTTGGACCCCCAAAATCGCCCAAAAATCCGTTAATGTCTATGATAACTCGCTTAATATTCATATTTGGGGTTAATAATGTACTAGGAGCCTATAGGAAATCGATACCAAGGAATTCAAAAATGGCGTAAAAAATGACCTATGACGTCACTGTGAAGTCATAAGTCAAAATGGCGCCCAAAATTTGAAAATTTACCTCATTCTTGAAGTCACCTCAGTCAAAATGGCGCCCAAAATTTGAAAGTTTTGAAAATTTACCTCATTCTTGAATTTTTATCATAATTCACAATAAATCAATTAATATTTTCCTGCCCCACTCGCTCGCATTCAGCTCGCTTTCATTCAATTTTAACCAAACGACGACCTGCAGATAAACTCTGGGCGCATGGTAATGTTCCTTCTCACTTATGGCTCTCAAATTAGCATGTGAATCAATACAAAGGGGAGAATGTGCTGGTGCTCTGGTAAAATATAGAATTATCCGCATTGTCGTCGGTTTTCTCCCCAAAGGCGGGTTCCAGGACTTACCGATTGGTGCTGCAAAGAGCATATTTGGACATTTTGATTCCGCTGCTGGGATAATTGGGGTCTTAAAAGTTCTAGCTTCAATGATGTTTAGCTGTAAACTGTAAAATATCAATCTGTCGTAATTTGTTGTTGGACGTGTCAAGGAATCGAGCTAGAGATGCCGAGACTTACTAAAAATCAACGGAATAAAGCCATGGGAATGTCCCGGGCAGACATGTCTACACGTGCTATTGCCAGACACTTCAATTGTCATCAGTCCACTATTGTAAGTTTAGTGGGACTTGTTCGAGTTACTGGATCAACACGTGACCGCCATGAACGTCCTGGTCCACAACGCGTTACAACCCAGGCTCAAGACCGTTACATTCGGTTCACTCAGCGACTCGAACAGGTGCAGCAGTCGCCGGAATACAGGGACCAGTAAGGGCCAACATCGTACGACGTCGTCTAAGAGAAGTAGGACTCCGTGCAGGGATCATCACCATCAGCGGCGTTTGATATGGGCTCAAGGACACCAGACATGGAGAAGAGTTCACTAGCAAAGTGTGCTCTTCAGTGACGAGAATCGCTTTTATCTTTATCACGCTGATGGCCGTCAACGTGTGTGGAGACGTCTTGCAGACTGCTGCGTTTTCGGAACGAATCGATGGGGTGGGGAAGTGTAATAGTGTGGGGAGGCTTCACATTTTATCACCGGAACAGCCTACACTTTTGCAGGAGTCGCGTTAATGGGTAGCCTACCGCGATGTTGTCTTGCAATCAATTGTTGTTCCGATATTTCTAGCGCAACCACGACTTCAGCACTTCCAACAGGATAATGCACATCCGCATACCGCCCGTTTAAGTATGGTCTATCGGGCTGCTAACAACATCAATGTCTTGGACTGGCCAGCAATGTCTCCGGACATGGCACCGATAGAACATGTCTGGGTCGAGACGCCGACTGAATCGGAGACCACAGGTGCACACCATTGCTGCTTTAGAAGCTCCCATGTCCAAGAATAGAACAATTTGCCCCAGGTCTTCTTTCAAACATTGGTTAGTTCCATGCAACGTCACTGCACAGCGTGCGTAAGAGCCCGTGGGGGACACAAGCGCTACTGACATATGTGTCGTACTTTTGGTTTTAACCCCTCTGACTTTGTACCGTTGATTACAGATTAAACATCCATAAGACTACAATTGTGTTGTTATTGATGTGTTCCCATATGAATATTGTTTACAAAAAGAAGCAAAATAAATAAGATGTGTTTACAGGTTCATTTGTTATACGAAAAACTAAGTGACGCGTTTTCCATGGTGCTCAGTATATAAACAAACATGAATCGTGACGATCAATTAGGATTAATTTTAAAGGCATAGATATGGCCCATGAAAAGAGACATTTTACAATAAATAATTAGTTATATATCTGTTATGCAATCAAATGGATTTTTTGAAATGAAATTCTTAAATTAATTTTAAGGGCGTAAACATCTTGTTTTAGTAGGAGTTACCTCCCTTAGACGTTGTTTATGATAATGTAAAAGACCGGATTATCTAGCCAACATTTCTCAAATGTTGACAACGCATCCAAACTAATATTCGTAGAATATTTTTTCTGGATGATAGAGACTAACCGTTACGGAGATTTCGTCGATTTTCGAGTTCACTGTCGGCCATCTTGGAATTATGTTAATTATGCAAATTTTTCCAAAGACCGATAATGACCGCTTTTGTTATTGGAGTACTAGAGACCATACCTGAGCTGTTCCCAAAGAAATAATTCACGTTGCAGTTTGTTCACATGTAGGCCCCTCTCATATTGTTATCTCTACCCACCTATATAATGATTTTCAGAAAATCTTTTGTCAACCTGGCAGTGTGGGGTCGGGCATTGTCATACTGAAAAACCATCTGTCGACGGAAGCCATGTTGAGCCAGGAATGGAAGCTACGCCGAACGAAGGATAGCGTCAACAGAATGAGATTGCGTTGAGATTGCCTTATACCACCACCAACTGGGAACGGATGATGATGATGACGTAGACGACACCTCCCTCGGAACATTAGCTGGATGGAACCTGTTGCGCAGATGCTGTAGTCGGATGTGGCGATCTTAAGCAGTGGTTGTTATTGGTAGGGCTCCAAGTTAGGTCGATCCGCAACATTAAAGTGTCTGGCGACGGCAACCCATTTAGGCCCCTGATTCAGCATGCCAATAGCCCTGTTCCTGTTTATTGTGTACGGCGATGCATTTTTTCCCGAAGTGATGTATGTTGAAATTTTGGTCTGTATTTAAAGGACCAGAGTGTAGAGAATGCACGTGCAAAATGTGTGACATGAACTGCTTAAAATCGTGAAAAATACAAGTGTTGCGTTTGCAGGAACAAAGTTCATTACCAAGAACTGATATTGGATTCAACCCAGAACTCCACAAAAAGGGACCAATCACAAGTTTACCAGAAATATTTCACGATTTAGGCATTGCGTTTTTAATGGCTTTGGGCATAGAATCGACGTATCAGACTTGTCAGAGGAGAACAGTGGGACGCTACTAAACACCTTTTCAATTTAATCAAAATTTTGAATGCTTGCATTTTTTTTCCAAGTGAAATGTGAAACCCCAAACACTTTGTGCAGGTCAGAGTTCTTTTTTTAATGTGTGTTTGGTCCTGTTGAAAATAAGACCCGCGAATTAATTGCATCCATAGATTTTGTCTCTGGTATTTAATACATGAAAATTTGATAACAAGTCATCTATGGTGTTGCCGCCTATATACAAATCACTTTCTAGATTTGCAATAACTCCCCCTGTAGAAGTCGACCAAAAACCACAGTATTTCATTGAGTATCCTGATAGAGGAATCTGATAAAATGTATTTGTTAAGTCAGTTACTTTTCGATGAATCATTGTACGGTAGTAAGACGGAATCAATTCAGAAAGGCACCTGTCTACCGCATCCTTGGGTCCGCAATGGTACCAATTTTACCTTGAACGCCAGCAACACGCATTTGACATTTGATCCGACTTGTCTAAAACAGGGGTTGTGGTACTGCCTTAATTATTTGATCTAGAATCCCCACCCACCCATTTCCACTCCAGCCTGTTTAAAAAGGCCCGCCATTTAGAATTGGTTATCAATTTATAAATCAATTCTGATCTAAATATGTATCAAATTAGGATTGATTACCTGTGTAATAGCCGAAATTTAAACTACTTAACCAAAAAATTTCTATTTTCAAAATGGCCGACTTAATCTTTCTCAATTTTCGGGAGTCTCTAACTCTATATAACGAGACCAGTCTGTCTGATTCCAGTTCCAATGGAGGAAGAATAAAGCCTACTTTCATTATATATCATTACGTAAGCAGAACTTCTTACCTTTACTGTAACCTGAAGAGCGAAGGCTGACTTTTTTACCCAATGACTTAAGGTGTATAACCGACCCACTTGATTACGTTGTCTACATTCCCCTGAGTTGTACATACGACTTTATACAGTAACATTGGTAAAATATTACATATCTGCACGCAACGATTCATAATATACCTTGTTGGCAATTCCCTGATCGAATAACAGTTGAATATACGGCTTTATAGGTAAAGTATTACTTTAAAATATGTACGCTACGATGCACAATGTATAATTATGAATTAAAGTAATATTTTATTCTCGCTTGGAGAAGCAGTCTTGCTCTGTGAGTCCTACTAATCACCAACAATAACCGACAATCTATCTATCTAGTTGGTGTTTAACGTCTGCTTCCACTTAAGTTATATCGCAGACAAGACATATGAGAGTCGAAGCTGCTTCCTGTTTTTTAGAATATGATTTTGCAATCATTCGATTAAGGCCTTAGGCCATGGATTAGGTTTTAGTGGGAAGTTATGTCCTTTATTTAATAAAAGCATATCGTTTGGTGGATGATCTCTTCTGCTTCTGGATTGTGGGATTTATATCTAGGTGCCAGGCCTGTCTTCTCGTGACCTCCCCTTACTCCACTATCCCATTTTTGGCAGAAGATTGGGTGGCTCTAAATATCCCTTATTTGGAAGAATAGTTTAACCCGTGCGCATTAGATCACAGACCTGCCGTTCAGTCAAGAGGCGTGGTTTGGATTATCCTCTTGTAGGGTCGCCTGTTCGATTTCGTGGGTTTTCTCCAGGTCCCTCGGTTTCCCCCATCAGCTAATTAAGAGCCCTGGTTTGGGTCTAGTGGACGTTAAATCCTCTCTTTACAGTCTTCTCGGAGGAGTAGTCTCGGGTACATTGTTATGGAAGCGTCGTCTTTTATGATTCTTTGCGGTCTTGTTAAGGTGACGTATCTTTAAGTCCTTTGTGTATCTTGGAGTAGGGTTGGGCATTCTGGTATTTACTATGAAAGCATGTGGTTTTCTATGACAATTGAGTGTCAAATAACCGAATCTACTGAGATCAGTTGTCTAAATTGGGTATTTCGATTAGATCATGCCATTGTTCCAAGATGGCGGCCAAATATACAAATTTTTACGGAATTCTACCTCTATAGCATATGCTGGATGGCTTCTTATCTCTTGTTCTATTTTTTCGGACACACTGAACACGATAAAGGGGTAGTCTCGGGTATATTTTTATTGATAGAATTATTTTTCTTTGTGAAGCATCAAGCTTTATGTATCTTTAAGTCCCCAATGTATCGTCGTCATATTCCAGGCTGGCTTGCCAGTTGTGCAGGACGGAGCCTTGCCTAGTTGATAAGATAAAAAGCTTGGAGTGCACCTAAATTCGACAAAGAGTATGCTGAAACGCCGCTTTCTGGACAAAGTTTGTCTGAGTGGCACATGTCCGTGCCACATAAATACATGATGTTTTCAAAGAATTTGCTACTACAATAGATAATTAACTCATACCAGCAACATTTTAAGAAGGAGAAAAAGAGAAATGGGGTTAAACGGCCACTCGACCCAAAACGGAAATTTTGAAACTAATATATAGTTTAATTTTATTGTAATAATTCACCAGCGCGTATATGTCTTTAGCATTGGGAGAAAACCAGAGAACACAGAAAATCCCCCAAGAATGCCCGTTTTCATTAGCCCATTAGGAGCAGAACTGCAGGACGTTAACACCGATTCCAATTGACTTCATGAGCCTTTTATCCACATTTCCTCGGTATCCCCAGTGGTTTCATTCCATTATACCCCACTAACCCCTGTGTTACTCTATGGGGGAGACAAGTTTTTAAATTATCCGTCCTTGATGATAATTCTATTTTTAACGACCAATTCCACAAATCGTTATTTGCAAAGGAAGTTGGCAAAGGGAAGTAACTCTCATGGAGCAAAGTTAGGGGTTAGCCTTAATAAGAATAGTCCAAATTGTTCTAAATGCGAAATTAGAAACAACAAATTATTTAATATTCTATTAATGAAGACTGGGCGTTTATATGTAGGTTCAAGAGTGTTATTGACAATCGTTCGTCAGTTCCCGCAGTTTTACGTCGAGGCAATATCGTAGAATGGTGAGCACGTGCACGCTGTATCATACGGTCTGTCATCTTGAGTCAACTTGAGTCGATTCGTCGGCTGAACGTGTAGGAGTAGGTTCGTCTGTCCAGCCTCGTGGGTTTTCTCCGGGTCCTCCGGTTTCCTCCCACTGCTCAATACCCCTACCCGAATATTGAAATAATATTAAACTATGTGTTAGTCCCAAAATGACCTACAATGTAGTTTGTTTTGAGTGGATGTTAAACCCCGTTTCTCACCCCCCCCCCCCTCAAGACGTGAGGGTGGTGGATTGGTAAGGCTCACAAAATTACGTAATCGTTTTAAAACGAGGGGTTTTTTTTATTTTAATTAATGTAAATTGTTCAAAATAAGATGGAGATTTGTATGTAAATTGTGTATGTTGGTTTTGATAAAAGTTTTTATTTGATTATTGTAAACTCAGCTGGTTACTAGTGTCGTCACAATGCCATTATTGTGTTATGTTATTTGTTGGTCGTACTAGAAAGTACGGAGTTTATAATGAGATCTCGCGGTTGCCTATTACGTTAGAGAGGTTAAAGCCAGACTGACACTTGCACGACTTTTGGCCACGAATTTGTCAGCCCATCAGTGTCCACATTGACACGAACTGGCACGACGAGTTTACGCATAGTTTGTGCATAGTTTGCGCAATGTTTACGCACTTCCCGCATTGGCACGACGAGTTTGCGCAAATCGGACGGTGTCGTGCCGACTAGAGTCGTGTCAATTCGTGCCACGGAATCGTGCAAGTGTCAGCCTGGCTTTAGTCTGTTAGGAGAACATTTCACTTCAAATCTCTGTTTCTTATCACGTTATCTCTTTTGTAATACCGTAATGTGATCTAGGATCGAACAGTGCCAGAGCTGCTACCTTGCTATCAGATCGATCTACAGAAACATGATGGTGGATGCTTAGATAATAATAATAATAATAATAATAATAATTTTACAAGGGTAGCAAATTAGGCCTGAGGCCTTTTTCAAATTTGGCCCTTGGCACAGATCGTGCGAATGATTTCGATCATTACTGCAGGAAGAAACCGAAGAACTCGGGGGAAACCTGCCTGATCGGACGGGAGACCGAATATCCCTCTCACTTACAACGATAAAGTTCATGCCCTGAGCTGGGATTGAACCCTCGTTGCATTGGTGAGAAGCCGCCTCTCTATCGCCACGGCTATCCGACCAGATAATCGGCTATAAGACATGAGATATAACAGTGTGACCATACCCCCTCGTATATTCTAATACAAACTTACATCCCACTTCTACCTCGTTGCCATTGGCAACCTTTGATAAAACTGGCCTGTTTATTTCCAATACAGGCTTAAAAGTATCCGTGTATCAGAAATGAACAGTACACTTTTTAAAAAAAAGTACTGTTCATTCCCGACAAACGAACACTTCTACACTTCGACAATGAAAAACACGAACTATTTGTCAATTTAAATCAACATTGATGTTGTGATTTCACCGGGAATGATGGGTTTCTGATATCCGATATTTAAGACAAAATAAAAAAAAAATTACCTTTGGTACAGTACCATAATGCGTTTTAGATTAATTTTTAACAAGGGACTTGCAGAACGAGGCTAAACGATACTGGAGAGCATACGCAATAAATACTATGTAGACTGGAATAACCAGGCGTATTCGCCGAACATAACTGATTTAAAATGAGAGTAAAGACGGAAATGATTGAATGTAAATCAGTTTATATACATTCATATTACATTATTACATGCGTTGTGGCCCATTTGTGTCAATTTCTAGGTCCCAAATATTAGCGACTTCGCTCCTTTAAGGTTATTGAGGGTGTAATGCTATAATATGCATTTATGTCATGTTTGGTGGCATTTGTGTAGAACTTTTCACCACAAGAATTCCATAAGATAATAGCATTCATTATTGGGAGGGATACCCAAGCCCATTGGATTCAGTGGGTCGAATTCCTATAGAAACCAACTTCAATCCATGGTCCGGGAGAATCTGTCATGAATTTTACCCCACTAAACAACCAGGAAATGGGTCATGGCGGCCACCTTGAATATTCAAATTTCCGCAAGGGTGTCAGGGTAGCATCATCCGGATTCTTAATCTACACATAGAGAAGATATATAATCCACCAAAAAACGCTTGATGGGCTATATTTCCACGTCAAGGCTTAAAATTCGGTTTGGCTGACGGACTATGTATATTTCCACGTCAAGGCTTAAAATGGGTTTTGTCTGGCGGACTATCTATATTTCTACGTTAAGGCTTAAAATTGGGGTTGGCTGACGGACTATAAATATTTCCACGTGAAGGCTTAAAATTAGGGTTGGCTGCCGGACTATATATATTTCCATGTAAAGGCTTAAAATTAGAGTTGGCTGCCGGGCTATATATATTTTCACGTCCAGGCTTAAAATTGGGGTTGGCTGACGGACTATGAATATTTCAACGTCCAGGCTTAAAATTGGGGTTTGGCTAACGTACTATATATATATTCAACGTCCAGGCTTAAAATTGGGGTTTGGCTAACGTACTATATATACATGTATATTCCATGTTAAGGTTTAAAATTAGGGTTGGCTGACGGACAATAAATATTTCCACGTGAAGGCTTAAAATTGGGGTTGGCTGACGGACTATAAATATTTCCACGTGAAGGCTTAAAATTGGGGTTGGCGGACGGACTATATATATATATTTCCATGTAAAGGCTTAAAATTAGGGTTGGCGGACGGACTATATATATTTCCATGTAAAGGCTTAAAATTGGGGTTGGCTGACGGACTATATATATTTCCATGTAAAGGCTTAAAATTGGGGTTGGCTGACGGACTATATATATTTCCATGTAAAGGCTTAAAATTGGGGTTGGCTGACGGACTATATATTTTTCCAGATGCTGAAGCTGCTAAACTCACAATAACACCATCCGAGAATCTAGAGGCAGGTGCTTCGTCTTTAACAGTACGGTGTTCACCTGTTTCTAACTCTGCTTATACTAGTTCTTCTTCTTCTTTTTGGTGTTTAACGTCTGCTTCCACTTAAGTGATATCACAGACAAGACATAGGAGAGCCGAAGCTGCTTCCTGATTTTTAGAATATGATTTTGCAATCTTTCCATTTTGGCCTTAGTGTATATGGTATACAGATAAACAAACGCACCCTGGTACAGAATTCACAAACAACGCGCATGGCAGTAATAGATGGCACAGGGACAACTCCTGGTACAGGAATAACAACACCTAAATACACAGTGACTGGTAACTATGATATAAACCAACAACCAACGGAAGGCTTCCTACAAGTTGTTATAGCTGATCCTGATTGTAAGGATGCGGTTGAATATCAGTGTATAACAACTGGACAACCTACTATAGCTACTAATCCAGCAACGTTACAAGAAGATAAAAATGTCACAGTTCAAAGTAAGTATATTATGTATATCCCATGAATTGGTGACATGTGTACAGTTATTTAGTATACGAAGAATGGATGTCAGTTCAAAGAAGTATTAGACTGTCGTCTGTATAGGGAAAATGTGCTTAGAAATCGATTTTTGTTGCACCCCCCCTGGGTCTAAAAAATTTTGCCATTTTCTTATAGTACAAGGTTTCTAGTGATGGAAAATCTATATTCCCACCTTCAGATAATGCCAGTTTTTAAAATATTACCCATTTACCCAGGGTCTCGGTCAATTTATCATGCATGTCTAACATATGTGTATAATGCTATTTTTATAACACGATTTGATGAAACAGGACTGAACAAAAGAAGTATTCCTTGTGTATATAATTGTACCATGGTTATTGTATTAACTGTGTTACAGAATGTTACATGATATAAATTACCTTATTATCTTCTGTGATATCACTGGAAGCGGACGTTAAGTAAAGCTATTTGACACAAACTTTACTCACACCTTATTATTAGATCTTAAATAAACTTGGAATGCAGTTTAATATTTCTTTAACAAAATAGGGGGGTTGGATGGCTGAATGGTTAGCGTGCCCACGCTCTATCGTAAAGCCTGTCATTGAGTCAACTGGCGTGGTAGGATCGCCTGTTTTCTCCGGGTCCTTCGGTTTCCTCACACTGCTAAAGACCCCTACGCGCAAGCGAATTATCGAAATAAAATTAACCACGTGTTACTCCTGACATGACCTTGAATCCTTGATGTGTTTGCACTAAAATTCCATTTAATATTTTATAGGTGATCCCAGTACGGTAGAGATGGTTAAATTTCCAGAAAGGGTGAAGTATGTTGTTGGTGAAATGATCGAGATTACGTGTCAAGGAAATGTTGGAAATCCTGAAAAATTCTGGTCCTGGGAATCCAAGTCAGCCGGTGATTCATTTTTTAACCGAATAACAGAACATATAACGAAAGGCCAGGTTGATCCACCAATATCATTTCGATGTGGATATTATTCTAGAAGTATATTGAACTATTACGTTGGTGAAGATGATCACGGTCTAGAAATCAGGTGTAAGGTCGATAACTCTGATCTGTACAATGCCAATCAAACTATCTACGTAACATGTAAGTGAATGTCAAAGTACTAGCAACTATATTAATTACTCTTTCATGAACACCTGGTATCACTTTTTTTGGTCATGCTGCATGTTTAACATTTTCCATTATTTGCTAATTGATGATTTATTATATATTTCTGATTCAAACAAACGGTTGATTAATGAGAGCAAAACAGAAATGTACGTTAACACTTTTCTTAAAGGAGCTAAATCGCTAATACTTGGGACCTGGAAATTGACCCTAATGGGTCACAACGCATATAATAATATAATCTGATTGCATATACACTGGTTTACATTAAATTGTTTCCGTTTTGACTCTTAATTTCAAATCCGTTATGTCAAGCGAAATACGGCATGCGTCTCAACCGTATTAAGTATTTGTAGTGTCTGGTTATTCTAGTCTACTGGGCATGCCCACCAGATAAAGTATAGTCTCATCGTTTGACAGGAGTTGTGGAATGAGTCTAGCCTCGTTCTTTCTAGTCACTTGTAACAAGTGACGCTAAAACGCTCTATGGTACACGATTCGTGTACCAATGGTAAACTGTTTATTTTGTTTTAAATATTGGATATCAGAGGCCTACCGTTTCCAGGTAAGATCACAACATCAATGTTGATTTGAAATGACCAATAATTCGTGTTTTCGATGTCGAAGATTTTGGAGGATTTTGAGTTACGGACTTAGGTCCTTTAATCTATGGCTCTATGATTGTCATTATAATTATGTGATGTTACTTGCTTATCGGTGATATCACGTTGGTGGAAAGAGACGTTAAGCAAAGCTATTTAATTCGTCACTTACTGTTGTTGGTCATTTAAATTTTTACGCAATTCTTACTTAAAATGGCGTCGCAATTCGATGCTATAAATTGATCTCTAACAAACAGGTGGTCAAAGGGTTTTACTGCGCACGTAATAGATCATAAGGTCTGTTAATGAGTCAGAAGTGATGTGTTTTCGATTCCTTGCGTGTATATTACACGCCCCCTGTCCCCCTCCCCCGTCTCTCTCTGTTTATCTGTCGGTCTGTCTGTCTTTCTCAGAACAGGTTAACTGCAGGCCCGAAGCCAGAAACCAAAATTCAGCCGACATAGGGGGGCGAGGAAGATAAATTTCCGACAACAAATACTCAATGAACAAAGGTCAGGAGAGTGAATTTAGGCCTCTATATAGCCTAGGTAGAGATGCCATCGACCCGAGAACACAACCGATAATATAACGTGACATGCTTATGTGGCGAATGGTCGGAAAATTAAGAGTTTCCGTCCGACACTAACTATCTCTCGGTCGAATTTGAGAGGATATGTCGTACTAAAACTCTCTCCCGGCAAAAATGCGAGCATAGCTAACCAGCGATTTTTTTTCCGACGCAGACAGAAAAATTCCAACAGAAACGGCCATGGGGGCGGATCGCACCTCACTAGCCGCGGCCCGCGGGCCAGGTTAACTGTCAATATTTGATTGGTAAACCTTTGTTAATAATTGTAGGTAAGGGACCAGCATCTGGTTTCTCTATGAGCCCTATTGCGAGTGGTGTTATTGGTTTTATATGTGGTATAATTGCCATGGTAATTGTTGGTGTGGTATATCATTGCTTCAAGAAAAGGCAGCCAGTGTTAGTCATGTTAAACCTTTTATTTTATTCCGTTCGGAATCCGCGCACAATGGTTGGATGGATATGACACCACGGGACCTATCAGACTACATCTTTATGGGCAGGCGCGGATCCAGGGGAGGGGGGCAGGGGGACCGTGCAACCTCCCCCCTCAGCCCCAGCGAGACTGCTGTATCTGCTTTTTAATTGATGATATAAACATGATTTTCACATTGTCTATGCCCAGGCAAGCGTCAAGGCTCTGGGGATTACACCAAACCACTAATGTATGCGGCAATTTAATGATTAACATTTGTTACAATGTATCCCCCCTCCCCACCTCGAAAAACTCCTGGTCGCCTTTCATATATGTGACATTTCAGAGGTAGTTTCTAATTTAGATAAAATTTAGACAGGGTTGAAGTGTCCAATTTTGAAAATCATCATCTCCTCACAAGCCGTCGTCGTGGGCGTGCCCTTTTTGTCATTTCTGGGTTACAGGGTCGTTGCTACACTACCTTGGCAGTCCGAAGCCCTGACCTGTATCCGATTGAGCATATACTGGCAATTCGTGAGCCTAAATCTCGTCGGGGGGGGGGGGGGATCTACCAGTGCAGAATCGTGACACTTGAGCTCAGGCACCACACGATATGAAATGAGCAGATGGACGCAGGTTCAGATCTGACCTCGCATGCAGTCAATGAGTAGTAAAGCTCAACAGGTGATCCAGACCGGTGGAGGCTGATTCAGATATTGACTTTATTTGCTCTTTTGACGGTTCTATGTACAACTTGAAAATGAAATAAAATGAGCTAAAATGTAGGGTTTTAATCTCGACTGAATCCGATTAAATCGTCCGCTGTCTTTCTTTTATGGAGAACGCTAGACCAAAGACGGTCCTTAATTAGCATTTTATGACGTCATATATGACGTCATATGTGGATTGTGGGTTAGGATGTGGGTTAGGGCTAGGACCTTCAGATTTCGTCAGAGTCTCGTGATGTAGCCCTAGCCCTAACCCTAATCCTGGGCCAAGCCTAACCCTTACCCTAACCCATAATCTAGGGTTCCCCTTCTTTGCTGGTTCCGTACAGCGCGTAATAGAGCTAAGATATGTTATGATAAAACATTAGCTCTATATATTTAAACAGGGGTGTGGCAATACGTTTATTTCAGTCTTACACCAAGGACCATTGAAATTTGTGTTATTTCAGACGTCAGCCGAATAAGCTAAAGGGAGATAATATTTTGCCCATACCGTTTTTTAGGTCTTCGAATTTTGTCAAATGGTTTTGGATTGTTCGCACTTGGTTTTAATTTATTCCTGATTATGTTTATAGTAATACATCTTTAACACCAACGTCACAACAACCAACAACTACAGCATCTGTGTCATCTAGTAATACAAATTACCAGGAGTATGAAAGGCAATCACCAGTCACGAACCAATCCACAGCTACGATAGTGTCACATGGTATTGTACCGGACGACCATTATGTAAATCAGCCGTTTGGTCAACAAAATATTAGAAATGAGTATGAAACATTGAATGACACCACCGATAATATAGGCACTATCTACTCTTCATTATAATCATATTAAAACTTACAAGATTTACAAATCTGAAAATGACCACATTCCACGTGACAATCTTAAAATGACCAAATTCCATATGACAGTCCTAAAATGACCACATATGAATGTTTACTCATCATTATAATCATATTAAAACTTACAAGATTCACAAATCTGAAAATGACCACATTCCACGTGGCAATCTTAAAAAGACCAAATTCCATATGACAGCCTTAAAATGACCACATATGAATGTCCCAGTAAAATAGCTAATATTCGTACATTCAAAGAGCGATAGATAAATACTTTCCGGCGAAGAATTACACGATAACTGGAATGTCGTATGAAGACTGGACGCGTATTTTGACTTTTACCCCCCCCCCCCGCACTAATTGTATTTGGAACGTAAATATGAATATGTACAAAAAGATTTAACAAATTTTTAAAGTATATATTGGACGCTTACGGCTGGCCCCCAGATCCATTTACTTGATTTGATAGTTGTTTATTTTTTGCACTGTCTGATATCTATTTTGTCCGCAGGTTTATCTTGTATATTTTTGTTTTGCGTGTAGTGCGGTCCTCCTGCACTTACTATTAGAGTAGAGTTTTAGCCCTTCGTACTGCAGAATGTTCTCGTGTCGGGCTTTGCTCCTGTTTGCTCACTACGTGTATTATTTTGGCGGTTTCCGAGATTCTGTCCGGATTATCGCCCTTATTGATAAATGGCAGACTATCGCCATTGAAGAGACGACCACTGTCAAGATTGGTCGCATTATTTTTTTACGCCTTTTCCATAAATCATTTTAGTGAAGCCTGTTCCACAACAGGCCCGGGACTGTCGGCGCAGTAGACGCTTACGGCTGGCCCCCGGATCCATTTACTTGATTTGATAGTTGTTTATTTTTTGCAATGTCTGTTTTCTGTCTTTTCCGCAGGTTTATCTTGTATATTTATTTTGTTTTGCGAGTAGTGCGATCCTCCTGTACTTACTATTAATAGTATTCGGCCCGATATATTGTATTTCGTTTTATGGACCGTATGCAGGAGGAATGTTTGCAAGAAGTTGTATGACGCGTATTGTGTCTAATTTTTACTCTGTCCTTTTAGAGTCTTGAATTAACATTTCGGTCCGTGTAGGACAAAACAGATGACAGTTTTTTAATGATGAATAAAAAATCACACCAGCTGCTATATTTTTAATGATGAAAAATTAATAAACAACATATAAAAAACAGCTGTTGTATTGTATTTCGTGATTTTATTATTATCCACTCTCACAACAAAACGGCAGGGGGGGGGGGGTTGTTAAATGGCAAAATGGTAAGCACGTGTGCGCTGTATGATCAGGTCCGTCATTAAGTCAACGAATGTTGTTTCGTCGATTCCCCGGTGGTATGTGATAAGGAGTAGGGTGGCCTGTCGAACCTAGTGGGCTTTTCTCCGGGTTTTCCTGATTCCTCTCACTGCTAAAGATCCCTACGCATAAGCGAATTATTGAAATAAAATTGATCCATGTGCGAGTCTCGAATTTACCTAGTTTGTGTCTAGTGGACTTTAAACCCTATCTTTCTCTCTATCTCTCTTATTTATTGTACAAAGCCTATCTACAGTGCCGGACTGAGACGAAGAAAGCCCCCCCCCCCCCCAATCCGCCACCCTCAAACTGGAGGAAGATGCAAGTTGAGAACAGACTAGGATAATGTATAGGCTAGGCTTATGCTAGTGTCCAAAATATTGTCCACCTTGACCGGTGGCTCCCGAGATCTTGAGGCCATAGTTTATCTATATTGTCGCATGTAGGCCCTAGTATGGATTGTGGGCCTGGTACTGCTTTATCATAAAGTCTTTCATTGAGTAAACTGGCCTGGTTTCGAATCCCCGGTTGTACGTGGCTAGGAGTAGGTTCGCCTGGCCAACCTCGTGGTTTTTCTCCGGGTCCTCCGGTTTCCTCCCGCTACTAAAGACCCTTACGCGCTAGCGAATTTTTGAAAAAAATTGAACAATACGTTAGTCCCGATAGACCTTGTTTGTGTCGAGTGGACGTTAAACCCCCATCTCTCTCTCGTTCTCTCCCTCTCTCTCTCTCTCTCTCTCTCTTTGTGACGAAAACGGGTATTTCTGGTTCGCTTGTGGGTAGGAGTTAAATGGGGTTTAGCGTCCTACTATTCTGCTCCGACTTAGCTATAGAAGACGGGCATATGCCATACATAGACATTTTGTCCGGACAGCGGCGATACAGTCTATTCTTACATCGAATTCAAATTGCCAAGGGATCTTTTACGTACACGGGACCGCGGGTTTTCGTTTTATCCGAATAACTAGAATAAAACTGGTTATTTTATTTAATGTTTATTACATCTGTAAGATTTCATCCAAAATAATATCACTGAAATAAAAAAAAGATTATTAAATGTAAATGTTCAGATATTAAAACAATAAAATGAAGAGACAGGTCGGGAGGGTGGGGGTATCAGTCGAGAGAGGAAGAGAGAGAGGGGGAGAGAAAGAGAGAGAGAGGGAGAGAAAGAGAGAGAGGGAGAGAAAGAGAGAGAGGGAGATGGGTTTAACGTCTAATCGACACAAACTAGATTTTTCGGGATTAACATATGGTTCACTTTTAGCTTTGGTCAACTGAACACAATTTAGGTAATTTCTTGACTAACACAAGGTTCAATTATATTTCAACAGTTCGCTTACGCGTATGTGTCTTTAGTAGTGGTTGGGGATTACGGTGGCTAAGTGGATAAGGCGCTGGTTCGCTAGCCTGGAGGTTGAGTGTTCGATCCCTGCATTGGCCGAGAAAGTTCATCTCGATTTTCCGGCGTGATTTCCCCTTGTCAGTGATGCAGAAGGAGGGCCTGACAAGGACAGCTGCCTAGTCGTTCGGATGGGACGAAAAACCGAGGTCCCGTGTACAAATTGGAGTGCACGTAAAAGATCCCTTGGCAGTTGGAATTCGATATAAGAGTAGGCCGTAGCGCCGGGCAAATTGGAGTGCACGTAAAAGATCCCTTGGCAGTTGGAATTCGATATAAGAGTAGGCCGTAGCGCCGCTGCCCGGGCAAAATTTCCCTCATAGCACACTGTTGGCGTATGCCCGTCTTCAATTGGCCCAGGTTAGGTGCTTAAGCGTAGGACGTTAAACCCCATTTCATTCATTCAAGATAACATTAATCAAGATAGTGCTGTGGCCACACGATTCATCGCATTAATAATATATATATTTTGGAGATACTTTCCTGCGTAATCACCAAACCTATTTACCATGCCGACCGCGTAATTAAAATCCTGCTGAATATTTGCCAGCGTAAATGAGTGATATTCGTGTTTATTTCGATTCCAAGGATTCATATTTGTATATTTCAAACATGGTTTCCGATTGTCGCTGGTACACATTGGCGTGCACGTAAAATATCCCCTGAGAGTTGGAATTCGGTACAAGAGTAGGCCGTAGTGCCGCTGTCCGGGCAAAATTACTCTCATAGCACGCGGTATGGTGTAAGTCTGTCTTCGTTAGCCCAATCGAGCGGAACAGTAAGGCCTTAAACCCCATTTCATTTCATTTCATATTTGTGTGGCGCCTATTAAGATAATTGTTTACCCTCTGTTGGGTTAGCCACGTTAATACAACCACCTAACTTGAAGATTTATAGTTCTCACAGTGCATGTTTTTTCGTAATTTGCCAATTAATAGCCCCTCTACATTCTGGGTGATTCCCCGTCCCCACTATTCCCTTACACACACCAAACAACAACCTTCACGACGACCAATAAGGGGCAGTTGGTCAGGGGTTACGATTGCTGCAGGACAGGTGCCCGAGAGTGGTGTTGTGTCGCGGAGCGTGTGTCCGCTTCAAGCCTAGCCGTAAGGTATGTTAATAAACTCACCTAATTAACCGGTGAAGTTAGACGGGCAGTTAGCATTATTGGTAGTGGAAAGAACAGCGTTACCGCTAGTGTCTACATTATATCGACAGCCGTTGGTATCAATTATGTACTGAGACATGTCGGTGTTTTGTCCATAGATGTTACCAGCACTATCCTTAGTATACTGACTAAGATCGTTAGGATTCTGGTAGTAGGTAGTACCATTCTGGACGTAGCTCTGTGTATTGTCAGCGGCCACGGTTATTTTTTGGCCATTGGTATTGGTAAAGTAAAACGTGCCATCTCCGTTAGGATACATTGTTTGTCCGTTTGAAGTCTGCGTATACACCTGACCGTTTTGGTCGGTTCGGTACGTTCTTCCGTCTGATGGATTAACGTAGTATGTGTTAGTAGTTGGGTTACGATAATAAGTGATTCCGTTCTGGACGACTACGTCTGTTCGTTGTCCATTATTGTCCAAGACGTAAGATGTTCCGTCTCCATTGGAATAGATTTTTTGTCCGTTTTGCCCAAAAGTGTATTGTTGTCCTGTTGGACTGGTATAGTAAGTGATGCCGTCGCTAGGATTAACAAAGTATTGGGTACCATCGGGCTGCGTGTAATAAGTAATACCGTTAGTTGGGTTCTGATAATATCTTAAACCATCTGGGTTGGTGTAGTAAGTGACGCCGTCGCTAGGATTAACATAGTACTGGGTACCATCGGGCTGCGTGTAATAAGTAATACCGTTAGTGGGGTCCCTATAATATCTGGAACCATCTGGGTTGGTGTAGTAAGTGATTCCGTTTTGGACGAAGCTCTCTGTGTTGTCAGCAGCCACATTAACTTTTTGTCCATTAGCATTGGTATAGTAAAACGTGCCATCTCCATTAGGATAAAGTGCTTGTCCATTTGCACCTCGCGTATACACCTTCCCGTTTTGGTCGGTTTGGTACGTTCTTCCGTCCGATGGATTAACGTAGTATTCGCCAGTAGTTGGGTTACGATAATAAGTGATTCCGTTCTGGACGACTACGTCTGTTCGTTGTCCATTATTGTCCAAGACGTAAGATGTTCCGTCTCCATTGGAATAGATTTTTTGTCCGTTTGACCCCAAAGTGTATTTTTGTCCTGTTGGACTGGTATAGTAGGTGATGCCGTCGGTGGGATTCGTATAATATTTGGTACCATCTGGATTGGTGTAGGTAGTGATACCATTAGTGGTCGTACTGCCGTCAGGATTAACGGTAACCCGATTACCATTCTGATCCAAGGAATGTTTATTACCCTGGCTGTCAGTATAGTACGGAGTTCCATT
The DNA here is from genome assembly GCA_917208275.1 of Patella pellucida. Classification (NCBI taxonomy): domain Eukaryota; kingdom Metazoa; phylum Mollusca; class Gastropoda; family Patellidae; genus Patella; species Patella pellucida. Next base: position 73,054,032 of record OU795040.1, read on the forward strand.
AACTTTAGTTACAGTGTACTGCTTACCATCGGGTAAGGTGACTTGTGTATTACCACCAGCATCCACAGTGTAAGGACCGCCGTATCCGCTGGTATTTGGGATAATTCGGTTACCAGCAGCATCTGTAACGAAGACGGCTCCAGTGGTTGGATCAACAAGAGCACCGTCTGCCCTGACTTCATATCGCTTGTTGTTGGGATCATCGTAGAAGGCGGGTATTTGCGGCTGTTGAACTGGGGCATACGGATTAGGAGCGAAGGTTGGCTGTTGAGCTGGAGCATACGTATTAGGAGCCAAGGTTGGCGGAAATTGTTGGTAAGGCTGTGGAAATTGCTGGGGAATCTGTGGAAATGGTTGAAATTGCGGAAATGGTTGAAATTGCGGGGGAAATTGTGGAAATTGATTGAAAGTTGTTTGTAATGGTTGGGTAGGTGGTGGTTGGTATGGTTGGGTAGGTGGTGGTTGGTATTGTTGGGTAGGTGGTGGTTGGTATTGTTGGGTAAGTGGTGGTTGGTATTGTTGGGTAGGTGATGGAAATTGTTGAATGGGGGGCTGGAATTGCTGGGGAGGTTGTGGGAATGGCTGGTAAAGCTGTGGGTATTGAGGAGGTGCTCCATATGGTGAATAAGGATAAGGGGAGTAGGGATACAATCTCTTGGAATTTGTAGCATTGCCTCCTGATGCTGCCAAAGCAGTTACATTTTCAGTTGGCAATTCTTCTAAGTCGGTCGCCAAACTTTCTTGCGTCGCTCCAAACTTATCAAACATATCTTTAAGGCTGCTTGCTGTATCAGTCTGTACTTCTTCCTTGGTTGATTCTGGAGCAGTCTGAACCGTGGGTTTGCCATTATCCATTAGTTGTTGTAATCTCTCCTGTAGCGTAGCCATAGGAGACAACTCCTCCACAACAGTTGGAGCACATGAAACGGCACTAAAGCCTATCAAGGCTATCAAAATTAAACTCCTCATTGTTGGTGACAACTGAAATAGAACGGAAACAAACTTGATTACCCAATAGAGATCATTTGCAGAGTCACACCAAAAAATACTCTTTAAACAAGCGACTTCAGGTTTAACATGTTAACAGTACAGTTGTACTACTTCAGGAATCCTTTCTTAGTGATGTAGAAAAATGTACAACAGAACCACTGTTGTACGAACATGCGAGCAATACCAGCAGAAAAAGGTTCAATCCCATGTGTTTTCAAGTCTTTCTAACGATGCAAGAGACCGGGAGAGAAAGAGAGAGGGGGAGAGAGAGAGAGGCATATAGTGATAGAGAGAGTAAGAGAGATGGATTTAACGTCCAATCGACACACACATATGGTCCACTTTTAGTTATATAGGGAGAGAAACCATAGAGAGAGAGGGAGCAAGAGAGAGAGAGAAAAAGAGAGAGAGAGAGAAATTGGTTTTAACGTCCACTCGACAGGAAACCAGAGGACCCGGAGAAAACACATGAGGTTAAACTAGACAGGGGACACTGCCCCTTGTCACGTTCATTCGGGGATTTGTAACCATGCACTTGAATGACAGACCTTATGATACAAACGCTCACGCGTTAACCGGTAGCCGCATCGCAAATGTATGGTCGTAGGTACATATCACTTACTGTCATACAGTCGAGTCTAGATGTTGGTGTACCGGATTATGTCGAGATTTAATAATAATAATCGCGTAAAGGGTAGCAAATTAGGCCTGAGGCCTTTTTCCAATTTGGCCCTTGGCACAGATCGTGCGATTGATTTCGACCATTACTGCAGGAAGAAACCGAAGAACTCGGGGGAAACCTGCCTGATCGGACGGGAGACCGAATATCCCTCTCACTTACAACGATAAAGTTCTTGTCCTGAGCTGGGATTGAACCCTCGTTGCATTGGTGAAAAGCCGCCTCTCTATCGCCACGGCTATCCGAGATTTGCCGAGTGGGGAGAAAGTATGTGATAAATCAAAGCGTACATATTTATGATTTATTTCGCTCTGATCAACAAGTAAGTAATCATTATCACAAATCAAACCCTCAACAATTTGAATAATATTTGTTAAAAAAAATTTTGTGTAATTAAAACCTGTTCAAGATTGATTTGCCGCGCGTATTTTCGCAAGATACAAGCTCTCAACTTTATGATGGATACACAGGAGCTTGGTGAATACAAAGGTAGCACAATCAGTGCCGGACTGGTGGGCGGAAGGCCCACTTGCCATACCCGTGACAAGGCCCACGAGCAAATGGCGGGCGAAGCCCATCTACGAGCGCCACAGGCGCGAATGCCGATTGCGTGAACGCTCGAGGGGGGTCTTGGGGAGTTCTCCCCCCCCCAAAAATTTTGAAAAATAGACAGCCGCAAACCCATTTTCAAAGCACCTCAGGCCAGAACAGCGGATGGAGATATATGATGACCTGCGAACACTTTAATCACACATCCTCGAAATCCTTTCCCTTCCCTGTTTCCTCTCTTCCCCTCTTTTACTACCTTTTCTTTTTCTTTTTTTTAATTTTTTCTTTGAGGCTTAGGCCCATATTTTTTTTCGGCAAGTGGGCAAGTGGGCCCAGTCCGGCACTGAGCACAATAACAAAGAGGCACCGGTGGTTATGGCCGAGAAAGTAACACCCCACCCGACCCCACTCTTTTCAGTAGTGCGGGACAGGTGGTCGCGGTGTCTAGCCGGTCGGGACAACAAACCGAGGTTCCGTCTAAACCAATGAATGTTTGGAAATTATATTTATAGCACGACTTGCATGAGTTAACAGGCTTAACAACAGAGGCCGAGGCCGAGGTGCTAAACCTGTTAACAAATAAACGAATAAAGCGTGCTATAAATGTCTTGAAACACTGACACCTGCTCAACATCCTCGTTGTTATTGTACGTACTACTCTATATGATTTCTACTAAAACTAGCCTAAACCAGCAAAAGTGTGCAATAACACTGATAATGTCTAGTTATCGCACGGTTAGGGTAGCTAAATCTCTAACTCAAGATCATCCAAAAACTTTGTTAATTAAATTAACAACATTGATGCTGTGATCTTACCTGAAAAAGATGGTCTGATATCCAATATTTAAGACAAAATAAACATTTTACAATTGGTACACGAATCGTGTACCATAATGCGTTTCAGTCCAGTTGTAACAAGAGTCTCGGGGAACGAGTCTAGAGACATTGCACCAAATCAAACACCGTCGCCATATTCTAGAATATTCAGACGCTAGAAAATTGCATTCGATTGAGACTGCTTGCATCTTTTCACCGAACATAACTGATTTAAAATTAAAGTAAAAACGGGAACCATTGAATGTAAATCAGTGTATATACATTCGTTTTAAATTATTATATGCGATTACGCGTCGCGACCCCTTTGTGTCAATTTCTAGGTCCCAAGTGTTAGCGATTTAGCTTCTTTAAGTTCCACTTAACTTACTAGAGAGAAAACAATCTGCTTGAAAAGAATGAATGAAGATCTGCCGTACAAGTTACAAATAGTATTGTATATGTCTTACCTGAACCAATCCCAATTGCCTTATGCCAGTTTTTTTAAAGGTATTTATACCAACGCTATGCCAACGCACTTTTTATATTATTTGTGGGTCATTGACGAGTATATCCTTAATATTGCGTTTTATTCCACGTTGATTAGCTCGTTGATATAAGATAGTCACGTATATTACTTTTTAAATTACCAATGTCACCGGTTTCATTATTTGTATTATAAAGGTGAGAAATCGAAACAATATACAATAAAACCGCAACACCTGTTTTTTTTCTGAATTTGGATCTGATCTAACAGTTTGATTTGTTTGTTTTTTGTTTGTATAATATTCAGAGTGTAATTATTACTATTATATGTCATGTACACGGCCCTAATGAGCTGTAGTGTCCAACGACTAAAGGGGGGGGGGGGTGGATGGCCGGATGGTTAGCACGTGGTTAGCATAAAGCCTGTCATTAAGTCAACTAGCGTGTTTTCGAATCCCCGGTGGTACGTGACAAGGAGGAGGGTGGCCTGTCCAACCTATTGGGTTTTCTCCGGGTCCTCCGGTTTCCTCCCACTGCTAAACACCCCTACACGCAATCGAATTATTTAAATTAAAATCAAATTTTAGTCCCGAAATGATCTATTTTTTGTCGAGTGGACGTTAAACCCCATCTCTCTCCCTCTCCCCCCGTCCAAATTCCCTAGAAGTCTATTTCGGGTGATAGAAACGGAATTTTCTCTTGCTCATGTCATTCGGGTTGATGTATGGTTTAATTTTCTCTATAATTATGATAATAATAATAATAATAATAATCTCGTCATCTTACAAGGGTAGCAAATTAAGCCTGAGGTTTGTTTTCAATTTGGCCCTTGGCACAGATCGTGCGAATGATTTCGATCATTACTGCAAGAAGAAACCGAAGAACTCGGGGGAAACCTGCCTGATCGGACAGGAGACCGAATATCCCTCAATTACAACGATGAAGTTCCGCTTGCGCATATTTGGCAGTGAGGGGAAAATGGAATATGCGGAGAAACCCCACGATATTGGGCATCCGACCCTACTCCTTGTCACATACAAGCTGTGAATCGAAACCACGCCACTTGACTCAATGACAGGGCCTGTTATGCAACGAGCGCGTATTAACCATCGATCAGTAACCCCCTTGAGTTTATAAGAATGATGCCTCCGCGGAAAGGTCTTAGTTTTTTTGGCATAGTGCCATAACAGTGAATATTTCAGATGTTTAAAATAAAACCTAGGAGGATTAAGGATATGGGTTTTGTGCCATCGACAATCGTGTTTCACAGTTATAGAGTAATATCTGTTGACGGAGGTAAACCACCATTAATTTTCAACATCTCAGTACCGAAATATTGGAGTGCCCACTATATTTAGATAGAAACACTACCCACCCCCGTATTCCGGCTATTTTGCTTATACGTATTGACTATTTGGTATAGAATTGATGAAGATGCATTGAATTTCTATTTTCACTCTGATTTGGTGTCAGATTGAGACTTGTAAGGCGGGAGAATACAACGAGTGAGAGGCTTTGTTTTGTTTTTGCACGGACATGATATTCTGATGATCCCATGATGCCATATTTGCTGTGGACTAGCAGGGAGTTCTCAAAATAATTTAGGGATTACAGCACGCAAATTGTAATACACCACTGATTTAAAAATAGAGTCAATGGAGAAATTAATGGTGGTCTGCATCCTGATAGGGAATCGTGGAGTAACAGGGAGTTCTCAAAATGATTTAGGGACGACAGCACGCAAATTGTAATACACCACTGATTTAAAAATAGAGTCAATGGAGAAAGTAATGGTGGTCTGCATCCTGATAGGGAATCGTGGAGTAACAGGGAGTTCTTAAAATGATTAGATTAAGGAACTACAGCACGCAGATTGTAGAATACCACTGATTTAAAAATACAGTCAATGGAGGAATTAAAGGTGGTCTGCATCCTGATAGAGATTCGTATTCAGACGAGTTATCGCCTACTTAGTCCCTGTTTATTTGTGAAAGCAATTTGCCATATTACATACGCCTGTTCTAACAATCATTTGTCGATACGCGCCATGTAAAGTTAGTAACAAATGTTAAATAATCTTAGCTTACGTTTTAAAACCAAAAGTGAAAACTTGTTTATTTAGTCACTATCATTAACACTCCAAAGTAAAAACATTTTCTAGCGTTAAGAGCATTCTCTAGTGGATTTAATATTTGCCTGATACAAATATATTAGGCAGGAAAAGAAAGGTTATGTCGGTACTCTGAACAGACGCATTGCTTAAACTTGCCAAATGTTTGTATCGTATATTTGTGACCAGAATTGAACCCGCGAAATGTTTTCAAAAGCGCAACCTGACTTCTGAGATGGTCATGCTGCACGTGTTGTTCACCGAGACCAGCCCTATCAAATGCACTCCCATACTTGGTCTGAATCGTTAACACTACAACGTCAGCAGCATGTCGACTCACCACAACTCAGAGGAACCAAGCGCTTGGAAGACTAAAAGATTGCCACAATGCCAAAGCCGTTGCCAATCACTACAAGGTCAATGTTCGGACCGTCTACATGCTTCAGCAACGCTTTCGGGCCACTGGCACCACGGATGAATACCCCAAACTGGTAGGCCACGGGTTACAACAAGGCGACAAGATCGCAATATGTTGTGCAACAGCATGTGCAGAATCCTTAAACACAGGCATCTGAGACAGCACGTCAGACAGTGGGGACACACCGAAGACCCACCAGTACTGATACAGTACGTCAACGTCTCACCAGAAAGAACATCCATCGCTATAGCCCTTACCTTGGACCTACCCCCCCCCCCTCGCCATCGACGTGAACGTCTACAATGTGTCCAACAACCCCAGAACTGGCGATTACAGGCAAAGAGGAACTGTTCTGATCACAGATGTGGGTCGATATTGCGTATCAACTGCAAATGACAGGACCACAATATGGCATCGACGTGGCCAGCGTTATTATACTGGCCAATGTGTCATGGAACTAGAGTTATGGGGAGGTCGAAGCAAATTGGTTTGGGATGGAATCGGCCTGGGCCAGAGAGCGAGTCCTGTGGTGTTCCAAAATCTTGGGCCAGGGAGAGGGGCAGCTTCACAGCAGTGCGTTACATCGATCAAGCTCTCAGACCCCAATGCATACCGCATTTCGGACGCCATCGAAACAGCGTATACATAGTTACTCGGGACTTTCTACAGCAGAAGAGTGTCAACGTTCTGCACTGGCCAGTCCTTAGTCCGGACTTAACTCCGTAGATAAAATGCTGGCTCAATAGCGGGGAGGCAACGTCTTCGAGAAATTCCCTCGGGTTGTCTGACGGGATTTCCCCTTGTCAGTAATGCAGGACGGAGGGCCTGACTAAGTCAGCTGTCTAGTCATTCAGATGGGACGAAAATCCGAGGTCCCGTGTACACATTATTAGCGTGCAAGTTAAAGAGTAGCAAATTGGATTCGCTCCTCGGGTAAAATGTCCCTCGCAGCACACTGCATGGGTATGCCCCTTTTTATTAGACCATTCGGGGCAGAAAAGTAGGACATTAAGTCCCATTTCATTTCATAACTATGATAACGCTTACCAGAACTAATGGTTGTTTCGGCACTGGTGGTAAGAGGCGATGTTACGGCCTATGAATGTATATTATATCTTGTTCAAAAGATGACGAATGACCTGTAGCATAAGGCCTGTCGTTCAATCAACTGGCGTGGTTTCGATTCCCCGGTTGTATGTGCCACGGAGTTTGGTCGACTGTCCAACCTCGTGGGTATTCTCGGGGTCCTACGCACAAGTGAATTGTTGAAATAAAATTGAACCGTATGTAAGTCCAGAAATGACCTAGTTTGTGTCGCGTTGACGTTGAACTCCATCTTCTCTGTCTTTGTTTAAATGAAGTCTAATTTAAATACAATACGAGGCTTGGCTGAAAAGATCTAAGCCTATTTGTGAACGACCTGGTTTCTATTTATTTTTCTACACTTTGGCCAACTATGTTGCAAGGCATAAATTTCAGGAAGACATTTTCTTCAGCCACCCTTTAAAGAAAGTCGTTCACAGCTGACATGTCACCATCATTACTAGGAGAAATGAATGATTGTTGCATTCCGGTTGAAAGTGATCAATCCAGGTCTCATCCATGGTAACAAATTCTGATCAAAACTTTATCAGGATTTTCTTCAGAATGGCACAGATAATCACGGGACCGCAGTAAAGAGCTTAGGGCACTCATCCATCAGAAACTCTTGTCATTCCTAATTCGTTGGCGATAATGAACTCCTCTAGACGTCTTCTCTTCCATGCTTAAATTCCGCAGCCTACTTCTTTTATCGGAATGAGCATCATCCCCTAAAGTGGAGATCGTGTTGGCATGTATCTTTGTTGGGGGATTGTCCTTTTAGTTGCAGGTACTTGGGACGGTTCATATGATGGTCTGATACGAAGACAATAATAACACTACAGCTGCAGTTCTTATGTCGATGATTCATTCAATGATTGTATTTGTTGTTGGCAAAAGTTTGTTTTAACCTATCTGTTCTATCCTTTTCAGACCCTGGACTTTACAGCCAACCCTAGTGCTTTAAAGGGGGCCAGAGAGTAAGGGGCCAGGCTTACAAACCAGGAGTTCCTTGGTTCGGTCCCGGTGTTGACCTGGAAAGTACCTTCGAGGTTTGGCCTTGTTGCTTTTTGAAAGTTAGACCTACCCCACAATCTTATACAGGTCACCTAACCCTTTGTCAGGTACATCCCCACGTGACTTATATAGATAACAGACCTTACGATCTAAATCGTATACGTTAGACAATTCGGCCACCCAACATCAGTGGTTGGTGAGGGGGGGGGAGAACACCCAGAGAATATCAAATCAACAAAGCACTCATTTTCTAATACCGCCCTTATAGAAGTCATAATATGTACAGGTATGTACAACTAATAGAAGTATATGCCTTTATTTTCCGGCTACAGCGAATACTTTGGCCACAGATCAGTATTGATTTCCCCATTGACTTTAATAATACTCGTCTCTTACGTGTTTTCCTCAATTTTCGATGGGTACAACGCTTTCTGCCACAGATGGAGCAACATGTGGCAAACTCTTGCCCAAAACTATGTATGAGGTTCACCGTGAAAAACTTGAGATACACAAGCTGGAAGTAGAGACACATAAACATGAAATTTTCGACCCTACATTTCAACCTACCTTCCGCCTCAAAATCATGAATATTCGCCAAAACCTGGCACCAAAAAGTCAACAAAATCGCCATGCAAATGTGGGGAAAAAGAGAAAGTTAGAGAGACTAAAAATAACTTTCGCTGCTTATAGAATAGTTGTCCCCCCTTAATCCTACTAACAAACGCCAAAACAAGAGTGTCCTACCTCAACTAGGACGATAGTTATTGTGTTCTAAAGTGTCGAGCAGTCACATTTTTAATAATCTACTTACACCTAAAAAGAGCTTTAATATTAACTAAACACCGAGGTTTACGGCGCCCATTTAACAAAATCAAGGTTTCGATCGATGTTATTATTCACCACCTTGCTTAAAATCATCAACAAAAGCTCAGGACCGAACGAAGTCATAGGTTTCGTTTTAGCGTTTCACTTTAAATGTCAGTCTTGAAAAGGTTTTGTCTTTCTAGATCTCTAAAATTGTAAGCGCTAAATCTGCCAATACATGTCTTTTTACTGTCTTCAAATCCTATATAAATTGGTGTTTAAACATTTTTAAACCACTATAATCAACTGTCTGGAAAGAGAGAACTGGGGTTTAACGTCAACTCAACCCAACTAGGTCATTTCGGGACTAACATGTGGTTTAATTTTATTTCAATAATTCGCTTGCGCGTAGGAGTCTTTAGCAGTGGGAGGAAACCAGAGTGCCCGGAGGAAACCCACGAGGTTGAGAAGGCGCCTCTATCTCCATGCCACATACGCTCACACCAGGGCTCGAAACCACAGCCGTAAGCCAGAGCTGGCCGGCCAGCTAGAGGTCGAAGCGCGGCACTCTAGACCACTAGGCCATCCCAACCCCCTACTGTCTGGAATTCGGATGGCCGATATTTAATGGATTTGGACGCAAGTAAGATTTAAAATTTTAACGATAAATTGGATAATCGAGACTTGGTCAAGATGACGATAACTGTAATTACTTCCCTATTTGATCTCCTTGTGTGAAATAAGTTGGTTCATGTTTAGATAATTTTAAAGGGACTGTCCCGATTTGAGCAGAGTCTGAAAAAAAAGCGCCAAAATATAGCGGAATTGTGTATTTACCAGGTCTCAAAATGTCCTCTCAAAATATTTTTAGAGTTATATTTAATGAATGACCCATGTGCCGTACTTGATAACAAAAGGTATATTTCACATACATATTATTTTTATAAAATAAAAGTCTGGTTTGAAAAGTGGTCTCCATTTCCAGATGAAAACTCACAGGTTTAAGTTGTTTGAAAACGTATCACATGTATTAAGTTAGTTTTTCGGCCCTGAGGTAGAGAATTTTAAGGGATTTTAACACAACATTAACCAGGATTATTATCCAAAATATTGTCGGAATTGCAACTTTAATATAAAACCTGCCAACGTTTATTTTTCTGTCTGATTTGTTTAATGCGCAATTCCTGGGCTGCTTCGTCCATCTGGTCATGTTCTCCAATATCGCTGACGTCACTCTCCGTTTCAGGAGGAAGGTCAAAGTTCACTCGACGTGTTCGTTTCTTTCTATCACTGAAATACGATTTCTCTGATACATTCGTTGGTGTGTTTGAACGTGCTGTTCTATACGGGGAGTGGTCCGAATGAGTGGAATAGGGCGAGTGTTCAGATGTGGACCGTTTCCAGCTTCCGTCGATTTTGCCGACGTCTCTACTACGTTCCCCGGATCTTTTATTGGAAAGATTGGATTGATCATATTCGGAAACTGAATATGGCAAGCGTTGCTTGCGTGTCGGACAGGTGGTGCCAAAAGTTTCGGCATCTTCCACACGACCCCTTGTTAATCGTGTTGACCGCTCGGAGAGTTTGCTTGGGCTTGGCGAAGTCCTTTCGAATTCCCCACGATGGTTTCCCTCCGCAGCACGTATTGTTCCATTTAGCCGTTTTGTCGTGTTTGAATTGTGGGGGTAAGGCGAAGATGGCGCACCACCAAATTCCGCCACATCGTTCACATCACAATAATATAAATCGTTTCCTACAAGGAACAAGTCTTCATTTCTATTTTCACCATACACAGATGCTTCCCTGGTATCACTCTTCTTTCTAAAACAGCAACTGAGAACGAAAACATCATTATATTAATTCGTATATTAAAAAATTAAGGAAAAGGAAAAGAAATGGAGTTTACGGTCCACCCGACACTAACAAGGTCATTACGGGACTAACATATGGCTCAATTTATTTTCCTATTCGCTTGCACATAGAGGTCTTCAGCGGTGGGGCATGGCACATAGAAGTAGGAAAGCGACACCACACCACTTGACTCAGTGACGGACCTCATGAACTAAGTCACAGGCGTGGATCGATTTTACCCCCTCCCCATCAAGAATTGAGGAAAGCTCCAACCAATTTGAATAATTGGAAAATCATAGGGATAATAGTAAACAATCTCCTGATAATACGATAAAGCACTTCTAGGTGGTTCCATGCAAACAAAGGAATGTGTAACTTATTCATTTTTAGACAAGTCCTTCACATGGAAAAGCGTGAAACAGGGTACCAGTACCATGTGAAACACCCGACAGTGGCAACGCTGCCTCCTGCACCACGATGGTAAACCAGTACGAGGGGCAAGGGTCGTTATAATAGTGTATATTTCTCTCGTCAAAAGGCAAAACCTAGTAACTCACTTTTCTTTTATTTTGAGAAAACAAAGAGAAACGTAATGAAGGAATATTAAACCCCAGCTCATCCATTGATTCGCTATTGAGTTACTCGGTTTGCTGTGGTATACTAGGCAAGTGAAGGAAGTTGCTAGGTTGTGTCGTTGGTGTAACTGCTTACAAAATCAAAAGATTAGAATAACTAGTACAACAACAGGAAGCACACACCCTTATAACAAAACATTTGGACCTATCTGAATTTTGATAAAAAAAAAGTGAGTTACTAGGTTTTGTCTTTTGACGGGAGATATAATAGTATTCTTACCACATTATTAGAATAGTGATTATAATGATTATAATGACTCCTGCTACAACACCAGCGGCAATAACTGAAATTAGTAATCATAGCAACGTTACCTCCGTTAAAGATGCATTATGTAAGAGCTGACAGTTCTCACTATAATAGTTAAAATAGATAATGTAATGGGAATTTGTTAAAGTTTCAGTCAAATTACAGTGTAGTCTTGAGATGCATTGCTACCGTGGTCAATCGTATTTAAATCTGTTGAGACCACCTGATGATCTTATATATTTCAAAAATTCGCTTATGTGTGTGGGTCTTCGAAGTGAGAGGAAACGACAGGACTGGGAACATACTCCTTGGCACAAGCACCATTCAGCCCACCAACACCCTACTAACCAGTAGTGTAGGACGTGGGTTGGGGTGCTGGTAAGTGAAAACTTATAAACGTTCGGATGGGACAAACACCGAGGTATCGTGTACACATTGACGTACACGTGAAAGATTCCTTGGCAGTTAGAATTCGATATCAGAGTAGGCCGCAGTGTCCCTGTCCCGGGCACAATTTTACTCATAAAGCACTTGGCGAATATCCATCTTCTTTAACTCAGTCGGGGCGGAACAGTCAGACGTTAAACCCCATTGCATTTCATTTTACCACTGTGACGAACAGCTGATATTTTTATTTTTAATCACATAAATAAATTACCAGGTATAAGTTCTGAATTCGTTGTCTCTGAAATGATTGTTGTGGTAGTATCTTCTTCACGGATAGTGTTTAATTGGACAGTAGTTGACGCTGCAGGTGACGGCGATGGTGGTGTCTGGCTTGGGTACAAAACGGTGACTGGTGATACTGTTGTGGATAAAATTTTGCCAGATGACGGTGAATCGGATGATGATGATGATGATGATGATGGTGAACTTAAAACGGTGACTGGGGATGCTGTTGTGAATAAACTTTCTCCAGATGACGGTGAATCGGATGATGATGATGATGATGGTGGCGGTGGCGATGGTGCTGGACTTAAATGGGTGACTGATGATGCTGTTGTAAACGTTGTTTCTCCAGATGATGGTGACCCTGTAATTGATAATGATGATGATGATAGGGGTGATGATGGTGCTGATGGTGATGTTAATTGGCTTGTTGATGCTGTTTGTAAGAGACTCTGGGATGGTGTCGGTAAGTTTTCCGTAGTTGACGTTGTAGATGCCGATGTGTCAGGTAGACTAGAGTTACTAACATTTTGATCACAGTTGATGGTTATATATGTATCTATAAAACAAATAAATATTTATTTGGTACTGGGGTTGATATTATCGCTGAAGTTCTCACTTGTACTCTAAAATAAAACTCAAAGGAAATGATTACATCCATCCAGGAAAGGATAACATCCACGCTATATCCATTGGTTTCGTGTAACAGACTATTAGACACTCCCACTAATTACAGGTTTCCAAAACCACGATGCATGTTAAAGCTAAAATCGTGGTGATCCTATCAGGAAAAGAAAGAGAGAAACGGGGTTTAACGTCCACTTGACACAAACTAGGTCATTTCGGGACTAACATGTGGTTCAATAATTTGTGCAGATACATGTACGATTGTATACCTGATCTCAATGTATGACAAGAACTGATAGGATCACCACGATTTTAATAATGGCATTATTTCAGTAATTCGCTTGCGCGTAGGGGTCTTTAGCAGTGGGAGGAAACCGGAGTTCCCGGAGGAAACCCACGAGGTTGAGAAGGCGCCCCTATCTCCATGCCACATACGCTCACACCAGGGCTCGAAACCACATCCGCAAGCAAGAGGTGGCCGGCAAGTCAGGCCTAATTTGCTACCCGTGTAAAATGATGCGATTATTATTATTATTATTATTATTATAAGCTAAAGGTCGAAAGGTGGCATTCCAGAACACTAGGCTATCCCAACGTCCGCTTAGCTCATAAAACCTGTCATTGAGTCAACTGGCGTGGTTTCGAATCCCCGGTAGTACGTGACAAGGCGTAGGGTCGCCTGTCCAATCCCGTGGGTTTTCTCCGGTTCCTCCCGTTTCCTCCCACTGCTAAAGACCCCTACGCTAGCGAATTGTTGAAATAAAATTAAACAATATGTTAGTCCCGAAATGACCTAGTTTGTGTCGAGCGGGCGTTAAAACCCATTTCTCACTCTCCCTCTCTAAAAGACGGGGTCGATTGATATAATTTATTAAACTGTATGTATGTACTACGTATTACACACAAAACTGTTGCGATCCTTGAAACTTTAAGTTTAAGCTGCATATGTTGGAGCTCTTTCTAAGAGTAAGTTGTAAAGGGAGGTTATCAGGCTTACCTGAATCCTAGATATCGGGATAATAATTGTGTCGCGCTTTGAGCATAAACTTGGTTTGTGGGTATAGCGCATTATAAATGTACTCATTATTATTATTATTATTTTTTACCTCTGACATCTGCTATAACTTGTAAACAAAAACCAGATGACGTCAAGGAAGAAACTGGCCTTTTTAAGAAAGTGAATAGCAGCGAATCATCTTGAACGATTTGTCGGGTGAAAGTTGGTTCTTCTTTACAGACAACAGAAGACGTTGATGATCCAAACACCACACTCACATCATAGCCACAATTATTAACGTCGTCAAGGATACGCAATGTAACCGGAAACATACTGGACTTGATTGAATCTGTTGGTGTTTTAATTAACCGAACTTCACACTGACAGTTGATGTCGTTTATTAAAGTGGAATTCACGGGTATGAAGAATTGTCGACTTGGATTACTTTGACTAGTGCACGGAGGAGCTGAATAAAACATAATTAAAAATAAAATAGGAATGCATATATACAAACGCATTTGAGGTTATTAAAAGAGAGAGAGAGAGAGAGAGAAATGGGGTTTAAAGTCCACTCAACACAACTAGGTCATTTAGGGACTAACATATGGTTTCAATATTCGTCTGTGCGTAGGAGTATTTTAGCAGTGGGAGGAAACCGGAGTGCCCGGAGAAAACCCACGAGGTTGAGAAGGCGCCCCTATCTCCATGCCACATACGCTCACACCAGGGCTCGAAACCAAAGCCGCAAGCCAGAGGTGGCCGGCCAGCTAGAGGTCGAAGCGCGGCACTCTAGACCACTAGGCCATCCCAACCCCCCAGGTTATTAAAAGTCTAATCAAACCAAATACAAAAAAAAGGGGAATAATATCTGTTTAAGTTACAATTTCATTTTTTCTAAAAAAGTCAAACTATATTTTATTTCTCTGTCTTTCGCTCAATAGGTTGTCAACTCACTATAACACGTTTGATGTTGAAGTTGACAATGATATTTTTGCCGATTTCTCAGCTGGCAATGGTGAATTGTAGGATTAATAATGAATTGTAGGATTAATAGGATTCGTCTTTAACAGTCACTGTTTATACTAGATACCACATATTTTAGAGCTTTATTTTAATACATTTTAAAAATATAACATAAAAATATGAAATTGTAACTTTAATAGATGTCGAATAGAAAATGTTACAATTTTAAGATATAATGGACATTTTACCATTTTCAAAGGTGTCTTTTACGTGTACACCAAGACAGTTGACTTTTTAGCCAGACAGGGGAAACCACGCCGAAAAATCCAGATGAACAGATCAGCGAGTTAGCTTTGTTTTCTCCCTTTTTTTGGTGGGCCACGCCTGGAGATACCAGTGCAACCCGTGATGAGGGCGGAGCAAGCCCCGACACCTCATCTCGCTCCACAAATTAGTTTAATATCAAAGTACCCCATTGGGGTACGTATCAGCCACTTAACCAACGTGGATCCTTATTTTAAGACTGAAAAAAAAAGGATTAATAAAATGTTTTATTTCGTTACTCACCTACAAAATTACCAACACAAGATTGCTCTAAAATAAAATTAAAAAGATAAACGGTTGAAAAAAAGGTTTTTAGTTTTTAAATAAATCGAACGTTTGAAATATAATCTGTATTTATTAAGCATTAAAATCGTTGATTTTATTACAACAAAAGAAGTTGATGGTCCGCCCTCTCTTCTCAACTCCCGTAAAACGGCAACGCCTAGTAACTCACTTTTTTTTATTATCAAAATTGAGTTAGGACCAACTTTTTAATTACTAGTGTGTGTGCTTTCTGTTGTTGCACTAGATATTCCAATCTTTTAATTTTGTAAGCAGTTACACCGATGACACAACCTAGCAACTTCCTCCATTTGCTTAGTATGCCCCATTAGTTTTCCTTTGTTTTCTCAAAATAAGAAAAAGGTGAGTTACTAGGTGTTGCTTCTTGATGGGAGTCAAGACAGCGAATTGTAACACCGTCATTTAAAATAACAGGATTTTCAAGCATTGTTTAGGTGATACAGGACTGTCATGGGACAACGCCTAGTCGTTCGGGTGGGACGGAAAAACGAGATCGCATGTGCTATTTGGGAGTGGGTCAATTGTGCCTGGACAGCAATTGTCGTTGGTTCTTTTATGTACACATCAGTATATATACAAGACCTTGGTTTTTCGTTCAGACGTTGACAGTGGAAACTTTGCTGGGAAATTTGGGGGAATTTTCTCGTCAAACACGGGCATCGAACCACGGTCAGCTAGTTATCATGCTGAACAGTAGCAAAGAGGTAAATGAACACCAGGATCGAACCCTCGGCTTCTTGGTTAGTGAGACATTGCCTTTTCCACTGAGTCAATCTGATTAAAACACAGATCCGTTTCGTTTCGTTTTTATAGTTCAAAATTTCATTGTACTTGTCTTTACTACACTAGGATCTGGATAATTTCATTGATGGGCTCTGAATGACGTAAGTCATTGGCCAATGAGACGGTCTGTTACGGCGACTTCCTGGCCTTTAAAAATACGGAACTGTGGGTAAACCGCTAGAAACGTCAACGTTGGTTGATTAATCATTGTCTGGTGTCATAAGGTCAAATGGCGCTTGTTTGACCTCTGACGTGAACTCGGATCTTGATGTAGTGAAGGTCATCTAAAGTATCAATAACCGAAACGAAATAAAGATCTGTATTTTAATCAAATTACCACAATGAGGGGTTGGGATAGCCTAGTGGTCTAGAGTGTCTCGCTTCGACCTCTAGTTGGCCGGTCACCTCTGGCTTGCGGTGGAAGCGGACGTTAAACACCAAGTACATGTACAAACAACGAGTTACAATGACTCTCTAAGAATACAAAATGAGAATGTTTTAAACTACCTTACCGCTACTGAAGGTTATCAAACATCCTGCTGCGACCAGAACATAAAACATCACACCCATGCTCTAACTACAACCACTTGCTAACGATATTGAAACCGTATTTGATACAAAACAGTCATTACAAATATGGCTTGTTAACGTCTTCTGGTTAATGTCGTGTGATATTCACGCTATTACAAAATGTACCTGAATAGATACACATATTAGCTTACTGTTTATATGTGCGAGTACTCACTATATACGCTTGCAATACAAAGCTTAGCTTTTATTCCCATATAATAGAGAAAGTCAACAGAATGACTCGATACATTGCCCTCAGAATAGAATAATAATAATGCGTTTTAGAATAATAGCCTCATAAACTATCTGCTAATGCTTTTTGTATCGACCCCATTTACTCCGTCTCTATATCGATACACGTTATTCGAGTATAGATTGGAAGTGGAATGAAATGGGGACAAAACGTCCTACTTTTCTGCAACAAAGACGATAATGGAGTCGTACATGACGTACACGCCATGAATACATTGTGGCCCAGAGTAATAATAAAAATCTCGTCATTTTACAAGGGTAGCAAATTAGGCTTGAGGCCTGTTTTCCATTTGGCCCTTGGCACAGATCGCGCGAATGATTTCGATCATTACTGCAGGAAGAGACCGAAGAACTCGGGGGAAACCTGCCTGATCGGGCGGGAGACCGAATATCCCTCTCACTTACAACAATAAAGTTCTTGCCTCTCTATCGCCATGGCTATCCGATCATCGAATTCAAACTGTCATGGGGTCGTTGACATGCACGCCCACGCACACAGAACCACGGTTGCGGTTTCTGTTCCATTCACACAACTAGATGATAACTCCAGATACTCTCTTTGCCTACTGTCGATGGTTCTGGACGAAGGGGTTGGCTGATGTCCGTACACCAGTTCCTTCATAGCCCACTGCATGGTGCATGCTTTTCTGCCTTGGCGTAATAGGGGAAGACAAGTAAGGCTAAACCGGTCCGACAGAGTTAGGGGGCTAGGGAGATGGGGGGGGGGGCGGAAGTACTCCTTTCTCCAGTTTATGGCACCCCAAATCAAGAATTGTGCTTCCGCCGGCCCTGCTTAAAAGCCATATGTCATTTATGTTACCTTGATTAATCGCCCACACAATTCTTTCGTAGCCCGCTGACTTTACTCTGTCGTGGTGACCGAGACTGAAAAACTCTGTGATTGCGAGTTCAGTCCTCGACGCGACGGTCATTCTGAAATCGATCCATACCTCCCATCCCTTCCGGAGCCACTGTCTCTCCGCCGTTGGACAACCTCAGCCCCTAAACCATAATATATCTAGGGGATCACGGTGGCTAAGTGGATAAGGCGCTGGTTCGCTAGCCTGCAGGTCAGGTGTTCGATCCCTGCATTGGCCGAGAAAGTTCATCTCGATTTTCCGACGTGATTTCCCCTTGTCAGTGATGCAGAAGGAGGTCCTGACAAGCACAGCTGCCTAGTCGTTCGGATTTGACGAAAAACAAAGGTCCCGTGTACACATTGGAGTGCACGTAAAAGATCCCTTGGCAGTTGGAATTTGATATAACAGTAGGCCGTTGCGCCGCTGCCCGGGCAAAATTTACCTCATAGCACACTGTATGGCGTATGCCCGTCTTCAATTAGCTCAGGTTAAGTGCATAACAATAGGACGTTAAACCCCATTTCATTCATTCATTTATAATATATCTTAAATCGTCATTTGAAGGATTCAATAAGATGCAAGAATTCTGTAAAAAAAAAATCAGTCCAAAGATGTTGCATTTCCAGTAAGTATTAATAAAATCTGACGAATTGAAATAGTCACAAACGAAATGAAATGGGTTTGGGGGCCGGACAAGACAACTGTCTGGTCGTTCGGGTGTACACATAGCTTTGCACATAAGAGGAGGCCGTAGCGCCGCTTTCCGGGAAACCTTTCCCTCCGTAAGCCCGTCTTCATTGGCCAAGTTGGTGCAGACAATTAATACGTTAAATGACCTAAGTCCGTAACTCAAAATCCTCAAAAATCTTTAACATCAAAAACACGAATTATTGGTCAATTTGATGATGTAAACTTACCGGGAAAAGATGAGCTTCTGATATCCGATATTTTGGATAATGCGCTTCAGCCCCAGTTTTAATAAGAGACTTGAGGAGCGAGGCTAGACATTTTGCACCATACCGCACGGCGTATGTTGACTGGAATAACCAGACGCTATAGAAATTTGCACTGGGTTGAGACTACATGGCTTATTTTGTCGAACATAACTGATTTGAAATTTGGGAAAAAACGGAAACCATTGAATGTTAATCAGTTTATATACATTCATATTACAGTAATATATACGTTGCGATTCACTTTTGACAATTTCTAGGTCCCAAATGTTAGCGATTTAGCTCCTTTAAACTCCATTTCATTTAGTATGTATTACAGTGTATTATTGACATATAAGTTATCCACATACTCAAACTAAAGATATAGTTCGGTAAACACTTATAACACGCTATGGAATAATTAATGGGTTGTTCCCACGAGAAATTGCTTAAAACGTGTAAAAAGATCAAATAATAAGTATGTGGTTAAAGTCCGCGTCTCTGTATGTATCAACCCTTCAAGCACATAAATACACAATGCATATTACGTTCATATTAAGAAATTCAATAGAAGCTACCACTCGTGGACTTTTACGCCGTTAAAAAGAAAATGCATATAGTTGTTCCTATGAATAGATTTGTTAAGTGCGTTTTTGTGGTATAAAAATAATAGTTATAGATAGTATTTCTTGTGAAGGATTTTTTTTTCGGATTATATAACACAAAGAGTGCATAGGACAATAACAAGTGCGGGAAATGCCCAAGGTAAACGCGGGGTGGTATCAGGTGCTCTAAAATTTCCAGTCGTCACGAAATTCATCATCAGAGGCTAAATACCACAATTAAAAAGATTTTTCAAACACGTTTTGTGGTAGAAAAAAACAAAGTTACAGCTATTATTATTTCTTATCAGTGATGCAAAAATCCTTTTTCAAGATTATATTATAGAAAATGAAATTTTATCTGCGTGAAATGCTTAAGGTAAAAGCAAAATGTTCTAGAATTTTACAGTCATCGCGAAATGGAGGCCCTTTTCCGCCGTTCAAATGAAAATACGTTGTTCGTTTAAAAAGAACGTCTTGAATGCGTTTGTTGGTGAAAATTTTAAAAAGTTACGGTGTTCTAGAACGAGGTAAGCATCCCCTTATTCACGACTTAAAGTTAATTGGAGCGCTATAGACTTTAATTTTAGTTTCGATTTGGTAGAATGTAATTGGTACGTTCCAACCACAGTTGTGTTATTTATTCAGTTCCTGATTTGCAGTGATGTTGGATTTGAATTTTGTGAAGTATTTCCAATTTTAATTCACTTTCGGATTTAAATTATTGTAAAGGAGTTAGCTCCCTTGTATTAATCCAGTTTATGATTTGCAGTGATGTCGGGTTTTAATTATTGTGAGGGTGAAAAAATCAACCTAGTCGATGTTCTGAAATCGTTGCCAGGCAACGCTTTAACCACCGTAAATGGGCAGGAAAATGAATTCGGCAAATGTGTTTACAATCTGCAGCAGATGACAGAAAATATCATTGCACGTCATATCCTGTCATGCGAGAAACGATGCGGAAGTGAAACAACACTTGGGTTGCCATACACCTCATATAAAAGATTATTGGAGACTGAAATTGGATTTGCTTAAAACGAAAAAGAAACAAGTCAGAGACATTTCTACATCAATAGAGAAAGTTGATCTTCTCGCCATGACGAACAGCATCACGCCATCAAAAATAACCCGATCACCAAAAACAACCCGGTCATCAAAAACGAAGAGTATCGAACAACATTTCCTACCATTTCTGAATTCGGGAACACGTTCTGCTCCACCGGAAGGTAGAAGTGATATTGTCAATGTTCGTGGCAGAAATCATAATAAACCTGCCAGATTCTCATTGCCTGTAGAACCAATGAAAAATGGATAACTAATAGACCTTTTCAGCATGGCAGACTAACACAAGTACAGCAACGTTTTGTAAATTAACAAAATGAGGAATGGCATCAGTTATTCTAGAAAGTTATTCTTTGGATTCCTGGAATTACGAGATAATGGTGGTTTGTTACATTGGCTCTGAAAAGGGAAATTGGAATTCCAAATCACCAACGTTCAGTTAATAACTGTGTTTGTTTTACGGGTATTTAGTAAGTTGTTTGACGCGATTGTCAGAATAAAACATTTCCTTCTTATTTGAAATGTAAAAAAAACTTAAATATAAAAACTCGAGATAGTTTTGCACGGATTTAATAGGACGCTTATATATATTTCTTTAAAACTTGAAAATCAATACAGAAATTTATAAAGAGAGAGAGAGAGAGCGAGAGAGAGAGAGAGAGATAGAGAGAGGGGATGGGTTTAACGTCCACTCGACACAAACTAGGTCATTACGGGACTAACATATGGTTTAATTTTATTTCAAAGATTCGCTTTAGCAGTAGGAGGTAAATGGAAGACCCGGGAAAACCCACGAGGTTGGACAGTCGACCCTTATCCTTGTCACGTACAACCGGGGATTCGAAACCACGCCAGTTGACACAATGACAGGTTTATTAGCGAACTCCCAAGTTAAATAAGTAATAATAATTAATAATAATAATTTATTTCTTATATAGCGCATTACACAGAAGTTTCAACGCGCTTTACATATAAACACATGCTACATTAAAACTGATATAATAACAATACTGTGTAGAAGTATTTAAAAATATGATCATGTAATATACGGCATATGTTAAACTGTTGCATATACACACAGAAATATGATACATTTAATACGCTTAAATTTAACAGGAGGATAGAGGTGGCAATATATGTACATGATATGATATTTTACAGCAGTTACAGGTCTTAGGTGTTATAGGACTCTTTAAAAAGATGTGTTTTCAACTGACGTTTGAAAGATTCAGAATTTGAAATTGTTCGAAGGGAGACAGGCAGAGCGTTCCAGAGCCTCGGAGCACAGTACTTGAATGCTCGATCGCCATAGAAATTGGTTTTGGGATTTTTCTTTGGGAATTGGAGAGTATAACCTTCTGAAGAACGCGTATTTTGAAGTGGACTTTTCACAGTCACTAGTTCGTTTAAATATACAGGTGCATAGCCTTGAATTATTTTAAAAGTTAAAACGATAATTTTAAACTATGATCTTTGAGAGACTGGCAGCCAATGAAGTTCACGTAGTACAGATGTTACAGAGTCAAACTTCCCAATTCTTGCTATGAGTCGCGCGGCAGAGTTCTGTTAAGTCTGTAGTTTACAAATTTGAAAAAGTCGGAGGTTGTGGTAAAGGCTATTGCAGTAGTCAAGGCGAGAGGTTATCAAGGCATGAACTAGTTTTTCCACAGAACATTTATCAAGAAGGGGTCGGATTCGTCCTATTCTGTACAGAGCGTATGATATACCTTTGCTGGTTTGTTTCACATAAGCGTCCATAGAGCAGTCCGTTTCAAATATAACTCCAAGGTTTCGGACTGTATCTGCAGTAGCAACCGTCGTATCGCCAACTCGTAACGAATCAAGGCGATCGCCAGTTTCACCAAACCGTGATGAGAAATAGATTACTTCCGTTTTTCCGTCGTTAAGCACTAATTGGTTCTGCTTCATCCACACACGAATCTCACTTACACAGTTTTCGATAGACGCTTTTAATAAGGAACCTTTTGTACAAGAAATATATATCTGCGTGTCATCAGCATAAATCATTGACTCAAGAACGTGTTTTGTTATGATATCTTCAATGGGTGATGTGTATAATGTAAATAACACAGGACCTAGGATTGAACCCTGTGGAACACCT
This sequence comes from Patella pellucida, assembly GCA_917208275.1. Lineage (NCBI taxonomy): Eukaryota > Metazoa > Mollusca > Gastropoda > Patellidae > Patella > Patella pellucida. The sequence continues at coordinate 73,076,777 of OU795040.1, forward strand.
CGACGAGAGCCTGCTCGGAGGAGGTAGTATTTCCAATTACCACAGATTGACTTCGGTCGCTTAGGTAGGATGTAAACCATTCCAATGCTGTGTCAGATATTCCAAAACGAACATGAAGGCGTCGAAGAAGTAATTTGTAGTTTAGGGTGTCGAAAGCTGCACTTAGGTTCAGCATGACCAGGATAACATGATTGTGTTCATCTAATGCGCAAACTATGTCATTGTGGACGCGGAGTAATGCTGTCTCTGTGCTGTGGTTTGCGCGGTATGCGGACTGACATTTGGAGAACAAGGAGTGTTCACTTAGGTAGTTATTCAGCTGGATGGAAGCAGCATTCTCTAGGATTTTAAAAACGAAAGGAATGTTTGACACTGGTCTCTAAAATTTTTGAGAATATCCGGATCAAGATTTGGTTTCTTCATCAAAGGGCGAACTAGAGCAGTTTTAAATAATTTAGGAACGATGCCGGCTTCAAAAGATTTACATATTAAATCAGTTATTGATGGAGTCACTTGATCCACACACTGTTTCAGCAGAACGGTTGGCATGGAGTCGCGGGCACATGACTTCGATGGTGCCTGGAGGACTAACTTCTTAACTTCCTGTTCGGATACGGGTTCAAACTGGCTAAACTGCGAAGAATATTTCCGATCCTCTGCCACGCCTAATGATGTTGTCATGCCCGGACAAAGTTTTTCTATTTTGGAGATAAAGAAGTTAGAAAGCATCTCAGCTGCCTCCGATTGGGAACTTGCAGTAGGTGTGACGGGTGTGCTTCTGTTTTTAACTCCAATCATATTATCAACTATCCGGAAGAGTTCTTTAGAAGAAGCTTTTTCTATTCTTGATCTGTGGTACGACGATTTTGTTCTTTCAACTTCTGTAAAATATTTTAAACGTTGGGCTTTGTGAATTTGCTTATCAATTTCGAGACCAGAAGCCTTCCATTTTCTTTCGGCGCAGCGCACTCTTTTCCTTCCTTCTGAGAGTTCGGAAGTAAACCAGGGGGCTTTTGGTTTATCGACGATGTTTTTTTCTGACGTAGGGACTAAACGGTCCAAAACTTGCTGAACAATGGAATGAAAGTTGTATGTCACTGTACTCATACAATCGGTATTGTATACTTTATGCTTTTCACATTTTAATTTCTTTCATACAGATAAGGACGGACACCACTGCGCTTTGCGCGCATACATATACACGTATACCTGAAGCAATGGCTCGAGAAATCCCTCTCTGGCCATTGCTGGATTGGCTTCTGATACCTGACCTTTTGAGGGATGTGTCTATTCTTCCCGTTCAATCAAATCTATCACTTGAGTACAGCAGCATGACAGTCCTTCGTTTAATCTGGGGTCTTCTCTAAACCTTTGGACAGTGATTTATGGTATTGAAAAGGGTTAAAGTCTATTCGTCTCCATACAGTATTGTTTATTTTGCGTCAATGTTGATAGCCTCGTTTATCACGCAAATAGTTTTACTGCAATATGCTGCTATGCACTGGTTAATTGGGCATAATGCAATCGCGAGCCGTTACGTAACGTTATGTAAACATATTCGGTCCAATTTGACGCCCTGTTTTAAGGATAATGCCTTTGTAACGCAGTTGGCGATTGGTAGTTAATGGGACTATTGACCAATCATAATTTAGAATACAAATTTTCCCTCTTTCCAGCAGTGAGTAGTTGGATTAGCTTAATCAAATGAAACACTGCGAGGGCCCTTTAGTCCGACCGAGCTAAATTATTGACGGTGTACAAATTTCACGTACAAAGCTGTTTATTAGCGCGTTGGGGGTTGCGGCAAGCTCCTGTAATCTAGCCACTTAGAAGCCTGGAATGGAGGACGGTTTGAGAATGGGATTCCTGCCCTCCGGTGTGCTATGTCGATCAGGTGTCCGCGCTAAGCCAGGCATCAATATGGATTCAACGGGGGAGCGCGTAGTCCCTGTGTCCAGCAGTAGTGGGATCGCGCCTGTGAAAAGGGAATCTGGTACTAGCCCATTCAATATAATCGAACCAATCTTTTTAACACATTTTTGCATCAATCCAGCGCAAAATCGTTTCAATATATTGATATTTGGCTTCATGCACTTGTTCGTTTCCAAATCTCGCTGAATCAATCTACCATATTATGGAACGTTCATTTGTGCGGTTCTGTATTGAAAGGGAGATAACTTCAAATACGTGTCTTTGTTGTGGATTCAGACCACGATTACTTTCCCAAGTGATTTCAATGTTATTTCAAGCCTCTTTCCACCTTTCCCTCAAATTTTCCTTGGGCTGAATGCTTTCACAGAGGAACAAATATTCATATCTTTGCACTAAAATTTGTATCAGGTTGACCACCAATCTTTTGAGATACACAAACGTGAAGAAGCATACTAAACACTTGTAACAAGTTGCCGTGTTATCCTTTCGCCTCAAATGAATGAATATTACCCGATTCTGGAAGAAAATTTTCATTCCAACGCCCTTCGTCTATTCTTGACCAAATAATTCACAAAAATGAGCATGCACAGGGGCAGAAAAGAGACACAGAGAGAGAGCATTGCTCTAAAAGACGAACTACAAGTTGTGGGTACCGAGATGGTGAAATTTGATGGTGGTCTACCCCTCCTTATAAGTGGGTCTGGATTGGTTAGAACGCTTGCGTGGGTGGTTCCGATTTCAGCGTGTACGTGAAAGGGGGTTGGGTCGTCTGTCTTACCTCGTGAGTTTTCACCTGGCTACAAGTTCACAAATCATTCTCAGACTTAAGTTGATAATTTACTCAACTTTCAATCACTGTTTATGAGAAATATTATGATCCAGATACACAAACATTTGCACATAGCATCTTATTGGTGTATTTAATATATAAAAACAACAAACCTTTAATAAAGGGCTATATTTTTGTTAACATAAGGAGAACAATTTTGAGTAAAGTCTCAAATTAAGTCTGACAATACTTTGTGAACTCGGGGCCGGGTCTTCCTACATCTAAAGTATTTGAGTCAAAACTTCATGAATGCGTAGACTAGGATGTAATAAATATTGTCGTTGTGGTTTCCTCAATGACGATAAGAGGCTATATCTAGACACAGGCCGGAAAAACTACTATCGTCTAAGATTTTAAAGATGTCAACGTGACCAAAATCAAGCTACGTGAATCCATATAAATAATCATAGTTATTTATACAGGGCCTCTTCAATATGGTCTATCGTTTCAGATTCATTATATTATCTACATATTTACTTTTATAAAATGTCATCATTATTATTGAAGTACATTATTATTATATATTAGTGAAATATTAGCCCCTCTTACCAGTTGAAAATAGATAAGTCCTTGGTGTGGTTTTAGATGTTCAATACGTTTCGGACTGTGGCGTCCTTCCTCAGTTATCTATTTTCAACTGGTTAGAGGGGCTAATATTTAACTTATTTCTACCGTTCCTGAGACCCCTCACGCATCACTGAGATCCAGGATAGATGTCATCCTGCTACTAGTTTCCTGCTACACCGGACCGATAGTTGTTGTCGTTCTCATCCTCCTATTATTATTATTATTATTATTATTATTATTGAAAATCCGGACAGGGACGACGACAATAAACGTCCCCTCATTATTTTGGAACCTTATTCTCGGGTTGCTCAACGAATAACAGTCAGTTTAGGTTGGAAATCGTAATTTACTCCGAAACAAGCCGGTTGGTGACGTAGTTGAGGACCAGGCTTCGCATTCCCAAGTGGGGTCAGCACGCCAGCCCTTTCTGAAAATTCTGGATCCGCCCCCATTCTATGTTTATTATTGAGTGGTAGCACCGCAAATTTACTAGCACTTGGTGTTCAATAAACAAAGTTTATGCCATCATGGCCTCCAGGATGAATAAACTACCAGAAAGCCAAATTTCAGAAGCCTCCTATGTTACATTTTCGAGATGTATTACCGTAAAGACACTAAACATATTAGGAAATCGGTTAGGCGTATGCTCTAGGGGAACTCAATAACGTCTAAACTAGCTTTGGTGGCGCGAAAATTACCGTAAATACGCTAAACATGTTAGGAAATCGGTTAGGCGTAGGCTCTAGGGGAACTCAATAACGTCTAAACTAGCTTTGGTGGCGCGATAATTACTGAAAAGACGCTAAACATGTTAGGAAATCGGGTAAGCGTAGGCTCTAGGGGAACTCAATAACGTCTAAACTAGCTTTGGTGGCGCGAAAATTACCGTAAAGACGCTAAACATGTTAGGAAATCGGGTAAGCGTATAGGCTCTAGGGGAACTCAATAACGTCTACACTAGCTTTGGTGGCGCGAAGATGGTTATATCTCCGCAATAACAGATGACTATGGATTGAACATGCCAAAGTTCATTAACATTCTATGTTGATTAACGAGCTATATATCACCGCAAATGTCCTAGCGAGGTTCGTGAGTTCAATAAACAAAGGGTACGACCAGGTAACATTAAAAAACCCACACAAACCAGCTTTGGTAACAAAACGTTTTTTATTGCACAGAATCAGTGGATGAATACACTACGAGACTGCAAAATTGCATTTTCGAGATATATTACCGTAAATATACTAAAAATATAGGGGCATTAGGCCAGGCTAGGCTCACGCGGAAAAGAACTTCTATACTATAATTCAGTTCGCAGTAGCCTTCTGGCAACATAAGTTGCTAAACAATCCCTTAACTCTACGCCGTGTCCATTGATCAATTCTAATTATCAACATTACATACACTGAATACCCCCCCCCCCCCCCAAGCTTTAAGGCCCTATTTTTCAAAATTCATAAAGATTCAAGCCTCAAGCAGTAGTAAATGACAATAGACTCGAACAACCGGCAACAATAATTAAGGAAGACAACTCAGGGCTGGATTATCGAGACACTATCACAAAGATGGGGACAAGCGAATTGTTTTAATTTATTTAAATTGGCTGTGTACAATAAAACTTATACCCAGAATATGTAAAGTGGTCAAATGTTTGTTACTAAAAAAAATGGGTTTTTAAAAAAAAAAAAAAAAAAAAATCTGGAAAATATTTGATATAGGCAGATCAATTTTTTTTTGTCATTAGAGGGAAACTAAGATAGGCAATCTCGAAACCAGAAAATTTTTGGAGAAAGGAATTCCTCTAGTGACACTGGGTAGCCATTTTCTTGGAAGGGACGAATCACACGACTGTCGCGTGACATGTATTTTTTTTTACATGTCTGGATGACCGAATCACTTAAAAATATACACACGCGTAGAAAAATAGATCTTCACAAAAACTTGAATTTGTCTATTTAGAATACAATTTTGTTATGTCAGCGAGTTGACTTTGACTCAAGAATCATTTTACAACAAACGAAGCGACGATCCGACCTCTAGTTTTCGAGAAATCGACCCAATCAGAGGTCAGAATGGGCGGGGCTTAGGCCTGAACAAATTTAGATAAAAAGGACGGTATATGGCCCCGGAGGCCTCCGACCGCGCAGCTGACCCTGGAGTCGAGATTGTAAGATAATAGTTTTTTATGATTTCATGCAGCAAAATAGCGTTTTGAGAAAGTATCGCCTGTTTTGAACAAATCATCGGCAGGTGCTTTACTTGCACGTCGAGCCAATTAAGTCACAAAATAGATATCTGGGCGCATCCTTGGTTACCCAGGTACTCAGGTACTCATTCCGTTCTACTTCACTATATCCTGGGTTATTCTATGTCTGTTCGTTTCGTGAATTTTATGTTTACGTGATATCGTAGCGAATTTATGATGTGTCAAATTACCAAGTATAAGTTCAATAATAATAAACATAACAGAACGACATAGTATTATTATTATTTCAGACAAAGAACGAAGAGTAAAAATAATAACAAAAGTCAAACATATAGATCATATACATATTTGAGATCAACAACACATACTACAGATTTTGATAATACAAATAAATATAAATAAATTATAAATATATACATTACATACATAAATCAATCAGTAAATAGACATTAGTATGGTTATCTACCCTTATAAAAGCGAAGGCGAAACGATCGTTTCGTAAACTATAGCTACATTCTAGTATTTTGAAATCTTGGAAACCCAATGGATTAACCCATGGTGTAGCGGAGTAGAACGGAATGAGTACACTGGGTAACCGGGGATAATCTGGGCGTGACTCCATAGAATGCACCGCGAATGTACCCTGGGTGTTTTGGAGAGAGAGAAATAGGGTTTTACGTCCACTCAACACAACTAGGCCATTTCGGGACTAACATATGGTTTAATTTTATTTCAATAATTCGCTTGCGCGTAGGGGTCTTTAGCAGTGTGAGGAAACCGGAGTGCCCGGAGGAACCCCACGAGGTTGAGGAGGCACCCCTTTATCCATGCCACATACGCTCACACCAGGGATCGAAACCACAGCCGCAAGCCAGAGGTGGCCGACAAGCTAGAGGTCGAAGCGCGGCACTCCAGACCACTAGGCCATCCCAACCCCCCTGTGTTTGGAATGACTGAATAAGACTTAGCAAATATGCGATCATAAGCATAGAGGACTGATATTCTAACCAATCAATCAGACTGCATTTGTAAGACAGCGTTCGTCAAATGCTTTTTTTAAAACTAGACCGATATCTCGGACGGTCATCCAGGATCCGGAAACTTTGTGAATGATTTTTAATATTGGGAAATAATGGCCATGGTCGTATAATAGTGAGTTTATAACCTATTGAGCAAAAAACAGAGAAATAATTATGTTTTGACTTTCTTAGAAAATTTGAAAATTTTCGCTTTAACTACCCCACCGTACAACTTAGTCATCAATTATTTCCTCATTTAGCTGCGTGGGCTTTATACATGACATACGTAATTTGATGATATAAACTGAATTATAGGGGGTGGATTTGATGAAAATACAGTTTACAACACAAAGGGTCATTTCTAAAACCTGAGGGTAAGAAGTTTTATTTTATATTTCTAAGAAATGGTATCATTTCTATCAGTCAATTTTTAATTGACATTAAATCTTAAGAACCTCCATGTTGAATTTATACCCGGAAAAATGGCTGAAAACTTTAGTGAAAAGGGAAGATATATATCTTACGACAGTAACTTCAGTCAATTATTTTGATTTGGTTGATTCACAGAATGATAAAGAACAAACAAATCTACCGAATTTTAATAAACAACTAAATTACAGTGAGACGATATATAGAAATAATAGTATTGAAAATAACTGTAGCTTGAAATTATTAAAGTAAAATATGATTTTTTTTGTAATGTGTATGCTTGATAACGACCAGTGAATTCTTGTCGAAACAGCGTGTGTTTATAATATAGTGATTGTTACCCATAGAACTATGTTATATAACGGTATGATTTAAATGATTTAAAATTATAAACACCTTATGTTTATAATAATCGTTATAACGAGATATTAATTCGTTTTAACGAAATATTAATTCGTTTTAACGAAATATTAATTCGTTTTAACGAAATATTAATTCGTTTTAACGAAATATTAATTCGTTTTAACGAAATATTAATTCGTTTTAACGAAATATTAATTCGTTTTAACGAAATATTAATTCGTTTTAACGAAATATTAATTCGTTTTAACGAAATATTAACGAGTTATTTATTGCGTTAAAATGAATTAATTATTTCGTTAAAATGAATTAATTATTTCGTTAAAATGAATTAATTATTTCGTTAAAATGAATTAATTATTTCGTTAAAATGAATTAATTATTTCGTTAAAATGAATTAATTATTTCGTTAAAATGAATTAATTATTTCGTTAAAATGAATTAATTATTTCGTTAAAATGAATTAATTATTTCGTTAAAATGAATTAATTATTTCGTTAAAATGAATTAATTATTTCGTTAAAATGAATTAATTATTTCGTTAAAATGAATTAATTATTTCGTTAAAATGAATTAATTATTTCGTTAAAATGAATTAATTATTTCGTTAAAATGAATTAATTATTTCGTTAAAATGAATTAATTATTTCGTTAAAATGAATTAATTATTTCGTTAAAATGAATTAATTATTTCGTTAAAATGAATTAATTATTTCGTTAAAATGAATTAATTATTTCGTTAAAATGAATTAATTATTTCGTTAAAATGAATTAATTATTTCGTTAAAATGAATTAATTATTTCGTTAAAATGAATTAATTATTTCGTTAAAATGAATTAATTATTTCGTTAAAATGAATTAATTATTTCGTTAAAATGAATTAATTATTTCGTTAAAATGAATTAATTATTTCGTTAAAATGAATTAATTATTTCGTTAAAATGAATTAATTATTTCGTTAAAATGAATTAATTATTTCGTTAAAATGAATTAATTATTTCGTTAAAATGAATTAATTATTTCGTTAAAATGAATTAATTATTTCGTTAAAATGAATTAATTATTTCGTTAAAATGAATTAATTATTTCGTTAAAATGAATTAATTATTTCGTTAAAATGAATTTATTATTTCGTTAAAATGAATTAATTATTTCGTTAAAATGAATTTATTATTTCGTTAAAATGAATTAATTATTTCGTTAAAATGAATTTATTATTTCTTTTAACCGAAAAAGAAATTTTATTTCAGCGCAATAATTAACTCGTTAATTATTACGTTTTTGTTTAGACGAATTAATTATTTCGTAAGTAATTGTAGGAAAGTATTTAAAGGGGACCCCTCCGAATATAGGATCCTTAGCTCTGGTTCCTGGTAAGGTCCTCGATTGCCGAGTAATGACCCAATGATCATTATATCCAGATTACCTACGACATTAACATAACAATACACATAATGTAGCCAAAATAGTGTATTCAAGCAAAATAGTGTATCCAAGCAAAATAGTGTATTCAAGCAAAATAGTGTAATCAGCAAATAGTGTATTCAAGCAAAATAGTGTATTCAAGCAAAATAGTGTAATCAGCAAATGGACTTCTCCTCGTGTACAAAATACACGACAAACATACTATACAGCTATATATACAAGTTGTGCATATATCTATCGGTGGTAAACATAGACGGAGCAGAGGCGAATCCAGAAAATCCTATTAGGTGGGGCCCCTGGGAGTCCCCCGAGAAAATTTTTGAAAAAATCGGGGTGTCAGTGGTGATTTGTGGCGCATATCTATTTTTTATACTTTTATTTAGGGTTGGCGGGCCCCTAGGGCCCCCCACTCTGGACCCGCCTCTGAGACGGAGTTTCATCATGACAATATCACATTGCATAACGTTTGTTTATTTTCATTATCCAAATTAGTGCTGCAAAGTAGGATATTAAACACAATTTCTAACTTAATAACGGATTATTTAGTTTGGTATTGTGGGGAGCACAGTTTACAAATTGAAAACCTTAAAAACCTTAACATTGGAGATGAGTACCAAACTTAGTGACCCCAATAAGTATATTAGATTTTTATAAATCCAATTTTTGAATGAATGAATGAAATGGGGTTTAACGTCCTACGCTTTTGCACCTAACCTGGGCTAATTGAAGACGGAAATCCAACTTTTAATTATATTGATATTGTTACTTTATTTTCAGACATTTATTCCAGACTAAAACGATTGATAGACAAATTTTAAACTAACAAAGCCGTAGGCAATGTCTCGTGTAAACTTGTTCGACGAGTACAAAAGTAAAGTTGAATGTAACCTAATAAAGTTGAGGGAAGCCACAGATAGTGATGATGAAGAAGAGAATCCATACTTTCCAGATTTTGAAGTAAGTCCAAGGATGTCGGCAATGATTTCGCTTATAATTGATACCGAAGGTAACGTTTCTTCATGTTTGGAGGGATCTGAAGAACAAGAGCAACACGAACAAGTCATGTCCGACTATATCAGTGAAAATAAGCAGATCCTGGAGGTTCTGTGTGATATCATCGTTGATCCGCCTCAACCAAACTGTCCCTTTATTGGCGAGTTACAGATGATGTCATTAGTGCTGATGATGTATCTCACGGACAAATCTGAGGATTTGTGTGAAGCTGTTTGTCAAATACCAGAATATCTTGGCTATTTAAAAGGCATGTTGGATAATAATGAACCAGATGATGATGAAATGTCTGATGTTAGTATGAAATATTATTATATTTGTTCTGTTCTCAACAGCGGGCAACCACGTATTAGGGGTATCACCTGTAATCTTTGAAGTGCCTCTTTTTAATCGGATTAATGCACCGGTCAATAGGAATCTTGCCCCCCCCCCTCTCAAGCGTTCACCCCGGATTGTCATTTAGCTCAATATTTTAGGGTCAAGATTTACCCCGCAATGCACTTGAATCCAAGACACATTCACTGAAGATTCACTTTCTAACGCATGCAGGTCCAAGATTCACGCAATAGTCATCTTGAACTAGCTATCCCCAAGCATTCGTCGACAAATCATACACCATTTTGTAGTAACGATAATCCAGATTACCACGAAAACATCATAGACAACGATAACAGACAGAGGATCGTCCGTTTTCAGATAAAACACATTTCTAAATTAAAAATACAATATTTACTATCGAATAGCCGTCGATGCTTGAAGGGAGGGGGGGGGGGGAGCGTTGTTCAAGATGTCTATTGATCGGTGCATAAATTCAAGAATCAAGATTATCTACCGCAGATATTTTGTGTTTATTTTCTTAATCAATCTGAGTAAATCTAAGCGGAAATTACGCCGTGCAAATTAGACTATTTTTTCATTCGAAGAAATATTTCTTTGAAAAGTGTAATTCATGTTTTTTGCCAAAGTAATTAAAAATGGGTCATTACAAGTCAAGTGGACCAAATTTCGGAAGAAATTAAAAAAGAAAAAAACCGCAATAGTGTAAGGTCTTAAGCCAACAAATCCGAAACTTTATCACCGTAGGTAAAAAAAACTTGTCGAGATATTGCCATTTGAAATTAGGAGCTGAAGCAGACCAAAAAATCAGTAATAATTTTCAGAAGTTGAGATGCTTTAAACTCACATTATTTCTAATAGGAGTAGAAAGTTGTTTTTCAAGTTACTTCTAATTGATAAATACCCCTGATATGTATCTGTATAAGTTAACTTTATGTGTAAATTACACAATTTGGATGCACATCATACAGTTCTTCTTTTAATTTGACTCTAAAATCTAAGCATGTTCCCTAGTATTTTTGGGGCGTGTCCAAATTCTGAAAAAAAGTCAAATGGCTATTTCTCAGCGAGTTTTTGACCTAGACAGGTAAAATGTCGGATTGTTAGATTAAGTCATTGTACTATAACATTTATTTTTAAATAGATTTTTAGGAAGGGTCATGTTACCACCATGGATCCACTTGACAGAATGGCCAAATGTAGTTTTTAAATTGGTTAAATATGATAGTCAATTGCATTAGGTACCCAACAGTGAAAATTAACAATTTTATAGAAAAGAACACTTCAACGCACGCGTTTAAGAATGTCGGTATAAGAAGAAGACACAAACAAAAGTTAGGTACCATGGGAAAAAGTGGAATCTTTGACAAATTAGAATCTTCTGAGTTTTTTTGCTTGGCCTACTTTTTGAGTAATTATATATTTAGCTGATCGATTCATCGGGATATATTTCATCACTTTCCTGTCAGTTAAAGATTAAAGGTCACTGAGTTATGGAGAGAGAGAGAGAGAGAGAGAGAGCGAAATGGGGTTTAACGTCCATTCAACACAACTAGGTCATTTCGGGACTAACATATGGTTTAATTTTATTTCAATAATTCGCTTGCGCGTTGGGGTCATTAGCAGTGGGAATAAGCCGGAGTGCCCAGAGGAAACCCACGAGGTTGAGAAGGCGCCCCTATCTCCATGCCACATACACTCACACCAGGGTTCGAAACCACAACCGCAAGTCAGAGGTGGCCGGACAGCTAGAATGAATGAATGAATGAAATGGGGTTTAACGTCCTACGCTTAAGCACCTAACCTGGGCATACGCCAACAGTGTGCTATGAGGGAAATTTTGCCCGGGCAGCGGCACTACGGCCTACTCTTATATCGAATTCCAACTGCCAAGGGATCTTTTACGTGCACTCCAATTTGTACACGGGACCTCGGTTTTTCGTCCCATCCGAACGACTAGGCAGCTGTCCTTGTCAGGCCCTCCTTCTGCATCACTGACAAGTGGGAATCACGCCGGAAAATCGAGATGAACTTTCTCGGCCAATGCAGGGATCGAACACTCGACCTCCAGGCTAGCGAACCAGCGCCTTATCCACTTAGCCACCGTGATCCCCCGGACAGCTAGAGGTCGAAGCGCGGCACTCTAGACCACTAGGCCATCCCACATCCCACCCCATCACTGATTTAAAGCTGTATAGCAATTTGAGTATACTGTTTATTGGTTTTGTTAAAAATTTAGTATTTTTTTTTTTTTTTTTTTTTTTTTACCAGAGAGACAAGGTCTGTTTATCTCCTGCCATTACTATTGTCCAAAACCTTGCAATGAACGAAAACAACATAGATGTGTTACGTGATGAGGAATTTCAAAAATCACTATCAAGATATATATCAGCTGCTGATGATGACATCAGTCTTGCTGCTCTTCTTGGTTTAGCCGCTATTATGTCGGAGGATGAAAACACAGATATCAAGGCTCATACTTCCACTGTTTACAATTTAATGGACGAACTTGAAGCAAGTCTTGACAGTGATGCGCATAGATCACCACGTGGTTGGAAAAGCCTGGAATTGGCATCCGGTAAGGCTACTGAATTTTACCACGACATTAAGAAATATCACGTGCTTTATGTATCACAACGACGTTCGTTTTTTTATTGTTTTATTTAATTTATTTCAGGAATTCTTAATCTTGCTCGATTTGACGACAACAAAGCTCTATTTGTGGAAAAAAACTGTTTACCAAATATGTTGAAGATGGCCAATTCCCAGAACTTAAATGAGCGAAAAAGTATTTTTTATTTTATCTGTTTTCTTTTCACGCTTAACCCACGGTTCGATTCGATAATCTGTTTCAGCAGGAATAAGAAAGAGAGGAGAGCGAGAGAGAGAGCGAGAGGGAGAGAGAGAGAGATGGGGTTTAACGTCCACTCGACACAAACTAGGTCATTTCGGGACGAACATATGGTTTAATTTTATTTCAGTAATTCGCTTGCGCGTAGGGGTCTTTAGCAGTGGGAGGAAACCGGAGGACTCGGAGAAAACCCACAGGCTACCCTACTCCTCGCCACGTACAGCCGGGGATTCGAAACCACGCCAGTTGACTCAATGACAGGCTTTATAGTACAACAGCAGGAATAAACGTGAATGATATGAAATGTCGTTACTCTCTGAGCCTCACATTGCGATGCTTTTTGGGGGGATCACGGTGGCTAAGTGGATAAGGCGCTGGTTCGCTAGCCTGGAGGTCGGTTGTTCGATCCCTGCATTGACCGAGAAAGTTCATCTTGATTTTCCGACGTGATTTCCCCTTGTCAGTGATGCAGAAGGAGGGCCTGACAAGGACAGCTACCTAGTCGTTCGGATGGGACGAAAAATTGAGGTCCCGTGTACACATTGAATTGCACGTAAAAGATCCCTTGGCAGTTAAAATTCGATATAAGAGTAGGCCGTAGCGCCGCCGCCCGGGCGAAATTTCCCTCATAGCACTATGACGTATGCCCGTCTTCAATTAGCTCAGGTTAAGTGCATAGCAGTAGGACGTTAAATCCCATTTCATTCATTCATTCATTGCGATGCTTTGGGTTATTGTTTTGATCCCGGCAACTGACACTGATATCCGATCCTGACCATAGAGTCCATTTTGTCAGGACAATTAGATATTCGGTTGCCAGGAATGGCCCGTATACTGTCTGTTAATAACCCGACTTCTGTCGCATTCAAAGTAGTTAGAATTGTTCTTAGAATAAAAAGTTACCGAAAGGATGAAATACGCCCTGTTTGAGAGGAACTTCACGAAGCCAAGGTTAATTAAATTTAACTGAAAAGTGTCTTGATTTACTTTCAACCTAGGCTTTTACCAAATATCGATAAGGTATTGACTAATAAACAGCATGTTATCTCTTAGATGGGGCTAATTCCTCAAATTATATGATATTTTGATACTGCTGTAAAATGGCATATTGCTTACTTCGCCTAATAGTTTGGGTGCAGCTATGGCGGGTGTGGCGCCAGGCAGGGTACAGTATGAATAAAAAGATAAATAAATAGGTTGTATATACATTAGACTGGCCCGGTCTCTTCTATTTATTTTACATTTCGATTTATATAAAAGTATTAATTTTTAGTAAACCAACACTTTCGTTTCCATATGTATAAAAAAAACTTTGAGTAAACCTGTAACCAGCATCAGATTACGTTTTTTTTTTGGAGAGGACTGGCCAATTTTTGGTGTGTGGAGAGAAGACTGGTCACCAGGGTTCTATATATACATGTACTTGTTCCCACCTTTTGTAACGATGGTAAATATACCACGTGCCACTGTTTTCATACTGGGTAATTATCGAGCTCGGATCCCATTCAAAACGATATTTATCTGTAATATGAATAAAACGTATTTTATTTGGCAGTTGCCTTATGCTGTTTATGGGCACTTGCTTTCGACGATGTTATGCATAAAATGTATTTTATTTGTCAGTTGCCTTATGCTGTTGATGGGCACTTGCTTTCGACGATGTTATGCATAAAATGTATTTTATTTGCCAGTTGCCTTATGCTGTTTATGGGCACTTGCTTTCGACGATGATATCCAAAAGAAAATGGTTGATGAGCCCGGACTGATTCATTTTCTTGATGAAAAACGTCAATCATCAGACGGCGAAAACAGTGATGAAGAAATAGCTTGCCATAATATCCTATGGACTCTGCGACGCGCTCTTCTAGAATCCGAGGACCATCAATCCATTGGTGAGTATATAAAGATCATTAGTTAGTTCTTGACCTTTTTGTTATAAAAAACGAGAGAGAGAGAGAGAGGGAGAGAGAGAGAGTGAGAGAGAGAAATGAGGTTTAACATCCACTCAACACAACTAGGTCATTTCGGGACTAACACATGGTTTAATTTTATTTCAACAATTCGCTGGCGCGTAGGGGTCTTTAGCAGTGGGAGGTAACCGGATTTCCCGGAGGATACCCACGAGGTTGAGAAGGCGCCCCTATCTCCATGCCACATACGCTCACACCAGGGCTCGAAATCACAGCCGCAAGCAAGAATTGGTCGACCAGCTAGAGGTCGAAGCGCGGCACTCTAGACAACTAGGCCATCCCAACCCACCTATAAAAAAATGAAATGAAATGCTTAATGTCCAAATGAGCTATAGATCAAGAGAAATGTGTTATCTTGGTATTCTAAGACTGCTCATTCGCATGTGATACGCTCGATACCGAGGATCTCATTGATGCATTATGGTGTGAAATTGGGTTGCGTGGTTCTATCTTTAGCTGGGTTAAGTCATATGTAACCAATCGCCCCCAAGCTGTCAGAATTAGAGATTCAACATCCGATAACAAAACAATGTTTTGTGGGATACCACAAGGTTCTGTACTCTGACCTTAATATATTTCAAAACGTTTGTATCTTAAATGGTTTATATAACACATGCGGTGTGTGACTTGGCAATGCAATGCGTCCGTTATTTTTTTAGTTGTGGGACCTTTTAACCAGGAAAATTATGCTCTTTACATTAGGAAAAGAAATGACTGAGGATGAAGATGATGACGACGATGCTGATCTCGATGGTGTTGACGATGTTGATGGAATGAAACATCCAGAAGAACATATTGGTCACGTAATGATAAGCTACAATTTGGATAAGAAAGATTCGGTGTTGAAAATACGAGACAAACTCAAGTCCAACAATATAAAGGTATGGATAGACGTTGATGATATGGAAGGGTCAACACTAGACGCCATGGCCAAAGCTGTTGAACAAGCTGAAATTGTGATCATGTGTATGTCGCGAAAATACAAAAACAGTCAATATTGCAGAGCTGGTAAGTATACATATGACAGCTCTTACTACATCTTTTAAAGGGCCCAAGTCCGTCACTCAAAATCCTCCGAAATCGTCGATATCGAAAACAAGAATTATTGGTCAATTAAAATCAACATTGATGATGTAAACTTACCGGGAAAAGATGAGCTTCTGATATCCGATATTTAAGATAAAATAATTTGTTTAATATTGGTACACGAATCGTGTATCATAAAGCGCTTCAGCCCCAGTTGTATTGAGAGACTCGAAGGACGAGGCTAGACGCATTACACCAATCCAGACGGCACATGTAGACTGGAATAACCAGACGCTAAAAATGTGCACTAAATTGAGACTGCATGGCTTATTTCGCCAAACATAACTGATTTGAAATTGGAGTAAAAACGGAAACCAATGAATGTAAATCAGTTTATATACATTCATATTACAGTATTATATGCGTTGCGACCCACTTTTGTCAATTTCTAGGTACCAAATGTTAGCGATTTAGCTCTTTTAACTTACATATGACAGGTCTTACCGTGGTATTTAGCTAATATGCGACAATCATTTAACTTATATACTACCACTCTTGTCGGGTCCTTCAACTTATATACGGCAGCTCTTGTTATATCGTTTAACTTACACACGATAGCTCTTAGTATGGGAGAGAGGGATAGACAAATGATGTTTAACGTTCACTCGACACAACTAGGTCATTTTGGGACTAACGTATGGTTTTCAATTTTTATTTCAATAATTCGCTTGCGCGTAGGGGTCTTTAGCAGTTGGGGTAAACCGGAGTGCCAGGAGGAAACCCACGAGGTTGAGAAGGCGCCCCTATCTCCATGTCACATACGCTCACACTAGGGCTCGAAACCACAGTCGCAAGCCAGATGACCGGCCAGCTAGAGATCGAAGCGCAGCACTCTAAACCACTAGGCCCTTCCCAACTCGAAACAACAGTTGCAAGCCAGAGGTGACCGGCCAGCTAGAGGTCGAAGCGCGGCACTCTTGACCACTAGGCCATCCCAACCCTCTCTTATTATGGCATTTAACGTTTATTAACGTTTCTATTAATGTTTAATGTCAGCTTCTACCAATAGTGATATTGCAGACAATAACCCGTATTTCATTCTGCTTAGCGTACAAGCAGGGGTATTTAGTATGGGAGGGAAAAGGGGTACCAGCAGGGGTATTTAGTTTGGGAGGGAAAAGGGGTACCCGGAAGAAACTCATGAGGTTCAGAAGGCGCAGCTATCTCCAACCCACCAGGGGTCGAAAGCATGACCACACACCAGGGGTGCACCGGCAAGCTAGTTCCAAGCCCGAATCCCTAGATCACTACCTCGAGCGATATGAGTATGGATGTATTTTTTTTCTTTCAGAGGCTGAATATGCCTTTAAGAAAAAAAGAAGGATTATACCAATATTGATGGAAAATAACTACGAAGCTGATGGATGGTTGGGTATCATTCAGGGAACAAAACTGTGGTATGATTTTAGTGATGACCAGTTGATGAATACAAACATGGACCGACTTTTAAAAGCGGTAAAACAATTCACTGATGCAAAGTGTTTTTGTATTAAAGGCCCAATCCCACTCTTGTTGTAACTGAAAAATATGTCCAAATCATTATTCTGGTCAACAAATTATACTATTTTACAATATTCCAATTAATTGATGATACAAATTGCATCTTAACACACCGAATTTTAAAAAAAATGGAAAAATTCAACTACATGGTTTAAAAAGCTTTACGTAAACCTTTTCTATAATGTAACTTAGATTTTGAAATGTTTTCGAACCCCCTGGACAAGTAAAATAGGATGTAATGGATAATTTACACAACAGGTAGGACACTTAAACATCTAGTAGTTAGAGTAAGGCTAATTTTCCTTTCTGGACCTGTCAAGCCAGCAAGAGTGTTATTGTCCCTTTAATAACACCACGAATTTTTTTATAAAGATTAATTAAAGCTATTTTTTTTAAAAATACCATTGTATATCATTTCACAATGAAGTTTGAAATATGTTTAATATATGCGGTTGATGAAATTATGTTTCTTTCTAGGTATAATATATTGATATCTTTTACGCCACTTCTTCGAGTATGAGTATTTCGAATCGGATTGATAGGGTTGACATTACACGCAGATCAAAATAATTGTATGATTTGAAAGACAATCAGATGATATGAAAATTAAAACTTAAAGGACCTTAGTCCGTAACATAAAATCGTCCAAAATCTTTAACATCGAAAACATGAATTATTGGCCAATTTAAATCAACATTGATGATGTAAACTTACCGGGAAAAGATGAGCTTCTGATATCCGATATTTTAGATAAATAAATTTTTTTAACATGCGCGTCAATCCCAGTTTTGATAAGAGACTTGGTAAGCGAGGCTGGACATATTGCACCATACCATACGGCGTATGTTGACTGGAATAACCAGACGCTATAGAAATTTGCACTAGATTGAGACTACGTGGCTTATTTCGCCGAACGTAAATGATTTGAAATTGGGGAAAAACGGAAACCATTGAATGTAAATCAGTTTATATACATTCAAATTACAGTATTATATGCGTTGCGACCCACTTTTGACAAATTTCTTGGTCCCAAATGGTAGCGATTTAGCTCCTTTAATTTTAAAGCTTTCAAAATGTAATTGTATGTGTTTTTTTAACAAGGTTTTTGTTGTGCAGTTTTCTTCTTTATTTCTATATACCTAAAAATCCCCACTGGCAATATTGAAATAATATTGAATCATGTGTTAGCCCCGAAACTACCTAATGTAGCAATATAGTCGTGACGACATTATATTTATAGACAAGGAATTGTGTAATTAATGATGACTTTATATTTTTATTAATTTGTCAAGATGGTTTAACCAAAATTTTTATCTTTATAAATTATTCTCTATTGTCGGTATATTAGATATGGTATAAGTTTATTTAGAACGCAATTTAAATTTTTTGCAAATACTGTGAGAATAACAGGAAAGGAGGAATGAGTTCAAGGATTAGTTGTGTCAAAATACACGTGGCGGGAAATCACCATTACATCATCCAGCGTGTTTGACCAATCTCTCTACTTATTTACATCATATTTGACCAATTAGATAATATGAATGTCCAAATCCAGTTGATACAAAATCAGGGTACTCGTGAGAATTCGGCAGACTTCGATTAAGATTCCAGAGAGGTGCGATCTAAGATATCCTAGCAGATATGAGACGAGTTAGGCTAGTAATATGTGCTATGCTTGTATTTATGTATACAGCTATGTTATATAAAATGTAAAAGCAAACTGTTGCATTGTTTTAACTGTAGAAGACAAACGTCTTAAGAAACCAGTAGAATAAAATACAAGACCAATCCAGTAAGACCAATCCATACCATAAGACAGAATTCGAAGTCCTAAAAACGTTATAGGCAAAAAAGTGTATTCAAGCAAAATAGTGTAATCAGCAAATGGACTGCTCCTCGTATAAAATACACAACGTGAAAGAGGATCGCAAAGGCAGCTAATGAGAATTCTAGACGATCACCAGGCTAACGGAATTATGTAGCAAAAAAAAAAATATGCATGTGTTATGATGTAAGTTATGGCGACCGGTTATCACAGCCTCCGCTCTCCATGTCAAACAAATAAAGGCCCATGGTGCTACACTCGAGTAGACGTTAAATAATCCTCATTTCTCTCTTTTTAGCTGCTGCTTGTCAAAACACTGACATACACCCTCGTCGATAGACAATCATCGTAAATGGATTAATGTATCCTGATTGATCTCTCGCAAGGTCAAATCTGCATGTCCCAAAGGTCATTATGCAGGGAAATTTAACAAACCTCTCGTTTTAATACACCTGGGCCCGGTTCCTAGAAAATTCTTAAAGTAAGCACAAAGTCATACTTCACTTTTACTTACGTAAGAATCTCATAAAAATACCGTTCGTAGAAAATTCTCAAGACCATTCTTACGTAAGCACAGGTCAAGTACAAGTCTAAGCACATTGTGACTGGTAAAGCTTACCATACACTGAGACTACGATGCTCTTTAACGTCATAAAACAACTTTGGTATGCGAATTACGTCATAAATTGGTCATCTGCTTCATTTTGGTTGATTTGGATGCGTTTGACATGTCCCCTATAAGGCCTACACATAATTATAAAATGTGCCAAAAGATATAAAAAAAACGCAGACACATACAAACTAATTGAATAATTTATCTAAAAGTAGGCCTACCCTGTGTGTTTGTAGCCTATTGTTAACTAATTGGCAAATAAATGAATGGGTTTCAGGGTAGGCCTAGGCCTATGTGGCCCTATGCGAAATGTTCTATAGCATTCTTAATTTCTTTTGGAGAAGGATTTTCTCTGTCTTGTAATTGTCTCTTTGGTATCAAAAGGTGTCGGAAATGCCGTCGAACAAGTTCAGCCATCTTTTTGAAGCAGAAACGGACTTAAGGTTGGTAAGCAAGCCCTATACCTTGCTTGGGACTTGTGCTTAGATAGGCTATGTTTAAGAACGAAGTTGTGCTTAAGTTTTTTCTTGGAACGCATAACAACGTTCTTTTGCTCACAATGAAGTCTACTTAAAATCTAAGCACAAGGCCGTTCTTAAGAATTATCTGGGAACACAAAATAAGGTAAGTTTACTTAAATGCAAAGTCGACTAAATTCTAAGCACAAGAACGTGCTTAAGAATTTTCTAGGAATCGGGCCCAGGTATCAATATGGATTCAACGGGGGAGCCCGTAGTCTCCAGGTTGTCTAAGGAGGGACGAATCGGCCCAGGGCAGCAATGCAGCTGGCAAAAGTCCCCGTGTCCGGCAGTAGTGGGATCGCGCCTGTGAATAGGCATCTGTTAGTAGCCCGTTCAATATAATCAACCCATTCCTTTTAAACACATTTTTAGCATCAATCCAGCGCAAAATCGTTTCAATATATTGATATTTGGCTTCATCAATTGTTCGTTTTCCAAATCTCGTTGAATCAATCTGCCACATGGAATGTTCATTTGTGCGGATCTGTATTGAAAGGGAGATAACACTTCAAATACGTGTGTTTGTTGTGGATTCAGACCACGATTAATTTCCCCAGTGATTTCAATGTTAATTCAAGCCTATTTTCCACCTTCCCCTCAAAATTTCGCTGGGCTCAAAGCTTTCACTACAGACCGAGAAACAAATGGTCATATCTGTGCACTAAAATTTGTATCAGGTTGGCCAACAAACATTTGAGAACTAGTTGCCGTACATATCACCGTAGTCAACCTGATAACCCCGTTATCCTTCCGCCTCAAAGTCATTAATATTACCAAAACCTGGCAGAAAATACTAATTCCAACCCCCTTCGTTTATTCTTGACTAAAAAATCAACAAAAATGGACATGCAAAGGGTCAGAAAAGAGACCGAGAGAGAGCATTGCTATAAAAGACGAACTACAATTGTGGGTACCGAGATGGTGAAATTTAATGGTGGTCTGCCCCTCCTTTTCAGATCAAAGTGGGTCTGGATGGGTTAGAACGCTTGCGTGGGTGGTTCCGATTTCAGCGTGTACGTGAAAGGGGGTTGGGTCGCCTGTCTTACCTCGTGAGTTTTCACCTGTCTACAAGTTCACAAAGCATTCTCAGACTTAAGTTGATAATTTACTCAACTTTCAATCACTGTTTATGAGAAATATTTTGATCCAGATACACAAACATTTGCACATAGCATCTTATTGGTGTATTTAATATATAAAAACAACAAACCTTTAATAAAGGGCTATATTTGAGAACAATTTTGAGTCAAGTCTCAAATTAAGTCTGACAATACTTTGTGAACTCGGGGCCGGGTCTTCCTGCATCTAAAGTATTTGAGTCAAAACTTCATGAATGCGTAGACTAGGATGTAATAAATATTGTCGTTGTGGTTTCCTCAATGACGATAAGAGGCTATATCTAGACACAGGCCGGAAAAACTACTATCGTCTAAGATTTTAAAGATGTCAACGTGACCAAAATCAAGCTACGTGAATCCATATAAATAATCATAGTTATTTATACAGGGCCTCTTCAATATGGTCTATCGTTACAGATTCATTATATTATCTACATATTTACTTTTATAAAATGTCATCATTATTATTGAAGTACATTATTATTAAATATTAGTGAAATATTAGCCCCTCTTACCAGTTGAAAATAGATAAGTCCTTGGTGTGGTTTTAGATGTTCAATACGTTTCGGACTGTGGCGTCCTTCCTCAGTTATCTATTTTCAACTGGTTAGAGGGGCTAATATTTAACTTATTTCTACCGTTCCTGAGACCCCTCACGCATCACTGAGATCCAGTATAGATGTCATCCTGCTACTAGTTTTCTGCTACACCGGACCGATAGTTGCTGTCGTTCTCATCCTCCTATTATTATTATTATTATTATTATTATTGAGAATCCGGACAGGAACGA
Source organism: Patella pellucida (assembly GCA_917208275.1). Lineage (NCBI taxonomy): Eukaryota > Metazoa > Mollusca > Gastropoda > Patellidae > Patella > Patella pellucida. The sequence continues at coordinate 73,099,166 of OU795040.1, forward strand.
CGACAATAAACGTCCCCTCATATTTTTGGAACCTTATTCTCGGGTTGCTAAACGAATAACAGTCAGTTTAGGTTGGAAATCGTAATTTACTCCAAAACGAGCCGGTTGGTGACGTAGTTGAGGACCAGGCTTCGCATTCCCAAGTGGGGTCAGCACGCCAGCCCTTTCTGAAAATTCTGGATCCGCCCCCATTCTATGTTTATTATTGAGTGGTAGCACCGCAAATTTACTAGCACCCGGTGTTCAATAAACAAAGTTTATACCATCGTTGCGTCGAGGATGAATAAACTACCAGAAAGCCAAATTTCAGAAGCCTCCTATGTTACATTTTCGAGATGTATTACCGTAAAGACGCTGAACATGTTAGGAAATCGGGTAAGCGTAGGCTCTAGGGGAACTCAATAACGTCTACACTAGCTTTGGTGGCGCGAAAATTACCGTAAAGACGCTAAACATGTTAGGAAATCGGGTAAGCGTATAGGCTCTAGGGGAACTCAATAACGTCTAAACTAGCTTTGGTGGCGCGAAGATGGTTATATCTCCGCAATAACAGATGACTATGGATTGAACATGCCAAAGTTCATTAACATTCTATGTTGATTAACGAGTTATATATCACCGCAAATGTCATAGCGAGGTTCGTGAGTTCAATAAACAAAGGGTACGACCAGGTAACCAGGTAACATAAAAAACCCCACACAAACCAGCTTTGGTAACAAAACGTTTTTTATTGCACAGAATCAGTGGATGAATACACTACGAGACTGCAAAATTGCATTTTCGAGATATATTACCGTAAATATACTAAAAATATAGGGGCATTAGGCCAGGCTAGGCTCACGCGGAAAATAACTTCTATACTATAATTCAGTTCGCAGTAGCCTTCTGGCAACATAAGTTGCTAAACAATCCCTCAACTCTACGCCGTGTCCATTGATCAATTCTAATTATCAACATTACATACACTGAATACCCCCCCCCCCCCCCGCCCCAAGCTTTAAGGCCCTATTTTTCAAAATTCATAAAAATTCAAGCCTCAAGCAGTAGTAAATGACAATAGACTCGAACAACCGGCAACAATAATTAAGGAAGACAACTCAGGGCTGGATTATCGAGACACTATCACAAAGATGGGGACAAGCGAATTGTTTTAATTTATTTAAATTGGCTGTGTACAATAAAACTTATACCCAGAATATGTAAAGTGGTCAAATGTTTGTTACTAAAAAAATGGGTTTTTAAAAAAAAAAAAAAAAAAAAAAAAAATGGAAAATATTTGATATAGGCAGATCAATTTTCTTTTGTCATTAGAGGGAAACTAAGATAGGCAATCTCGAAACCAGAAAATTTTTGGAGAAAGGAATTTCTCTGGTGACACTGGGTAGCCATTTTCTTGGAAGGGACGAATCACACGACTGTCGCGTGACATGTATTTTTTTTTACATGTCTGGATGACCGAATCACTTAAAAATATACACACGCGTAGAAAAATAGATCTTCACAAAAACTTGAATTTGTCTATTTAGAATACAATTTTGTTATGTCAGCGAGTTGACTTTGACTCAAGAATCATTTTACAACAAACGAAGCGACGATCCGACCTCTAGTTTTCGAGAAATCGACCCAATCAGAGGTCAGAATGGGCGGGGCTTAGGCCTGAACAAATTTAGATAAAAAGGACGGTATATGGCCCCGGAGGCCTCCGACCGCGCAGCTGACTCTGGAGTCGAGATTGTAAGATAATAGTTTTTTTATGATTTAATGCAGCAAAATAGCGTCTTGAGAAAGTATCGCCTGTTTTGAACAAATCATCGGCAGCTGCTTTACTTGCACGTCGAGCCAATTAAGTCACAAAATAGATATCTGGGCGCATCCTCGGTTACCCAGGTACTCAGGTACTCATTCCGTTCTACTTCACTATATCCTGGGTTATTCTATGTCTGTTCGTTTCGAGAATTATATGTTTACGTGATATCGTAGCGGATTTATGATGCGTCAAATTACCAAGTATAAGTTCAATAATAATAAACATAACAGAACGACATAGTATTATTATTATTTCAGACAAAGAACGAAGAGTAAAAATAATAAAAAAAAGTCAAACATATAGATGTTATACATATTTGAGATCAACAACACATACTACAGATTTTGATAATACAAATAAATATAAATAAATTATAAATATATACATTACATACATAAATCAATCAGTAAATAGACATTAGTATGGTTATCTACCCTTATAAAAGCGAAGGCGAAACGATCGTTTCGTAAACTATAGCTACATTCTAGTATTTTGAAATCTTGGAAACCCAATGGATTAACCCATGGTGTAGCGGAGTAGAACGGAATGAGTACACTGGGTAACCGGGGATAATCTGGGCGTGACTCCATAGAATGCACCGCGAATGTACCCTGGGTGTTTTGGAGAGAGAGAAATAGGGTTTTACGTCCACTCAACACAACTAGGCCATTTCGGGACTAACATATGGTTTAATTTTATTTCAATAATTCGCTTGCGCGTAGGGGTCTTTAGCAGTGTGAGGAAACCGGAGTGCCCGGAGGAACCCCACGAGGTTGAGGAGGCACCCCTTTATCCATGCCACATACGCTCACACCAGGGATCGAAACCACAGCCGCAAGCCAGAGGTGGCCGGCCAGCTAGAGGTCGAAGCGCGGCACTCCAGACCACTAGGCCATCCCAACCCCCCTGTGTTTGGAATGACTGAATAAGACTTAGCAAATATGCGATCATAAGCATAGAGGACTGATATTCTAACCAATCAATCAGACTGCATTTGTAAGACAGCGTTCGTCAAATGCTTTTTTTAAAACTCGACCGATATCTCGGACGGTCATCCAGTATCCGGAAACTTTGTGAATGATTTTTAATATTGGGAAATAATGGCCATGGTCGTATAATAGTGAGTTCATAACCTATCCAGCAAAATACAGAGAAATAATTATGTTTTGACTTTCTTAGAAAATTTGAAATTTTCGCTTTAACTACCCCACCGTACAACTTTTGTAGAAAATAAAGGCTGGAGCAGCCTCTGATACAGGTTCCGACACTTAGTCATCAATTATTTCCTCATTTAACTGCGTGGGCTTTGTACATGACATACGTAATTTAATGATATAAACTGAATTATAGGGGGTGGATTTTTTGATGAAAATACAGTTTACAACACAAAGGGTCATATCTAAAACCTGAGGGTAAGAAGTTTTATTTTATATTTCCAAGAAATGGTATCATTTCTATCAGTCAATTCTTAATTGACATTAAATCTTAAGGACCTCCATGTTGAATTTATACCCGGAAAAATGGCTGAAAACTTTAGTGAAAAGGGAAGATATATATCTTACGACAGTTACTTCAGTCAATTATTTTGATTTGGTTGATTCACAGAATGATAAAGAACAAACAAATCTACCGAATTTTAATAAACAACTAAATTACAGTGAGACGATATATAGAAATAATAGTATTGAAAATAACTGTAGCTTGAAATTATTAAAGTAAAATATGATATTTTTTTTGTAATGTGTATGCTTGATAACGACCAGTGAATTCTTGTCGAAACGTCGTGTGTTTATAATATAGTGATTGTTATCCATAGAACTATGTTTTGTTATATAACGGTATGATTTAAATGATTTAAAATTTTAAACACCTTTTTTTTTTATAAAAATCGTTATAACGAAATATGAATTCGTCATATCGAGATATTAATTCGTTTTAACGAAATATTAGTTCGTTTTAACGAAATATTAATTCGTTTTGACGAAATATTAATTCGTTTTGACGAAATATTAATTCGTTTTGACGAAATATTAATTCGTTTTGACGAAATATTAATTCGTTTTGACGAAATATTAATTCGTTTTGACGAAATATTAATTCGTTTTGACGAAATATTAATTCGTTTTGACGAAATATTAATTCGTTTTAACGAAATATTAATTCGTTTTAACGAAATATTAATTCGTTTTAACGAAATATTAATTCGTTTTAACGAAATATTAATTCGTTTTAACGAAATGTAAATTCGTTTTAACGAAATATTAACGAGTTATTTATTGCGCTGAAATGAATTATTTTTTTCGTTTAAACGATTTAATTATTGCGCTGATATGAATTAATTTTTTTCGTTTAAACGATTTAATTATTTCGTTTAAACGATTTAATTATTTCGTTTAAATGAATTAATTATTTCGTTTAAACGAAAAAGAAATTTTATTTCAGCGCAATAATAAACTCGTTAATTATTTCGTTAGACGAATTAATTATTTCGTTAGTTATTGTAGGAAAGTATTTAAAGGGGACCCCTCCGAATATAGGATCCTTAGCTCTGGTCCCTGGTAGAGTCCTCGATTGCCGAGTAATAACACAACTGTTTCGCAATGATCATGATATCCAGATTACCTACGACATAAACATAACAATACATACATGGCCAAAATAGTGTATTCAAGCAAAATAGTGTATTCAGCAAATGGACTTCTCCTCGTGTACAAAATACACGACATAGAGAGAGAAGAGAGAGAAGAGAGAGAAGAGAGAGAGAGAGAGAGAGAGAGAGAGAGAGAGAGATAAATGGGGTTTAAGGTCCACTCAACACAGCTAGGTCATTTCGGGACTAACATATGGTTTTTAATTTTATTTCAATAATTCGCTTGCGCGTAGGGGTCTTTAGCAGTGGGAGTAAACCGGGGTGCGAGGAGGAAACCCACGAGGTTGAGAAGGCGCCCCTAAATACACGACAAACATACCATACAGCTATATTCAAGTTGTGCATATATTTATCGGTTGTAAACATAGACGGGGTGTCATCATGACAATCAGTGGCGGATTAAGCTCCACCAAGGCCTGAGGCGGCATTTGCTGGAGGGCCTATTTAAAATGGCGTGGGCCTAATTAATTTCGGGTCAGGGCCTATGTTGATTCCCGTTGGGCCTAAACCCCACCCCCTAACATTCATTGTTTATGCGGGTTTTTTTTTTATCTTATCAGACAGTCTAAAAAATATTTTTTTACAAAATCTTTGGGACCGAGGCTGCAGCCTCATCTGCCTCGCTGATAATCCGCTACTGATGACAATATCACATTGCATAACGTTTGTTTATTTTCATTATCTAAATCAGTGCTGCAAAGTTGGATATTAAACCCAATTTCTAACTTAATAACGGATTATTTAGTTTGGTATTGTGGGGAGCACAGTTTACAAATTGAAAACCTTAAAAACGTTTAACATTGGAGATGAGTAGGCTACCAAACTTAGTGACTCAAATAAGTATATAAGATTTTTATAAATTTGACGATATATTGTGATTTGGCGATATATTTGGACTAAACACATATTTAAAGTAACCAATCTTTCAAAAATTTGCTTCTATTCCCTTTCAAAACCACCCGATGCAACTGAGGTATACCCTATTCAATAAGCCTCTATGATTCAGCTCCATCCGGTTGAACAGGGGAACTATTATAATATAATAATATATATGATTGAGGTGGGCCTATTGAGTAGGGTCAAATAATAATATCATAGCATTATGTACATACGCATTAGCCAATCAGATTTATCCATTTTTATGCCGACAATATTGTGACGACAGGCCTGGCTTGGTGTATTATGTCGTGGTCGGAGGAGGGGTCGGGGGTGGGGGCGGAGGTGCATGCCCTCTTCCTTTAATTTTACTCACGTTAATTTTCTAAATAACTGTTTCATTCCAAAAAAGATGGAATTGTTTGCAATGGGGAACTAAAACCAATTAAAATGGGCTAAAACAAATTTGTCACAAGTCTGCATGGTTTATTACGGTTGTTGGGTTTTTTTTTTCTTTCGCCTCATTTTATCCTAATAATTTGATGAGACGCACAGGAGCTTAAAAAATGTTTCTGTATTCTATATCATCGTGTGTCAGTAGGATGAGCTATAGGCGAGGGTAAGATACGAATAGCACAGCACCTAGGCGTAAGGGGGGTCGAGGTGGGGCGGGGGGTCATTCTCCACGCAAGTCTCGCTATCCAGCATTCGTGGACTGCAAGGGAAGACAACTCTGTTTGGGAGATTTGGTGGGGGGTGCAAAAGAGCATGATCGAATATTGGTAATCAAGTACATCCTAGTCTCGGTTGTCAAGCTATACATCTGTGCCTTTTCAAGCCCGATTGGTGACCTTATTCGGCCCTGTTATGAAAAATACCCCTCCGTTATAAAAGAAAATTCCGTATAAAATAAATCAAACCCAATCGGTCCTAATCTGAAGTAGAAAATATTTGCGGCATGGGCCTGACGTTAATAGCGTTGAAAGTTACAGAAAAGATGACTTGTTGTCCTGGACTATGGGTTTTTATTTTATTTTTGATAATTTACCCGTTCCAATATTATTACCGCATTGAAGTGGCTAATAAAAACAAAATAAATCGGCCTTCAAGGCGGTCCCGGTAAATTTATGACCGCCTTCAAGTGGACATAAAGGCCACCGCGGGACAAGTATGTTTAAGGCTCGGTTATCTATGGCGTTATCTCGACTCTCCCTGGGAGTTTAAAGCTTCCGTGTGCGCGGATGACCTGTTTTACGCTAAATAGGGCCTATATATTTTTACGTGGCTACCTCACTATCAGCGATGTCATTAGGGTTAGGGTTATCGATTGAGGACCTATTATATAGGTCAAAGGCCCCTGTTTCCGGGCAACGCTAAAATCAAGCTATGTGGGGTGTGGAAATTTGTCGGGGACGGCCCCGGGAGGGGGTGGGGGCAATATTTTTTTTCGCAATTTGACATTTTGGCCTCCGGGGGGTGTCCGGCCCCCCAAAAATTAAAGGGGCATGCACCCCCCGGAAAAAAATATTCCGACGTCAAAACTTTCCTTTTGTTATGGCCCTGCCGCCCCGAATAAATCTAAGGTTTACTTCCCATAGGGGCGGAGCTGTGGACGATTCGAGAAGCCATGTTTGCGACACTGCCACGTGCTCGATATTGAAACCATAGAGGCCGAGATATAGGGTCGCAAACATGACCCATCGTTCCGTTCAGAGTCCAAATATTTTTACCCGAAAACACCAATTTTCACCTGTAAACCCCTGATGCACCCCAGTTGCAGCGGTGTAGAATTTTTTCGGAATTCCACACCGGAAGTGGTAGAGGTCTGAAAATTGGTGTGGTGACCCAGACCGATGTCCCGACCCAGGATCCGGTGTAAAAATCTGGAATTTTCGGTCGCTTCGGGTTCGGGTGGGGGCACATGTGCATTTTTCAGCTATAATTTTATTTAAAAATGTCAGCTCTTTTGCGGAACTATTCCTCGTGGCTATACCCTAAATCGACACCTGGGAGTCGCGTGGTACCCTTGAAAATTCTCTGCGACCACCGGAAGTGGGTCAGATGGCATCACGATGTTGACTTGACCTTGACCTTGACCTCTGAGGGTCAAACCAAGGTCACCACGCGACTCCCAGGGGTCGATTTAGTTTATAAGGCCGCGATCTCAAGGTCGCCAGAATCCACTAGGGACGAAAGAGTTATCTCCCCTTTGCCCACAGGCATTTTTCACGATCGATTTGACTTTCTGAGTGATTTTTTCTTCCAAATGGTCTTCCGATCGGCCCAAAAGTGCGTGGCCGGGTAGAACACCCCCCCATTTGTTCTTCATTTTTTAAAACCGCCAGTCAAAATTCGTGACCTTGACCCGCTAGGGGCGCCGGAAGTTGTGCGGTTTTTGCCCCCTGGAGGCCAAACTAATTAAGATAGAACCCTCGGGTCTTGACCTGTCGAGCTTCCGTCGTGACCCACATGACCCCAAAAGGTCAAGGTCATCTGAAAGGGTCAAGGTCATCCAAATAACTACATAAACGCGTGTTTAGGGGCCTATGTTTCGATCCCAGGGCCATGTGGCATGTCGAAGGTCATGACCTTGGATGAACACATCAATGACCTTTCATTTGAGACCTTGACCTTTGATCTGACGTTTGACCTTCGTGTCCAAAATATCTCAAAACTTTAGGTACCGTCCAGAAATTCTGAAGATAGGTTAAGGTCAAGGTCAAGGTCACGACCCACAAGGACTTTGACCGAGCCGTCCCGTTGGGTCAAGGTCGTGACCCTGGCTGACTTAGCGAGCTTTCCAATGGGGACATAGAAAAAAAATCACCTTAAATCTAACCGGACTTGGGGCAATTTCACCGAGGTTTCGAGGCTTGGTATTCGATAGGTATATCTACCCCGACAAGTTGCTGGGTCACTTCAAAATGGGCGTCCGGCGACCGGAAGTAGACGAGACGGCCCGATGAAGTAACGTTTGACCTTAACCTTGACCTTTACGAGCCAAGGAAAGGGTCATGACCTTGGATGAACACATCAATGACCTTTAATGTCAGACCTTAACCTTTGATCTGAAATTTGACCTTGAGGTCGAAAAATTCCCAAACCTTTAGGTACCGTTCAGAAATTCGACAGAGAGGTCATGGTTGAGGTCATGACTCACAAGCTCGTAGACCGGGACGTCCTGGTGGGTCAAGGTCATGTAGTCTGACCTCTCCGACATAGTTCAAAGGTCAACTTCAAACTCCCGAACTTTGGGAATTTGACCAAACCGGAAAGTGATGTCCTTGCGGCTACCCACAATGGACCCTTGCGCGTCACGTCAGGATCTCGGATTTTTTCTGCGGCTACCGGAAGTGGGTCAAAATTCGAAACAATATTCCATTTTTGGACGATTGTTCTGAAATTTATACAAGCTGCGCGTTGGGGATGCGCAGTTCGCATTAAATTTTCAGAAAAATCGTTCAAAAAATGAGCCGCTGAGAGAAAATTTGAGTTTTGGATGCAAAAATTCGGAAAGCCATGATTGACACCCTGCTTCGTGCCCGATGTGGGAGAGAGAGGCCCCAACTTTTGATACGATGGAGGGAGTTTTCTGCGCTATTGATCCCGCTCAAAACATCCGGATTCAAACCCATAGAGGCCGAGATATACGGCCGCAAACATGGCCCCTCGTTTTTGGAAACCATGTTTGCCACCCTGCCACGTGCCCACATTTTAGACTATGGGGCACTAAGTTTTTTATACGATGGAGCGAGTTGTCCGAGCTATCAATCCCGCCCAAAACATCTAGAATCGTACCAATAGGAGCCACGATATAGGGCCGCAAACGTAGCGCAGGCCTAAACTTTAAAAATTGACTTTTAGTCCAGAGGTTTGGGAAGCCTACCACGTGCACGGAGTTAGGGTGAGGGACCCCAACTTTAAATCAATGGAGGGAGTTGTCCTGGCTATCGATCCCGCCCACAACATCTGGATTCGAACCAATAGGGGCCGAGATATAGGGCCGCAAATATGGCCCCTCGTTTTGGGAAGCCATGTTTGACACCCTGCCACGTGCCCGATGTTCTCGGCAGGGGCCTCAACTTTAAATATGATCCCGCGCAAAAAATCTAGATTCGAGAAATAGGGCCGCAAACGTAGCGCTTAAAAAAGTGAATTGTTAATAAAGTCGAAAAATAGGCAAAAAAATAGGCAAATTTGCGCGAGTGTGTTTTAGCAGGGGTAAGGATTGTTAGAATTTCTTTAAATTTTCAGAGATTGTACCTTGGGATGTAAGCTAACACATATAAGAAATTCTTAGTTTTTTTGGCTACCCCCAACCCCCATTTTCGACCAAAATTAAAATCGAACACCTAGTTCCACCTCTATTTGAAAATTTAAAGTTGACTTCCTATATACCCCCCGGGAAAATGGCCGCATTCGGCCCATATGGGTCATGGCCCAAACATTTTTAGGTACATTGTGACTGGGACCATAGTGGAGGTACCCAAGTAAGTTTCGAGTGTGTGCGCATGAATCGAAGGGTGTGAGATGCATCCGCGCGCTAGTATTTTCATTTTTTTGGCGATTTTTGACCAATTTTCCTCTGGAAAAGGGCCCGTATTAACCCCCTATGGTCCCGATCGGTCCCAAATTTGGCCCTAACCCTTGGCTACCTGCCCAAAATGAAATACATTTGAACTTGATCGTGATTCCGAGAGGGTCAGGGCGATCGTTATTCCAAGGGGACCGTAACGATATTTCCGAAGTCGCGTTTTTCACCCAAAAATCCTATAACTTTTTTTTTAAATATGCTCGAATCGCTTCGAAATTTTTTCTATATAGCGCATTACACATAGTTTCAATGCGCTGTACAAGGCATTACATATAAAATAGGTACATTTGAAAAGAACAAAAATATATAAGAGCAATTAATACAATCAATACAAACAGGAGTATAATACACACATATTCACATACAGACATATTTACATATTCATATACATGCACATACATACAAACATGTTCACGAGTAGCATTGTTTGAACAAATGTGTTTTTAAACAGCGTTTAAATGAAGCAATTTCTGCGATTTCACGGAGGTGTATTGGGACAGAGTTCCAGAGTTTAGGAGCAGAGTGTTTAAAGTTAATAGAATGATTTTGAATATTGATCTTTGGGCTACTGGAAGCCAGTGGAGTTCATGTAGTATAGGGACTGATGGAGCAAACTTGCCTTGTCTTGTAACTAGTCGGGGAGCAGAGTTTTGTAAGGTTTGGAGTTTTTGTATTTGGGTGAAGCGTATGTTGTGATATAGACTGTTGCATAATTTTCTGTGTTCATCTAACAGTGCGACTTTTTCAGTCCAACCCCATCCTTTTCCTCTAGATATGTAATGTGCGCATCTAATAGAGCGACATTTACAGCATAAACCCATGATTCCGTCCAGATGTTTAATGTGTTCATCTAACAGTGCGACTTTTACAGTCCAACCCCGTCTTTCCCCCTAGATATTTAACGTGCGCATCTAACAGAGCGATATTTAGAGCCAAAACCTATCCCCCCGACCAGACATTTACTGTATTAGTTAAACAGAGCTACCCTTTCTCAGATATTCAATGTGTGATTGTAACAGGGCAACTTGTACAGCCGAAACCCATGCTTTCCTCTTGATGTTTAATGTGCTCATCTAAACAGAGCGACTTTTATAGTCCAAAGTAATCCTTTCCTCTAGATATTTATTATGTGCATCTAACAGAGTGACTTTTACAGCCCAAACTCATTCCTTTCCTCTAGATGTTATTGTGTACATCTAACAGAGCGACTTTTACAGCCCAAAACCACCCGTCCTTCTAGATATATTTAATGTGTGCATCTAACAGAGCGATATTTAGAGTCAAAACCCACCCCTCCGACAAGACATTTACTGTAACAGTTATATATCGCGACTTTTTCTCAGATATTCAATGTGAGAATGTAAAAGAGCGACTTTTACAGCTAAAACCCATCCTTTTTTCGAGATATTTAATGTGCGCATCTAAAGAGCGACTTTTACAGCACAAACCCATGATTTTGTCTAGATGCTTTATGTGTTCATCTAACAGAGCGACTTTTACAGCACAAATCCATGATTTCGTCTAGATGTTTAATGTGCACATCTAAAGAGCGATTTTTACAGTACAAACCCATGATTTCGTTTAGATGTTTAATGTGTTCACCTAACAGACCGACCTTTACAGGCCAAACCCTCCCTTTCCTATAGATGTTTAATGTGTTCATCTAACAGAACAACTTGTACAGCCCAAACCCATCCTTTCCTCTAGACATTTACTGTATCAGTTGAACAAAGCCACGTTTACAACTCCTAACTTCTAGATATTTAGTGTGTGTACCTAACAGAGCGAAATTAGCGGCCCAAACCTATATTATATACACACCATCGACCAAACATTAACTATATCCAGATGAACAGAGCGACTTTTACCCAGATATTGAATCTATGCGTCCAACAGAGCAACTTTTACAGCCGAAACACATCCTTTCATCCAGATATTTAATCTATGTATAATGTGAAGACCAGGATTAATCTATTGTTCAAAATTCAATGCCTTATAAAACTATATAAACTTGGACAGGTGACTATGATATCGGATAAGTATCCTAAGGTTAAGGTACGTCCGAAATAATCTCAATAATCTGTAAAAATTATCTGAATCTACAAATCCGTTTAATTTTCTGTATATCTAAAAGTTTAGCGAGTCTATGCTCATACTAGTGTTTGTATTTTGTCATATGCATATATTCTATCATCAATAATTTACTTATGAAAGAATGATTGAATGCAATATTAGGGACATTTGATGACGTCGCAATAGCATCAGCGTTAAATTATAAAGTGACATAACGCCAGTTAATGCTAATGAGATGCGATCTAAACGTCCATATTACTTGTTAAGTTATTTCAACTGGACCCCATCTCTTCCATACAGTTCTTGTTGGTAAATGCCCCGGTGAAAAAATTATTGTGGACTTGATATATGACCAATGCATCGATGTCCGATGATCAACGAAGAAATTTTGCTCGTGCGCAACATTTCATATTTTCCTTGAATGCCGAAACCCCTCAGCATCCCCCAGTTCGCTGCCTTCTTATTTGTAGGTGCCCGGGCAAAAGTTTTCTTGACCATGGTTTTTAGTCATCATTGGATGCCAAGGGATGACTGGAAAACGAATTTCACTCCTGCTTGAAATTTTACAGTTGCCCCCCCCCCTGAGGGGTTTTGGAACCCCCTTCTTGTTTGAGAATGCCTGGGAATTTTTTTTCTTGACCACTTTTTTCTTACTCTATGTACCTCATAGAACACACCATGTGAAAATGAATCTCGTTCTAGAAGTTTTAATTCAAAGCACAATTTGCGACCCCTTTTGGGAGCCTACCCCCCTTATGCCCCGCCCCAACGGTGAAACTCAAGAAATGACTTTTTCTCATTCTTATCGATATGCAGTCACATTCCGATGGTCAAACCTTTCGTGCTCAACTTTTTACAGTTCGGTCATCGAGCTCTCAGTTTATTTATAGGGTCTTAAACCAACAGTTTAGGGTTTTCTTGGATTTTACCACTTTCCGGTGCACAAAATTTCGTATACTTTTGGGATTTTATAAAGTACACCTAAATAAACGCAAAAATGAATAAAAACGTTTTCTTGCAATTTGTTGGGGGTAAAATCTTAAATTGATTGGACTACTATCCAGACATTTGACAGCGAAAGTCTTTAAGGATAAATCCTCTAGGTTTTTTTAGTCATACAGTAAGTAAAATCCTATGGCTTTTTGTCATGCGACAACAGTTAGCAGAAATGTTAATAAGCCCTTTCTTGTGTCAATGGTAATTTGAAGATTGAATTTATCACAGTATGCTTTGGCGGTTGAAATAAAAAATAAAATTTTGTAATGGCCCAGTGTTTGAGTTAACGTCATACATACAGGAAGCGCTTGCCTTTGATTGGCCAATTCATAGAACAAATCCTACGTCAATAGGGCTTGTTCTAAACCTAAGGATTTACCAGTAGGCCAGAAAATCTATAACCTATAGGACAAATTTTTCTGTACGCATGAAAGGATTTATGGATATAAAACCTCAGGATATAAAGGCTTAAGGTAGCCCAAAATACAACATGTGCACATGATACAAATAGTTAATATTCAGATAAATGTACAAAATACAAACACTTTATTTTTTGTAATAATTTTTAATAATTAGTCATGTTTAAAAGGTAAGGATTTAAATTATCCTCTGTTTCACAGGAATTGGAGGAGGAAGGGAAACCTTTCCACCTTAACAGAAATTCATATTTCCCTCTCCTTCTTCTCTTTATAACCTTCTCTACTTCATATTCTGAAAAACATAATTTAAATATTAACCCTGAAAAACAGGTTGTGATATAGGTGTAATGGTATAACCACAAAAAAAATTGACATGCCCCATGGCTAAGTGGGTAAGACGCTGACTGGATAGCCTGGAGGTCGGGTGTTCAATCCCTGCATTGGTCCAGAAAGTTCATCCCGATTTTCCGGGGTGGTTTCCCCTTGTCAGTGATGCAGGACGAAGGGTCTGACAAGGACAGCTGTCTAGTCGTTAGGATGGGACTAAAAACCGAGGTCCCGTGCACACATTGGCGTGCAACCGATCGGGTTGCAAAGGGTGGGAAACTTTCTTGGAATTTTGGAATAAAATTATAATTATTTACTGGAATTTCCTTTTTCTTTGTTACTTTTATCTATATAAACTATTAAAACTTATTTAACTGTTAGTTGTGTTCCAAATAATAAAACTAAAGAGATAAGTTTATGTAAAGGGACTGTGTGCATCAGAAGCTGTTTTGAGTGTAGCTTCAATAATTCTTGCAATACCACCTTCATCATTAACAAATGAACATGTTGAAAAGTTGGTCTGTATAAGATCATTAAGATCTAATTTGAAATTCTTCGAAGTGTGCTATGAGGGAAATTTTTGCCTGGACAGCGGCGCTACGGCCTACTCTCATATCGAAATTCCAACTGCCAAGGGATCTTTTACGTGCACTCCAATGTGTACACAGGACCTTGGTTTTGCGATCCATCTGAAGGACTAGACAGCTGTCCTTGTCAGGCCCTCCTTCTGCATCACTGACAGAGAAAATCACGTGGGAAAATCGAGATGAACTTTCTCGGCCAATGCAGGGATCGAAAACCCGACCTCCAGGCTAGCAAACCAGTGCCTTATCAACTTAGCCACCGTAATCCCCCATTAAATATAAAAAAACAACTTTAAAAAACTGTACTGTAACCTCTAGGTTTGAATTTGGCCCCCTAACCCTTTTGTAGAGTTGTGAAATATGTACGTAGGTTATGTACAAATTTAAGTGTCAATGTACATAAATTTCACGAAAAAGGCTAACATGCAAGATATGACTACATTTTACAAGAAAACAGAGCAACAGAGGTCATTTATTTTGTTGGGCAGTTTCGGTACAATTTATATGAAATTCGAACCCAATTATCATTATGGTTTAACAGTGATGAATGATGAATGATGATATATAGTGACCGTTTTTTTACATTGGATAAAAATTGTGACCTGTTCAGGGGACCAAAAGCTAAAAACGTGTCTTTTCATACAATTAGAGGCCATAAAATTAAATAATTACGATCTGATACATGCGAATATTGAAAGGAACCAATATCTTTTGGGGAAAGCATATATTTCAAGTTTCGTAAAAATCGGATAAGAATTGTGACCTGTAGGGTGGCCACAATAAATTGTGGGGGTACTGACGGACAGGGCGAGGACACTTAACGTCCACGTGAAAATGAGGGCACATAAAAACTAGTATCCTAGTTTGATTTTGGTCCCCTAACATTTACTTGTAATTGTAAATTATGTACGAATGTTGTAGACCCTTCCGAGGCCAGATGTAATTATTAAATTAATTAATAATGAATATATTGAAAATTTCAGTCAAATTACTTTATTGATATTCTGTGCGAAGTTATTTCCGTTAGTGACATGACACATGGCGGGGAAATATTAGCGTTTATCGCACACATGGTTGGAATTATTTAATCCATTCAATATCTAAGCTATCTGGTCGTCTAAAGAATAAATTTTGTGCTTGCCACGTGAATAAAAGGTATAAATAATAATTTATATAACTTCTGAAGCCATAATGAAATCCCCAAATAGACAAACTGTAATTTGAATCAATAATAGACCACATTTACCGGACAATTTTGAGCTTCTTGGTACCATACTGGGAGGGTCGCTGTAACACCCCTTATTCGCATAATCTGGTTACCCACCATGTTCTTGTCTACACAAACCAGATCAACACCTACATCGGATAAGTCGGTAATCTGAAAATAAAAAGAGTTTATTTTATCATCAATTATCCACACGTGTAGTATGCCGGTGCAATAAGATATTCTTTTTATATATCAATAGAATTATCATACTGAAGCGTGGCGCATTGATATTTTGCACGTTCTAAGCCTTGTTATAGACAAGAGACACATACATTAAGAGCCATCAATACCTACCGCAATTTCACATAGTCGTATGAAGGCAAATGAGTATATAACACTGTAGCTATCTTTCAACAACAAGGGCTTGCCATGCACTCAACCCCCACATTTCAAAAGTTAAAATTATTGAGTGTACATTGGGTCCCTACACTTCACGTGAAATCTGATCGAAAATGGTTCACATCTAGAATCTAGCCTCGTTCAATTATATATTTACAAGAAAATTACTGCCCTACGAAAGAGAGGCAATCGACAATGATGACAATGCTCAAATGAAATGGCCCAATGCTTCACACTTGGTAATTTTCGTACAACCAGGGACAATAGTAGAGTCCTTCATAAAAATGAGAGCGGACGTCCTCACAGGGGCGACACCATAAAAATGTGGGCGATTAAAACAAATTTACCAAGGAAAATTCTTCTTTAGGGTTTTCTTTGTGCCAACAACAGTGGGGAGCTTTTGGGCTATATCTCTGTAGTCATCATCCACCAACAGCCTCAACTGCGCTGTGCAGTCTTCAATGTTTGGTAAGTTATCTGCAAAACAAACATTAAAATGAAACAATCTAAATGACAAATTCCAATGACTTATTCATGGGCGAAGAGGTCGATATAATCCGTCCCCTGGCATAAATAGGCCTACTCCTGTTTTATTGCGTTTTAATATTAGAAAGGCCTGCAGAAACAAAAAATATGTATACTCCTGCCTATACTATATACTATAGGCCTAACCCCAACCTTCAATCTCGCCAACAATAACAATTGTGTGCCTCCTAGTTCTAGGCTAGGGGGGTCTGATGGCAAGTGCGCGCTGTATTAAGCCTAAGACCTGTCATCATATTGAGTCAAATGGCATGGTTTCGAATCCTCGGTTGTACGTGGCAATTAAGGACTTGAAGGAGTTGGGTCGCCTGTCCCACCTCGTGGGTTTTCTCTGGGTTCCTCCCACTGCTAAAGACCCCTACGCGCAAGCGAATTATTGAAATAAAATTAAAACCATGCATGTTTATAATTATAATGTTAGTGCCGAAATGACCTAGGCCTACTCTAACTCTAGGCTAGTACCGGTATTGAGACTTGAGTAGTAACTTAAACCCCATATTTCTCTCTCTCCCCCTCTAGGCCTAACCTTGTTAACATCTCAGCGACCTTGACGAAAACTGAGCTGGCCTTTTTTTAACAAATATATTACATAGGCTAACCATAGCGGAATGGGTTTTATATAATGTTTATAAGCTGGAGCCTAACCTTTTTTCTAGAACAAGGTCAGTTTTAAATTCAAAAAGAAGTACAAGGGCGCACTCGATACCATCCTTAGATCGATAATCGGCACAGCAGTCAGCAGACAAGAGTTGTCGATTTGATAAAAAGAAAAAGCAAACTCGGGACAATATTTTAAAAATGTAATACTAAAAAAAAGCTAGACCTCACCAGCTAAAAACCCGTTTGGGGTCAAAGAAGGCATAGGACAAGACTCAAATAAATCTAGAAATAAAAATATTAAGAAATAGGCTAGTCCGGAGGCCTACCTTGGTCAAGTCTATTTTTAGAATCTTGATCCATTCCGTGAAAAGTATTTAGAATCTTACCTCTGATTGTGTCAGTATAGGTGTAGGAGTAGCAGAAACTTGTTTCGTTGGCGACGTCGTAACGGTAAATTCATAGGCCCGAGTCACAGAGTAAAAATAACTAATTCTTGTCCAAGATGTCGAATCGCGCCTAAAACTACCAACCTTCTTTAGACTTTGATGACGTAGACATAAAATCTGATTGGCTAATGCGTATGTACATGATGCTATGATATTATTATTTTACCCTACTGAATAGACCAACCTCAATCATATATATTATTATATTATAATAGTTCCCCTATTCAACCGGATGGAGCTGAATCATAGAGGCTTATTGAATAGGGTATACCTCAGTTGCATCGGGTGTTCAAAACTCTGTTTTCGCCGGGGATACCTATAGCTGTAAGTAAGCTGTTGTTAAACGCGATGTCTGCCAATTTAACTTCATTGTGGGAGGGTCCATATTTCAAAATGTATCTATCATTACTTACTTTACATTTACCATATTATTGAGGCCTAAATAAATTCTTAATTATTTCTGTCAACTTTACACCTTTAAATTGCAGAGTATTTTGTACGTTGACACCCCGCAATGTTCCTTAAACCGCCTAACCATTTAAACCGCCTAACCAGTTCAAATGAATTAATTATTTCGTTAAAATGAATTAATTATTTCGTTAAAATGAATTAATTATTTCGTTAAAATGAATTAATTATTTCGTTAAAACGAATTAATTATTTCGTTAAAATGAATTTATTATTTCGTTAAAATGAATTAATTATTTCGTTAAAATGAATTAATTATTTCGTTAAAATGAACTAATTATTTCTTTTAACCGAAAAAGAAATTTTATTTCAGCGCAATAATTAACTCGTTAATTATTACGTTTTTGTTTAGACGAATTAATTATTTCGTTAGTTATTGTAGCAAAGTATTTAAAGGGGACCCCTCCGAATATAGGATCCTTAGCTCTGGTTCCTGGTAAGGTCCTCGATTGCCGAGTAATGACACAATGGTCATTATATCCAGATTCCCTACGACATTAACATAACAATACACATAATGTAGCCAAAATAGTGTATTCAAGCAAAATAGTGTATCCAAGCAAAATAGTGTATTTAAGCAAAATAGTGTAATCAGCAAATAGTGTATTTAAACAAAATAGTGTATTCAAGCAAAATAGTGTAATTAGCAAATGGACTTCTCCTCGTGTACAAAATACATGACTCGGGACAATATTTTAAAAATGTAATACTAAAAAAAAGCTAGACCTCACCAGCTAAAAACCCGTTTGGGGTCAAAGAAGGCATAGGACAAGACTCAAATAAATCTAGAAATAAAAATATTAAGAAATAGGCTAGTCCGGAGGCCTACCTTGGTCAAGTCTATTTTTAGAATCTTGATCCATTCCGTGAAAAGTATTTAGAATCTTACCTCTGATTGTGTCAGTATAGGTGTAGGAGTAGCAGAAACTTGTTTCGTTGGCGACGTCGTAACGGTAAATTCATAGGCCCGAGTCACAGAGTAAAAATAACTAATTATTGTCCAAGATGTCGAATCGCGCCTAAAACTACCAACCTTCTTTAGACTTTGATGACGTAGACATAAAATCTGATTGGCTAATGCGTATGTACATGATGCTATGATATTATTATTTTACCCTACTGAATAGACCAACCTCAATCATATATATTATTATATTATAATAGTTCCCCTATTCAACCGGATGGAGCTGAATCATAGAGGCTTATTGAATAGGGTATACCTCAGTTGCATCGGGTGTTCAAAACTCTGTTTTCGCCGGGGATACCTATAGCTGTAAGTAAGCTGTTGTTAAACGCGATGTCTGCCAATTTAACTTCATTGTGGGAGGGTCCATATTTCAAAATGTATCTATCATTACTTACTTTACATTTACCATATTATTGAGGCCTAAATAAATTCTTAATTATTTCTGTCAACTTTACACCTTTAAATTGCAGAGTATTTTGTACGTTGACACCCCGCAATGTTCCTTAAACCGCCTAACCATTTAAACCGCCTAACCAGTTCAAATGAATTAATTATTTCGTTAAAATGAATTAATTATTTCGTTAAAATGAATTAATTATTTCGTTAAAATGAATTAATTATTTCGTTAAAACGAATTAATTATTTCGTTAAAATGAATTTATTATTTCGTTAAAATGAATTAATTATTTCGTTAAAATGAATTAATTATTTCGTTAAAATGAACTAATTATTTCTTTTAACCGAAAAAGAAATTTTATTTCAGCGCAATAATTAACTCGTTAATTATTACGTTTTTGTTTAGACGAATTAATTATTTCGTTAGTTATTGTAGCAAAGTATTTAAAGGGGACCCCTCCGAATATAGGATCCTTAGCTCTGGTTCCTGGTAAGGTCCTCGATTGCCGAGTAATGACACAATGGTCATTATATCCAGATTCCCTACGACATTAACATAACAATACACATAATGTAGCCAAAATAGTGTATTCAAGCAAAATAGTGTATCCAAGCAAAATAGTGTATTTAAGCAAAATAGTGTATTTAAACAAAATAGTGTATTTAAACAAAATAGTGTATTCAAGCAAAATAGTGTAATTAGCAAATGGACTTCTCCTCGTGTACAAAATACATGACAAACATACCATACAGCTATATACAAGTTGTGCATATATCTATCGGTGGTAAACAAAGACGGAGCAGAGGCGAATCCAGAAAATCCTATTAGGTGGGGCCCTTGGGAGTCCCCCGAGAAAATTTTTGAAAAAATCGGGGTGTCAGTGGTAATTTGTGGCGCATATCTATTTTTTATACTTTTATTTAGGGGTGGCGGGCCCCTAGGGCCCCCCACTCTGGACCCGTCTCTGAGACGGAGTTTCATCATGACAATATCACATTGCATAACGTTTGTTTATTTTCATTATCCAAATTAGTGCTGCAAAGTAGGATATTAAACACAATTTCTAACTTAATAACGGATTATTTAGTTTGGTATTGTATAGGGAGCCCAGTTTACAAATTGAAAACCTTAAAAACCTTAACATTGGAGATGAGTACCAAACTTAGTGACCCCAATAAGTATATTAGATTTTTATAAATCCAATTTTTGAATGAATGAATGAAATGGGGTTTAACGTCCTACGCTTTTGCACCTAACCTGGGCTAATTGAAGACGGAAATCCAACTTTTAATTTTATTGTTATTGTTACTTTTTATTTTCAGACATTTATTCCAGACTAAAACGATTGATAGACAAATTTTAAACTAACAAAGCCGTAGGCAATGTCTCGTGTAAACTTGTTCGACGAGTACAAAAGTAAAGTTAAATGTAACCTAATAAAGTTGAGGGAAGCCACAGATAGTGATGATGAAGAAGAGAATCCATACTTT
Organism: Patella pellucida; assembly: GCA_917208275.1. Classification (NCBI taxonomy): domain Eukaryota; kingdom Metazoa; phylum Mollusca; class Gastropoda; family Patellidae; genus Patella; species Patella pellucida. Next base: position 73,120,009 of record OU795040.1, read on the forward strand.
CCAGATTTTGAAGTAAGTCCAAGGATGTCGGCAATGGTTTCGCTTATAAAGGATACCGAAGGTAACCTTTCTTCGAGTTTGGAGGGATCTTCTTCTGAAGAACAAGAGCAACACAAACAAGTCATGTCCGACTATATCAGTGAAAATAAGCAGATCCTGGAGGTTCTGTGTGATATCATCGTTGATCCGCCTCAACCAAACTGTCCCTTTATTGGCGAGTTACAGATGATGTCATTAGTGCTGATGGTGGATCTTACAGACAAATCGGAGGAATTGTGTGAAGCTGTTTGTCAAATACCAGAATATCTTGGCTATTTAAAAGGCATGTTGGATAATAATGAACCAGATGATGATGAAATGTCTGATGTTAGTATGAAATATTATTATATTTGTTCTGTTCTCAACAGCGGGCAACCACGTATTAGGGGTATCACCTGTAATCTTTGAAGTGCCTCTTTTTAATCGGATTAATGCACCGGTCAATAGGAATCTTGCCCCCCCCCCCCCCTCTCAAGCGTTCACCCCGGATTGTCATTTAGCTCAATATTTAAGGGTCAAGATTTACCCCGCAATGCACTTGAATCCAAGACACATTCACTGAAGATTCACTTTCTAACGCATGCAGGTCCAAGATTCACGCAATAGTCATCTTGAACTAGCTATCCCCAAGCATTCGTCGACAAATCATACACCATTTTGTAGTAACGATAATCCAGATTACCACGAAAACATCATAGACAACGATAACAGACAGAGGATCGTCCGTTTTCAGATAAAACACATTTCTAAATTAAAAATACAATATTTACTATCGAATAGCCGTCGATGCTTGAAGGGGGGGGGAGCGTTGTTCAAGATGTCTATTGATCGGTGCATAAATTCAAGAATCAAGATTATCTACCGCAGATATTTTGTGTTTATTTTCTTAATATCATCAATCTGAGTAAATCTAAGCGGAAATTACGCCGTGCAAATTAGACTATTTTTTCATTCTAAGAAATATTTCTTTGAAAAGTGTAATTCATGTTTTTTGCCAAAGTAATTAAAAATGGGTCATTACAAGTCAAGTGGACCAAATTTCGGAAAAAATTAAAAAAGAAAAAAACCGCAATAGTGTAACGTCTTAAGCCAGCAAATCCGAAACTTTATCACTGTAGGTAAACAACTTGTCGAGATATTGCCATTTGAAATTAGGGGCTGAACAAGACAATAAATTCAGTAATTATTTTCAGGAGTTTAGGTGCTTTAAACTCACATTATTTCTAATAGGAGTAGAAAGTTGTTTTTCAAGTTACTTCTAATTGATAAATACCCCTGATATGTATCTGTATAAGTTAACTTTATGTGTAAATTACACAATTTGGATGCACATCATGCAGTTCTTCTTTTAATTTGACTCTAAAATCTAAGCATGTTCCCTAGTATTTTTGGGGCGTGTCCAAATTCTGAAAAAGAAGTCAAATGGCTATTTCTCAGCGAGTTTTTGACCTAGACAGGTAAAATGTCGGATTGTTAGATTAAGACATTGTACTATAACATTTATTTTTAAATAGATTTTTAGGAAGGGTCATGTTACCACCATGGATCCACTAGACAAAATGGGCAAAATATGTAGTTTTTAAATTGGTTAAATATGATAGTCAATTGCATTAGGTACCCAACAGTGAAAATTAACAATTTTATAGAAAAGAACCCTTCAACGCACGCGTTTAAGAATGTCGGTATAAGAAGAAGACACAAACAAAAGTTAGGTACCATGGGAAAAAGTGGAATCTATGACAAATTAGAATCTTCTGAGTTTTTTTGCTTGGCCTACTTTTTGAGTAATTATATATTTAGCTGATTGATTCATCGGGATATATTTCATCACTTTCCTGTCAGTTAAAGATTAAAGGTCACTGAGTTATGGAGAGAGAGAAAGAGAAATGGGGTTTAACGTCCATTCAACACAACTAGGTCATTTCGGGACTAACATATGGTTTATTTTTTTTTCAATAATTCGCTTGCGCTTTGGGGTCTTTAGCAGTGGGAGGAAGCCGGAGTGCCCAGAGGAAACCCACGAGGTTGAGAAGGCGCCCCTATCTCCATGCCACATACACTCACACCAGGGTTCGAAACCACAACCGCAAGTCAGAGGTGGCCGGACAGCTAGAGGTCGAAGCGCGGCACTCTAGACCACTAGGCCATCCCACATCCCACCCCATCACTGATTTAAAGCTGTATAGCAATTTGAGTATACTGTTTATTGGTTTTGTTAAAAATTTAGTATTTTTATTTTTTTACCAGAGAGACAAGGTCTGTTTATCTTCTGCCATTACTATTGTCCAAAACCTTGCAATGAACGAAAACAACATAGATGTGTTACGTGATGAGGAATTTCAAAAATCACTATCAAGATATATATCAGCTGCTGATGATGACATCAGTCTTGATGCTCTTCTTGGTTTAGCTGCTATTATGTCGGAGGATGAAAACACAGATATCAAGGCTCATACTTCCACTGTTTACAATTTAATGGACGAACTTGAAGCAAGTCTTGACAGTGATGCGCATAGATCACCACGTGGTTGGAAAAGCCTGGAATTGGCATCCGGTAAGGCTACTGAATTTTACCACGACATTAAGAAATATCACGTGCTTTATCTATCACAACGACGTTCGTTTTTTTATTGTTTTATTTAATTTATTTCAGGAATTCTTAATCTTGCTCGATTTGACGACAACAAAGCTCTATTTGTGGAAAAAAACTGTTTACCAAACATGTTGAAGATGGCCAATTCCCAGAAGTTAAATGAGCGAAAAAGTATTTTTTATTTTATTTGTTTTCTTTTCACGCTTAACCCACGGTTCGATTCGATAATCTGTTTCAGCAGGAATAAGAAAGAGAGGAGAGCGAGAGAGAGAGAGCGAGAGGAAGAGAGAGAGATGGGGTTTAACGTCCACTCGACACAAACTAGGTCATTTCGGGACGAACATATGGTTTAATTTTATTTCAGTAATTCGCTTGCGCGTAGGGGTCTTTAGCAGTGGGAGGAAACCGGAGGACTCGGAGAAAACCCACAGGCTACCCTACTCGTCGCCACGTACAGCCGGGGATTCGAAACCACGCCAGTTGACTCAATGACAGGCTTTATAGTACAACAGCAGGAATAAACGTGAATGATATGAAATGTCGTTACTCTCTGAGCATTGCGATGCTTTTTGGGGGGATCACGGTGGCTAAGTGGATAAGGCGCTGGTTCGCTAGCCTGGAGGTCGGTTGTTCGATCCCTTCATTGACCGAGAAAGTTCATCTTGATTTTCCGACGTGATTTCCCCTTGTCAGTGATGCAGAAGGAGGGCCGGACAAGGACAGCCACCTAGTCGTTCGGATGGGACGAAAAATTGAGGTCCCGTGTACACATTGAATTGCACGTAAAAGATCCCTTGGCAGTTAAAATTCGATATAAGAGTAGGCCGTAGCGCCGCCGCCCGGGCGAAATTTCCCTCATAGCACACTGTATGACGTATGCCCGTCTTCAATTAGCTCAGGTTAAGTGCATAGCAGTAGGACGTTAACCCCATTTCATTCATTCATTCATTGCGATGCGTTGGGTTATTGTTTTGATCCCGGCAACTGACACTGATATCCGATCCTGACCATAGAGTCCATTTTGTCAGGACAATTAGATATTCGGTTGCCAGGAATGGCCCGTATACTGTCTGTTAATAACCCGACTTCTGTCGCATTCAAAGTAGTTAGAATTGTTCTTAGAATAAAAAGTTACGGAAAGGATGAAATACGCCCTGTTTGAGAGGAACTTCACGAAGCCAAGGTTAATTAAATTTAACTGAAAAGTGTCTTGATTTACTTTCAACCTAGGCTTTTACCAAATATCGATAAGGTATTGACTAATAAACAGTATGTTATCTCTTAGATGGGGCTAATTCCTCAAATTATATGATATTTTGTTTCTGCTGTAAAATGGCATATTGCTTACTTCGCCTAATAGTTTGGGTGCAGCTATGGCGGGTGTGGCGCCTGGCAGGGTACAGTATGAATAAAAAGATAAATAAATATGTTGTATATTATACATTAGACTGGCCCGGTCTCTTCTATTTATTTTACATTTCGATTTATATAAAAGTATTAATTTTCTAGTAAACCAACACTTTCGTTTCCATTTGTATAAAAAAAACTTTGAGTAAACCTGTAACCAGCATCAGATTACGGGGTTATTTGGAGAGGACTGGCCAATTTTTGGTGTGTGGAGAGAAGACTGGTCACCAGGGTTATATATACATGTACTTGCTCCCACCTTTTGCAACGATGGGAAATATACCACGTGCCACTGTTTTCATACTGGGTAATTATCGAGCTCGGATCCCATTCAAAACGATATTTATCTGTCATATGTGTTACGACTCTATGGGGCTCCTGTCCACATGGCCCACTCTGTCGTAACCCGTAGGGGTGTTATAGGTTAACCGGGATCAAAATAATAATGACAAGCATGGTAGCAGTTCATCTCCATCTTTATTAGCGTGCACAACCATGTGCTACCAAATACAAGCTACTGGATAACCTCGTCTACAAGGGAGGCTACTCCAATAATAAGCTTAGGTCATCAGACCAATATATTATACCGCCTTAGTATTTAAAGGAGAACGAACCATAACAATAAATGTAACCTTAACTAAACTATGCAAGGCGTGTCGACTTGACATCGCTACATCACCCCCGCCTCAAAATTATGAGTTACACTCGAATGACGAAGCTGTAAAACAGTCGTCCGTTTCAAAGCCTAGAAATAGCATTCATGTTGATCAGGCATATTGCAAATCACAGGTCTAACAATATCTCATATGATGTGATCAGTATCGATACAAAATAATGTATGAAGTAGAAACAATGGAAGTGATAACATTCACAATAAATTTAGGATTCAAAGGGTTAATATTAACTATAAAGTGTTAAACTAACATGTTCAATAATATAACATGCAAAATCAACCATTAACATTTTTACAATATATCTACAGCGGGTGACCATTTTATAACACATTGTGACTTACTATAAACCAGTGGAATAATGGGTTACATTATCAAGGAATCATACAGAGTACACAAGTTATAGGCCTACCATTATCCCTTTACTGAAATCTCATATCTCGATCATAATACTACATTTCCACAAATACCAACTTTTACAGTGTGCTATGTTAAATGTTATTATCACAACTAACATTGTAAACATTATTAGATTAACAAGTAGAGCTTATTGGGCAAAGCCTGTGAAATACTTAACTTGAATAATCATAAATAGCACATGTAACCTCAAAACCATTCTTCAAATAACATAGGCCTCACTAAAACATCATTCACAAATATTCTAAATTAACAGTAAAATACATTATACAAACATCATTCACAAATATTCTAAATTAACAGTAAAAAACATTATACATGTACTAGGAATATAAAACAAGTTTCGTCTATCGTCTTTTCAAATTAGGTATTTTATCACGGGTTTCTGTTACAAGCTTTTGGCACTTATCAGTTAAATCAGAAAACTTAACCCAAAAGTTAGCTCTTGAATTATAACCAAGCCATTAAGCTCTATCCCCAAGACATATTGCAAAATCTCTTAAGAACCTTTTCGTTTTCAAAAGTTCTTACATCGTGATGATTTTGTGACAAATGACAATCAGGTTCGGGTAACAGATTATCATCTAAACCTAATATAATATGAGGTGACAATCTTGGTACTATATAAATATACAATACAACATCAACATGAACATTATCAATAATTAATTGTAACAAAACTTTTCCAGTGATAGGAACCTTTACATCATTTGCAGTAACAATATGTTTTCTTACATCAGATGACAGACTTTTAAAACTAAATTTATAAACAATGTCTGAATTTATAACACAAAAATCTGCACCAATATCGACAAGTGCAGTGGCTATTACATCGACAGTGATGAGAAATATGATTAAGTCCACCACATGCATGACACGTGACATCTTCCCGTACATTGTTACTGAGGTCTTCATTTCTTCCCCGTTCCTGTATTAGTCTATGAGTCTATAACACGTCTTAGCTGAATGTCCGGCTCTGTCACAGATTTGACACAGAACCCATCCTCTTAGAAAATCAAACAGCATCAATATTGTCAAACCGAGATTCGCAAACTCCTCCAGACAACAAAAACACAAACAACTAGCTACATCTGCATCATTTCATCCACTTGTGACTTTAGTTGACACTCGACTCGCGATTCTAACTCCCTGTAGTCTGAGACTGCACCGGAGCTGAGTTGAGACCGACACATAAAAAATGACAAATCGTACACAAGACGTGCCCTAATAAAGCAGAGAGTGTCTCTTGTTAGACGAGAGTATATGGAATTTATGTCAAAAATGTAAGTTTCTAAGTTCTCTGGATCACGCATGGCTCGACACCATAACTGTTCAACCAGCCACGAATTAGCTGTCTGTCTGTCAATAAAATGTTCAATGAAATGATGATTGAGACGATCAGAACCTAATTTCACCTGTTCGGGCCCAGGCAAATAATTTAACCACATCAGCGCTTCTCCCTCCTGGAGTAACATTAACAACATCATTGCAGTACATATTCACTCATATCGGATACTTCGTAAAACGCCCATACCTGGAATCGGTTCAATCACATTCGCCTATGTTCATTCTTGGTTCAAAGTTCAAAAAGAAAACCAAAAAAACTGTCAATCTTTATATTTCCACCGGTAGCCATTTTGTTATCACTCAAAACCAGCGATAGCCTCACAAAAAAGTATAAAAATTAAAAAAAACCTTCAGCATCTCCACCATATGTTACGACTCTATGGGGCTCCTGTCCACATGGCCCACTCTGTCGTAACCCGTAGGGGTGTTATAGGTTAACCGGGATCAAAATAATAATGACAAGCATGGTAGCAGTTCATCTCCATCTTTATTAGCGTGCACAACCATGTGCTACCAAATACAAGAGACTGGATAACCTCGTCTACAAGGGAGGCTACTCCAATAATAAGCTTAGGTTATCAGACCAATATATTATACCGCCTTAGTATTTAAAGGAGAACGAACCATAACAATAAATGTAACCTTAACTAAACTATGCAAGGCGTGTCGACTTGACATCGCTACATATGCATAAAATGTATTTTATTTGGCAGTTGCCTTATGCTGTTTATGGACACTTGCTTTCGACGATGTTATGCATAAAATGTATTTTATTTGCCAGGTGCCTTATGCTGTTTATGGGCACTTGCTTTCGACGATGTTATGCATAAAATGTATTTTATTTGTCAGTTGCCTTATGCTGTTTATGGGCACTTGCTTTCGACGATGATATCCAAAAGAAAATGGTTGATGAGCCCGGACTGATTCATTTTCTTGATGAAAAACGTCAATCATTAGACGGCGAAAACAGTGATGAAGAAATAGCTTGCCATAATATCCTATGGACTCTGCGACGCGCTCTTTTAGAATCCGAGGACCATCAATCCATTGGTGAGTATATAAAGGTCATTAGTTAGTTCCTGACATTTTTGTTATAAAAAACGAGAGAGAGAGAGAGAGGGAGAGAGAGAGAGAGAGAGAGGGAGAGAGAGAGAGAGAGAGAAATGAGGTTTAACATCCACTCAACACAACTAGGTCATTTCGGGACTAACACATGGTTTAATTTTATTTCAACAATTCGCTGGCGCGTAGGGGTCTTTAGCAGTGGGAGGAAACCCGAGTGCCCGGAGGATACCAACGAGGTTGAGAAGGCACCCCTATCTCCATGCCACACACGCTCACACCAGGGCTCGAAACCACAGCCGCAAGCCAGAGGTGGTCGACCAGCAAGAGGTCGAAACGCGGCACTCTAGACCACTAGGCCATCCCAACCCCCTATAAAAAAATGAAATGAAATGCTTAAAGTCCAAATGAGCTATAGATCAAGAGAAATGTGTTATCTTGGTATTCTAAGACTGCTCATTCGCATGTGATACGCTCGATACCGAGGATCTCATTGATGCATTATGGTGTGAAATTGGGTTGCGTGGTTCTATCTTTAGCTGGGTTAAGTCATATGTAACCAATCGCCCCCAAGCTGTCAGAATTAGAGATTCAACATCCGATAACAAAACAATGTTTTATGGGATACCACAAGGTTCTGTACTCGGACCTTAATATATTTCAAAACGTTTGGATCTTAAATGGTTTATATAACACATGCGGTGTGTGACTTGGCAATGCAATGCGTCCGTTATTTTCTTAGTTGTGGGACCTTTTAACCAGGAAAATTATGCTCTTTACATTAGGAAAAGAAATGACTGAGGATGAAGATGATGACGACGATGCTGATCTCGATGGTGTTGACGATGTTGATGGAATGAAACATCCAGAAGAACATATTGGTCACGTAATGATAAGCTACAATTTGGATAAGAAAGATTCGGTGTTGAAAATACGAGACAAACTCAAGTCCAACAATATAAAGGTATGGATAGACGTTGATGATATGGGAGGGTCAACACTAGACGCCATGGCCAAAGCTGTTGAACAAGCTGAAATTGTGATCATGTGTATGTCGCGAAAATACAAAAACAGTCAATATTGCAGAGCTGGTAAGTATACATATGACAGCTCTTACTACATCTTTTAAAGGGCCCAAGTCCGTCACTCAAAATCCTCCAAAATCGTCGACATCGAAAACAAGAATTATTGGTCAATTAAAATCAACATTGATGACGTAAACTTACCGGGAAAAGATGAGCTCCTGATATCCGATATTTAAGATAAAATATTTTTTTAACATTGGTACACGAATCGTGTATCATAAAGCGCTTCAGTCCCAGTTGTATTGAGAGACTCGAAGGACGAGGCTAGACACATTACACCAATCCAGACGCTAAAAATGTGCACTAAATTGAGACTGCATGGCTTATTTCGCCAAACATAACTGATTTGAAATTGGAGTAAAAACGGAAACCAATGAATGTAAATCAGTTTATATACATTCATATTACAGTATTATATGCGTTGCGACCCACTTTTGTCAATTTCTAGGTACCAAATGTTAGCGATTTAGCTCTTTTAACTTACATATGACAGCTCTTATCGTGGTATTTAGCTAATATGCGACAATCATTTAACTTATATACTACAGCTCTTGTCGGGCCCTTCAACTTATATACGGCAGCTCTTGTTATATCATTTAACTTACACACGATAGCTCTTATTATGGGAGAGAGGGAAAGACAAATGATGTTTAACGTTCACTCGACACAACTAGGTCATTTTGGGACTAACGTATGGTTTTCAATTTTTATTTCAATAATTCGCTTGCGCGTAGGGGTCTTTAGCAGTGGGGAAAAACCTGAGTGCCCGAATGAAACCCACGAGGTTGAGAAGGCGCCCCTATCTCCATGTCACATACGCTCACACTAGGGCTCGAAACCACAGTCGCAAGCCAGATGACCGGCCAGCTAGAGATCGAAGCGCAGCACTCTAAACCACTAGGCCCTTCCCAACTCGAAACAACAGTTGCAAGCCAGAGGTGACCGGCCAGCTAGAGGTCGAAGCGCGGCACTCTTGACCACTAGGCCATCCCAACCCCCTCTTATTATGGCATTTAACGTTTATTAACGTTTCTATTAATGTTTAATGTCAGCTTCTACCAATAGTGATATTGCAGACAATAACCCGTATTTCATTCTGCTTAGCGTACAAGCAGGGGTATTTAGTATGGGAGGGAAAAGGGGTACCAGCAGGGGTATTTAGTATGGGAGGGAAAAGGGGTACCAGCAGGGGTATTTAGTATGGGAGGGAAAAGGGGTACCCGGAAGAAACTCATGAGGTTCAGAAGGCGCAGCTATCTCCAACCCACCAGGGGTCGAAAGCACGACCACACACCAGGGGTGCACCGGCAAGCTAGTTCCAAGCCCGAATCCCTAGATCACTACCTCGAGCGATATGAGTATGGATGTATTTTTTTTCTTTCAGAGGCTGAATATGCCTTTAAGAAAAAAAGAAGGATTATACCAATATTGATGGAAAAAAACTACGAAGCTGATGGATGGTTGGGTATCATTCAGGGAACAAAACTGTGGTATGATTTTAGTGATGACCAGTTGATGAATGCAAACATGGACCGACTTTTAAAAGCGGTAAAACAATTCACTGATGCAAAGTAAGGTGTTTTTGTATTAAAGGCCCAATACCACTCTTGTTGTAACTGAAAAATATGTCCAAATCATTATTCTGGTCAACAAATATACTATTTTACAATATTCCAATTAATTGATGATACAAATTGCATCTTAACACACCGAATTTTAAAAAAAATGGAAAAATTCAACTACATGGTTTACGTAAACCTTTTCTATAATGTAACTTAGATTTTGAAATATTTTCGAACCCCCTGGACAAGTAAAATAGGATGTAATGGATAATTTACACAACAGGTAGGACACTTAAACATCTAGTAGTTAGAGTAAGGCTAATTTTCCTTTCTGGACCTGTCAAGCCAGCAAGAGTGTTATTGTCCCTTTAATAACACCACGAATTTTTTTATATAGATTAATTAAAGCTATTTTTTTTAAAAATACCATTGTTTATCATTTCACAATGAAGTTTGTAATATGTTTAATATATGCGGTTGATGAAATTATGTTTCTTTCTAGGTATAATATATTGATATCTTTTACGCCACTTCTTCGAGTATGAGTGAATGAAATGGGGTTTAACGTCCTACGCTTAAGCACCTAACCTGGGCCAATTGAAGACGGGCATACGCCAACAGTGTGCTATGAGGGAAATTTTGCCCGGGCAGCGGCGCTACGGCCTACTCTTATATCGAATTCCAACTGCCAAGGGATCTTTTACGTGCACTCCAATTTGTACACGGGACCTCGGTTTTTCGTCCCATCCGAACGACTAGGCAGCTGTCCTTGTCAGGCCCTCCTTCTGCATCACTGACAAGGGGAAATCACGCCGGAAAATCGAAATGAACTTTCTCGGCCAATGCAGGGATCGAACACTCAACCTCCAGGCTAGCGAACCAGCGCCTTATCCACTTAGCCACCGTGATCCCCTCTTCGAGTATGAGTATTTCGAATCGGATTGATAGGGTTGACATTACACGCAGATCAAAATAATTGTATGATTTGAAAGGCAATCAGATGATATGAAAATTAAAACTTAAAGGACCTTAGTCCGTAACATAAAATCGTCCAAAAGCTTTAACATCGAAAACATGAATTATTGGCCAATATAAATCAACATTGATGATGGAAACTTACCGGGAAAAGATGAGCTTCTGATATCCGATATTTTAGATAAATAAATTTTTTTAACATGCGCGTCAATCCCAGTTTTGATAAGAGACTTGGTAAGCGAGGCTGGACATATTGCACCATACCATACGGCGTATGTTGACTGGAATAACCAGACGCTATAGAAATTTGCACTAGATTGAGACTACGTGGCTTATTTCGCCGAACGTAAATGATTTGAAATTGGGGAAAAACGGAAACCATTGAATGTAAATCAGTTTATATACATTCAAATTACAGTATTATATGCGTTGCGACCCACTTTTGACAATTTCTTGGTCCCAAATGGTAGCGATTTAGCTCCTTTAATTTTAAAGCTTTCACAATGTAATTGTATGTGTTTTTTTAACAAGGTTTTTGTTGTGCAGTTTTCTTCTTTATTGCTATATACCTAAAAATCCCCACTGGCAATATTGAAATAATATTGAATCATGTGTTAGCCCCGAAACTACCTAATGTAGCAATATAGTCGTGACGACATTATATTTATAGACAAGGAATTGTGTAATTAATGATGACTTTATATTTTTATTAATTTGTCAAGATGGTTTAACCAAAATTTTTATCTTTATAAATTATTCTCTATTGTCGGTATATTAGATATGGTATAAGTTTATTTAGAACGCAATTTAAATTTTTTGCAAATACTGTGAGAATAACAGGAAAGGAGGAATGAGTTCAAGGATTAGTTGTGTCAAAATACACGTGGCGGGAAATCACCATTACATCATCCAGCGTGTTTGACCAATCTCTCTACTTATTTACATCATATTTGACCAATTAGATAATATGAATGTCCAAATCCAGCTGATACAAAATCAGGGTACTCGTGAGAATTTGGCAGACTTCGATTAAGATTCCAGAGAGGTACGATCTAAGATATCCTAGCAGATATGAGACGAGTTAGGCTAGTAATATGTGCTATGCTTGTATTTATGTATACAGCTATGTTATATAAAATGTAAAAGCAAACTGTTGCATTGTTTTAACTGTAGAAACCAGTAGAATAAAATACAAGACCAATCCAGTAAGACCAATCCATACCATAAGACAGAATTCGAAGTCCTAAAAACGTTATAGGCAAAAAATTGTATTCAAGCAAAATAGTGTAATCAGCAAATGGACTGCTCCTCGTATAAAATACACAACGTGAAAGAGAATCGCAAAGGCAGCTAATGAGAATTCTAGACGATCACCAGGCTAACGGAATTATGTAGCAAAAAAAAAAAATATGCATGTGTTATGATGTAAGTTATGGCGACCGGTTATCACAGCCTCCGCTCTCCATGTCAAACAAATAAAGGCCCATGGTGCTACACTCGAGTAGACGTTAAATAATCCTCATTTCTCTCTTTGTAGCTGCTGCTTGTCAAAACACTGACATACACCCTCGTCGATAGACAATCATCGTATATGGATTAATGTATCCTGATTGATCTCTCGCAAGGTCAAATCTGCATGTCCCAAAGGTCATTATGCAGGGAAATTTAACAAACCTCTCGTTTTAATACACCTGGGCCCGGTTCCTAGAAAATTCTTAAAGTAAGCACAAAGTCATACTTCACTTTTACTTACGTAAGAATCTCATAAAAATACCGTTCGTAGAAAATTCTCAAGACCATTCTTACGTAAGCACAGGTCAAGTACAAGTCTAAGCACATTGTGACTGGTAAAGCTTACCATACACTGAGACTACGATGCTCTTTAACGTCACAAAACAACTTTGGTATGCGAATTACGTCATAAATTGGTCATCTGCTTCATTTTGGTTGATTTGGATGCGTTTGACATGTCCCCTATAAGGCCTACACATAATTATAAAATGTGCCAAAAGATATAAAAAAAAACGCAGACACATACAAACTAATTGAATAATTTATCTAAAAGTAGGCCTACCCTGTGTGTTTGTAGCCTATTGTTAACTAATTGGCAAATAAATGAATGGGTTTCAGGGTAGGCCTTGGCCTATGTGGCCCTATGCGAAATGTTATATAGCATTCTTAATTTCTTTTGGAGAAGGATTTTCTCTGTCTTGTAATTGTCTCTTTGGTATCAAAAGGTGTCGGAAATGCCGTCGAACAAGTTCAGCCATCTTTTTGAAGCAGAAACGGACTTAAGGTTGGTAAGCAAGCCCTATACCTTGCTTGGGACTTGTGCTTAGATTGGCTATGTTTAAGAACGAAGTTGTGCTTAAGTTTTTTCTTGGAACGCATAATAACGTTCTTGTGCTTACAATGAAGTCTACTTAAAATCTAAGCACAAGGCCGTTCTTAAGAATTATCTGGGAACACAAAATAAGGTAAGTTTACTTAAATGCAAAGTCGACTAAATTCTAAGCACAAGAACGTGCTTAAGAATTTTCTAGGAATCGGGCCCAGGTATCAATATGGATTCAACGGGGGAGCCCGTAGTCTCCAGGTTGTCTAAGGAGGGACGAATCGGCCCAGGGCAGAAATGCAGCAGGCAAAAGTCCCCGTGTCCGGCAGTAGTGGGATCGCGCCTGTGAATAGGCATCTGTTAGTAGCCCGTTCAATATAATCGAACCCATTCCTGTTTAACACTTTTTTGCATCACTCCAGTGCAAAATCGTTTCAATATATTGATATTTGGCTTTATGCACTTGTTCGTTTTCCAAATCTCGTGGAATCAATCTGCCACATGGAATGTTCATTTGTGCGGATCTGTATTGAAAGGGAGATAACACTTCAAATACGTGTGTTTGTTGTGGATTCAGACCACGATTAATTTCCCCAGTGATTTCAATGCTAATTCAAGCCTATTTTCCACCTTCCCCTCAAAATTTCGCTGGGCTCAAAGCTTTCACTACAGACCGAGAAACAAATGGTCATATCTGTGCACTAAAATTTGTATCAGGTTGGCCACCAAACATTTGAGAACTAGTTGCCGTACATATCACCGTAGTCAACCTGATAACCCCGTTATCCTTCCGCCTCAAAGTCATTAATATTACCAAAACCTGGCAGAAAATACTAATTCCAACCCCCTTCGTTTATTCTTGACTAAAAAATCAACAACAATGGACATGCAAAGGGTCAGAAAAGAGACCGAGAGAGAGCATTGCTATAAAAGACGAACTACAATTGTGGGTACCGAGATGGTGAAATTTAATGGTGGTCTGCCCCTCCTTTTCAGATCAAAGTGGGTCTGGATGGGTTAGAACGCTTGCGTGGGTGGTTCCGATTTCAGCGTGTACGTGAAAGGGGGTTGGGTCGTCTGTCTTACCTCGTGAGTTTTCACCTGTCTACAAGTTCACAAATCATTCTCAGACTTAAGTTGATAATTTACTCAACTTTCAATCACTGTTTATGAGAAATATTTTGATCCAGATACACAAACATTTGCACATAGCATCTTATTGGTGTATTTAATATATAAAAACAACAAACCTTTAATAAAGGGCTATATTTTTGTTAACATAAGGAGAACAATTTTGAGTAAAGTCTCAAATTAAGTCTGACAATACTTTGTGAACTCGAGGACGGGTCTTCCTACATCTAAAGTATTTGAGTCAAAACTTCTAGAATGCGTAGACTAGGATGTAATAAATATTGTCGTTGTGGTTTCCTCAATGACGATAAGAGGCTATATCTAGACTCAGGCCGGAAAAACTACTATCGTCTAAGATTTTAAAGATGTCAACGTGACCAAAATCAAGCTACGTGAATCCATATAAATAATCATAGGTTTTTTTTATACATAGTCTCTACAATATGGTCTATCGTTTCAGATTCATTATATTATCTACATATTTACTTTTATAAAATGTCATCATTATTATTGAAGTACATTATTATTATATATTAGTTAAATATTAGCCCCTCTTACCAGTTGAAAATAGATAAGTCCTTGGTGTGGTTTTAGATGTTCAATACGTTTCGGACTGTGGCGTCCTTCCTCAGTTATCTATTTTCAACTGGTTAGAGGGGCTAATATTTAACTTATTTCTACCGTTCCCGAGACCCCTCACGCATCACTGAGATCCAGTATAGATGTCATCCTGCTACTAGTTTCCTGCTACACCGGACCGATAGTTGTTGTCGTTCTCATCCTCCTATTATTATTATTATTATTATTGAAAATCCGGACAGGGACGACGACAATAAACGTCCCCTCATATTTTTGGAACCTTATTCTCGGGTTGCTAAACGAATAACAGTCAGTTTAGGTTGGAAAACGTAATTTACTCCAAAACGGGCCGGTTGGTGACGTAGTTGAGGACCAGGCTTCGCATTCCCAAGTGGGGTCAGCACGCCAGCCCTTTCTGAAAATTCTGGATCCGCCCCCATTCTATGTTTATTATTGAGTGGTAGCACCGCAAATTTACTAGCACCCGGTGTTCAATAAACAAAGTTTATACCATCGTTGCGTCCAGGATGAATAAACTACCAGAAAGCCAAATTTCAGAAGCCTCCTATGTTACATTTTCGAGATGTATTACCGTAAAGACGCTGAACATGTTAGGGAATCGGTTAGGCGTATGCTCTAGGGGAACTCAATAACGTCTAAACTAGCTTTGGTGGCGCGAAAATTACCGAAAAGACGCTAAACATGTTAGGAAATCGGGTAAGCGTATGCTCTAGGGGAACTCAATAACGTCTAAACTAGCTTTGGTGGCGCGAAAATTACCGTAAAGACGCTAAACATGTTAGGAAATCGGTTAGGCGTATAGGCTCTAGGGGAACTCAATAACGTCTACACTAGCTTTGGTGGCGCGAAGATGGTTATATCTCCGCAATAACAGATGACTATGGATTGAACATGCCAAAGTTCATTAACATTCTATGTTGATTAACGAGTTATATATCACCGCAAATGTCATAGCGAGGTTCGTGAGTTCAATAAACAAAGGGTACAACCAGGTAACATAAAAAAACCCACACAAACCAGCTTTGGTAACAAAACGTTTTTTATTGCACAGAATCAGTGGATGAATACACTACGAGACTGCAAAATTGCATTTTCGAGATATATTACCGTAAATATACTAAAAATATAGGGGCATTAGGCCAGGCTAGGCTCACGCGGAAAAGAACTTCTATACTATAATTCAGTTCGCAGTAGCCTTCTGGCAACATAAGTTGCTAAACAATCCCTTAACTCTACGCCGTGTCCATTGATCAATTCTAATTATCAACATTACATACACTGAATACCCCCCCCCCCCCGCCCCAAGCTTTGAGGCCCTATTTTTCAAAATTCATAAAAATTCAAGCCTCAAGCAGTAGTAAATGACAATAGACTCGAACAATCGGCAACAATAATTAAGGAAGACAACTCAGGGCTGGATTATCGAGACACTGTCACAAAGATGGGGACAAGCGAATTGTTTTAATTTATTTAAATTGGCTGTGTACAATAAAACTTATACCCAGAATATGTAAAGTGGTCAAATGTTTGTTACTAAAAAAATGGGTTTTTTTAAAAAAAAAAAAAAAAATATTTGGAAAATATTTGATATAGGCAGATCAATTTTTTTTTGTCATTAGAGGGAAACTAAGATAGGCAATCTCGAAACCAGAAAATTTTTGGAGAAAGGAATTCCTCTAGTGACACTGGGTAGCCATTTTCTTGGAAGGGACGAATCACACGACTGTCGCGTGACATGTATTTTTTTTTACATGTCTGGATGACCGAATCACTTAAAAATATACACACGCGTAGAAAAATAGATCTTCACAAAAACTTGAATTTGTCTATTTAGAATACAATTTTGTTATGTCAGCGAGTTGACTTTGACTCAAGAATCATTTTACAACAAACGAAGCGACGATCCGACCTCTAGTTTTCGAGAAATCGACCCATTCAGAGGTCAGAATGGGCGGGGCTTAGGCCTGAACAAATTTAGATAAAAAGGACGGTATATGGCCCCGGAGGCCTCCGACCGCGCAGCTGACTCTGGAGTCGAGATTGTAAGATAATAGTTTTTTATGATTTAATGCAGCAAAATAGCGTCTTGAACAAATCATCGGCAGCTGATTTACTTGCACGTCGAGCCAATTAAGCCACAAAAGGTACTCATTCCGTTCTACTTCACTATATCCTGGGTTATTCTATGTCTGTTCGTTTCGAGAATTTTATGTTTACGTGATATCGTAGCGAATTTATGATGTGTCAAATTACCAAGTATAAGTTCAATAATAATAAACATAACAGAACGACATAGTATTATTATTATTTCAGACAAAGAACGAAGAGTAAAAATAATAACAAAAGTCAAACATATAGATGTTATACATATTTGAGATCAACAACACATACTACAGATTTTGATAATACAAATAAATATAAATAAATTATAAATATATACATTACTTACATAAATCAATCAGTAAATAGACATTAGTATGGTTATCTACCCTTATAAAAGCGAAGGCGAAATGATCGTTTCGTAAACTATAGCTACATTCTAGTATTTTGAAATCTTGGAAACCCAATGGATTAACCCAGGGTATAGCGGAGTAGAACGGAATGAGTACACTGGGTAACCGGGGATAATCTGGGCGTGACTCCATAGAATGCACCGCGAATGTACCCTGGGTGTTTTGGAGAGAGAGAAATAGGGTTTTACGTCCACTCAACACAACTAGGCCATTTCGGGACTAACATATGGTTTAATTTTATTTCAATAATTCGCTTGCGCGTGGGGGTCTTTAGCAGTGTGAGGAAACCGGAGTGCCCGGAGGAAACCCACGAGGTTGAGGAGGCGCCCCTTTATCCATGCCACATACGCTCACACCAGGGATCGAAACCACAGCCGCAAGCCAGAGGTGACCGGCCAGCTAGAGGTCGAAGCGCGGCACTCCAGACCACTAGGCCATCCCAACCCCCCTGTGTTTGGAATGACTGAATAAGACTTAGCAAATATGCGATCATAAGCATAGAGGACTGATATTCTAACCAATCAATCAGACTGCATTTGTAAGACAGCGTTCGTCAAATGCTTTTTTTAAAACTAGACCGATTTCTCGGACGGTCATCCAGGATCCGGAAACTTTGTGAATGATTTTTAATATTGGGAAATAATGGCCATGGTCGTAAAATAGTGAGTTTATAACCTATCCAGCAAAATACAGAGAAATAATTATGTTTTGACTTTCTTAGAAAATTTTTAATTTTCGCTTTAACTACCCCACCGTACAACTTTTGTTGAAATTGAAGGCTTGAGCAGCCTCTGATACAGGTTCCGACACTTAGTCATCAATTATTTCCTCATTTAACTGCGTGGGCTTTGTACATGACATACGTAATTTAATGATATAAACTGAATTATAGGGGGTGGATTTGATGAAAATACAGTTTACAACACAAAGGGTCATTTCTAAAACCTGAGGGTAAGAAGTTTTATTTTATATTTCCAAGAAATGGTATCATTTCTATCAGTCAATTCTTAATTGACATTAAATCTTAAGGACCTCCATGTTGAATTTATACCCGGAAAAATGGCTGAAAACTTTAGTGAAAAGGGAAGATATATATCTTACGACAGTTACTTCAGTCAATTATTTTGATTTGGTTGATTCACAGAATGATAAAGAACAAACAAATCTACCGAATTTGAATAAACAACTAAATTACAGTGAGACGATATATAGAAATAATAGTATTGAAAATAACTGTAGCTTGAAATTATTAAAGTAAAATATGATTTTTTTTTTGTAATGTGTATGCTTGATAACGACCAGTGAATTCTTGTCGAAACGTCGTGTGTTTATAATATAGTGATTGTTATCCATAGAACTGTGTTTTGTTATATAACGGTATGATTTAATGATTTAGAATTTTAAACACCTTATTTTTTTTTAAAAATCGTTATAACGAAATATGAATTCGTCATATCGAAATATTAATTCGTTTTGACGAAATATTAATTCGTTTTGACGAAATGTAAATTCGTTTTAACGAAATATTAATTCGTTTTAACGAAATATTAATTCGTTTTAACGAAATATTAACGAGTTATTTATTGCGCTGAAATGAATTATTTTTTTCGTTTAAACGATTTAATTATTGCGCTGAAATGAATTTTTTTTTTTCGTTTAAACGATTTAATTATAAGAAATTTTAAACACCTTATTTTTTTTTAAAAATCGTTATATCGAGATATTAATTCGTCATATCGAGATATTAATTCGTTTTAACGAAATATTAATTCGTTTTAACGAAATATTAATTCGTTTTAACGAAATATTAATTCGTTTTAACGAAATATTAACGAGTTATTTATTGCGCTGAAATGAATTATTTTTTTCGTTTAAACGATTTAATTATTGCGCTGAAATGAATTAATTTTTTTCGTTTAAACGATTTAATTATAAGAAATTTTATTTCAGCGCAATAATAAACTCGTTAATTATTTCGTTAGACGAATTAATTATTTCGTTAGTTTTTATAGGAAAGTATTTAAAGGGGACCCCTCCGAATATAGGATCCTTAGCTCTGGTCCCTGGTAGAGTCCTCGATTGCCGAGTAATGACACAACTGTTTCGCAATGATCATGATATCCAGATTACCTACGACATAAACATAACATAAACATTTCGTTAAAATGAATTAATTATTTCGTTAAAATGAATTAATTATTTCGTTAAAATGAATTAATTATTTCGTTAAAATGAATTAATTATTTCGTTAAAATGAATTAATTATTTCGTTAAAATGAATTAATTATTTCGTTAAAATGAATTAATTATTTCGTTAAAATGAATTAATTATTTCGTTAAAATGAATTAATTATTTCGTTAAAATGAATTAATTATTTCGTTAAAATGAATTAATTATTTCGTTAAAATGAATTAATTATTTCTTTTAACCGAAAAAGAAATTTTATTTCAGCGCAATAATTAACTCGTTAATTATTACGTTTTTGTTTAGACGAATTAATTATTTCGTTAGTTATTGTAGGAAAGTATTAAAAGGGGACCCCTCCGAATATAGGATCCTTAGCTCTGGTTCCTGGTAAGGTCCTCGATTGCCGAGTAATGACACAATGGTCATTATATCCAGATTCCCTACGACATTAACATAACAATACACATAATGTAGCCAAAATAGTGTATTCAAGCATAATAGTGTATTTAAGCAAAATAGTGTAACAGCAAATAGTGTATTTAAACAAAATAGTGTATTCAAGCAAAATAGTGTAATCAGCAAATGTACTTCTCCTCGTGTACAAAATACACGACAAACATACTATACAGCTATATACAAGTTGTGCATATATCTATCGGTGGTAATCATAGACGGAGCAGAGGCGAATCCAGAAAATCCTATTAGGTGGGGCCCTTGGGAGTCCCCCGAGAAAATTTTTGAAAAAATCGGGGTGTCGGTGGTGATTTGTGGCGCATATCTATTTTTTATACTTTTATTTAGGGTTGGCGGGCCCCTAGGGCCCCCCACTCTGGACCCGCCTCTGAGACGGAGTTTCATCATGACAATATCACATTGCATAACGTTTGTTTATTTTTATTATCCAAATTAGTGCTGCAAAGTAGGATATTAAACACAATTTCTAACTTAATAACGGATTATTTAGTTTGGTATTGTATAGGGAGCCCAGTTTACAAATTGAAAACCTTAAAAACGTTTAACATTGGAGATGAGTACCAAACTTAGTGACCCCAATAAGTATATTAGATTTTTAAAAATCCAATTTTTGAATGAATGAATGAAGTGGGGTTTAACGTCCTACGCTTTTGCACCTAACCTGGGCTAATTGAAGACGGAAATCCAACTTTCAATTATATTGATATTGTTACTTTATTTTCAGACATTTATTCCAGACTAAAACGATTGATAGACACATTTTAAACTAACAAAGCCGTAGGCAATGTCTCGTGTAAACTTGTTCGACGAGTACAAAAGTAAAGTTGAATGTAACCTAATAAAGTTAAGGGAAGCCACAGAAAGTGATGATGAAGAAGAGAATCCATACTTTCCAGATTTTGAAGTAAGTCCAAGGATGTCGGCAATGATTTCGCTTATAATTGATACCGAAGGTAACTTTTCTTCGAGTTTGGAGGGATCTTCTTCTGAAGAACAAGAGCAACACGAACAAGTCATGTCCGACTATATCAGTGAAAATGAGCAGATCCTGGAGGTTCTGTGTGATATCATCGTTGATCCGCCTCAACCAAACTGTCCCTTTATTGGCGAGTTACAGATGATGTCATTAGTGCTGATGATGGATCTTACGGACAAATCGGAGGAATTGTGTGAAGCTGTTTGTCAAATACCAGAATATCTTGGCTATTTAAAAGGCATGTTGGATAATAATGATGAAATGTCTGATGTTAGTATGAAATATTATTATATTTGTTCTGTTCTCAACAGCGGGCAACCACGTATAAGGGGTATCACCTGTAATCTTTGAAGTGCCTCTTTTTAATCGGATTAATGCACCGGTCAATAGGAATCTTGCCCCCCCCCCCTCAAGCGTTCACCCCGGATTGTCATTTAGCTCAATATTTTAGGGTCAAGATTTACCCCGCAATGCACTTGAATCCAAGACACATTCACTGAAGATTCACTTTCTAACGCATGCAGGTCCAAG
The DNA here is from genome assembly GCA_917208275.1 of Patella pellucida. Classification (NCBI taxonomy): domain Eukaryota; kingdom Metazoa; phylum Mollusca; class Gastropoda; family Patellidae; genus Patella; species Patella pellucida. The sequence continues at coordinate 73,141,915 of OU795040.1, forward strand.
ATTCACGCAATAGTCATCTTGAACTAGCTATCCCCAAGCATTCGTCGACAAATCATACACCATTTTGTAGTAACGATAATCCAGATTACCACGAAAACATCATAGACAACGATAACAGACAGAGGATCGTCCGTTTTCAGAAAAAACACATTTCTAAATTAAAAATACAATATTTACTATCGAATAGCCGTCGATGCTTGAAGGGGGGGGGGGGAGCGTTGTTCAAGATGTCTATTGATCGGTGCATAAATTCAAGAATCAAGATTATCTACCACAGATATTTTGTGTTTATTTTCTTAATATCATGTTAATTAATTAATCTGAGTAAATCTAAGCGGAAATTACGCCGTGCAAATAGGACTATTTTTTCATTCGAAGAAATATTTCTTTGAAAAGTGTAATTCATGTTTTTTGCCAAAATAATTAAAAATGGGTCATTACAAGTCAAGTGGACCAAATTTCGGAAAAAAGAAAAAGAAAAAAAACGCAATAGTGTAAGGTCTTAAGCCAACAAATCCGAAACTTTATCACTGTACGTAAACAACTTGTCGAGATATTGCCATTTGAAATTAGGGGCTGAACAAGACAATAAATTCAGTAATTATTTTCAGGAGTTTAGGTGCTTTAAACTCACATTATTTCTAATAGGAGTAGAAAGTTGTTTTTCAAGTTACTTATAATTGATAAATACCCCTGATATGTATCTGTATAATATCTTTATGTGTAAATTACACAATTTGGATGCACATCATGCAGTTCTTCTTTTAATTTGACTCTAAAATCTAAGCATGTTCCCTAGTATTTTTGGGGCGTGTCCAAATTCTGAAAAAAAAGTCAAATGGCTATTTCTCAGCGAGTTTTTGACCTAGACAGGTAAAATGTCGGATTGTTAGATTAAGACATTGTACTATAACATTTATTTTTAAATAGATTTTTAGGAAGGGTCATGTTACCACCATGGATCCACTTGACAGAATGGCCAAATGTAGTTTTTAAATTGGTTAAATATGATAGTCGATTGCATTAGGTACCCAACAGTGAAAATTAACAATTTTATAGAAAAGAACACTTCAACGCACGCGTTTAAGAATGTCGGTATAAGAAGAAGACACAAACAAAAGTTAGGTACCATGGGAAAAAGTGGAATCTTTGGCAAAATTAGAATCTTCTGAGTTTTTTTGCTTGGCCTACTTTTTGAGTAATTATATATTTAGCTGATTGATTCATCGGGATATATTTCATCACTTTCCTGTCAGTTAAAGATTAAAGGTCACTGAGTTATGGAGAGAGAGAGAGAAATGGGGTTTAACGTCCATTCAACACAACTAGGTCATTTCGGGACTAACATATGGTTTAATTTTATTTCAATAATTCGCTTGCGCGTTGGGGTCTTTAGCAGTGGGAGGAAGCCGGAGTGCCCAGAGGAAACCCACGAGGTTGAGAAGGCGCCCCTATCTCCATGACACATACACTCACACCAGGGTTCGAAACCACAACCGCAAGTCAGAGGTGGCCGGACAGCTAGAATGAATGAATGAATGAAATGGGGTTTAACGTCCTACGCTTAAGCACCTAACCTGGGTATACGCCAACAGTGTGCTATGAGGGAAATTTTGCCCGGGCAGCGGCACTACGGCCTACTCTTATATCGAATTCCAACTGCCAAGGGATCTTTTACGTGCACTCCAATTTGTACACGGGACCTCGGTTTTTCGTCCCATCCGAACGACTAGGCAGCTGTCCTTGTCAGGCCCTCCTTCTGCATCACTGACAAGTGGGAATCACGCCGGAAATCGAGATGAACTTTCTCGGCCAATGCAGGGATCGAACACTCGACCTCCAGGCTAGCGAACCAGCGCCTTATCCACTTAGCCACCGTGATCCCCCGGACAGCTAGAGGTCGAAGCGCGGCACTCTAGACCACTAGGCCATCCCACATCCCACCCCATCACTGATTTAAAGCTGTATAGCAATTTGAGTATACTGTTTATTGGTTTTGTTAAAAATTTAGTTTTTTTTTTTTTTTTTTTTTTTTACACCAGAGAGACAAGGTCTGTTTATCTTCTGCCATTACTATTGTCCAAAACCTTGCAATGAACGAAAACAACATAGATGTGTTACGTGATGAGGGTTTTCAAAAATCACTATCAAGATATATATCAGCTGCTGATGATGACATCAGTCTTGTTGCTCTTCTTGGTTTAGCTGCTATTATGTCGGAGGATGAAAACACGGATATCAAGGCTCATACTTCCACTGTTTACAATTTAATGGACGAACTTGAAGCAAGTCTTGACAGTGATGCGCATAGATCACCACGTGGTTGGAAAAGCCTGGAATTGGCATCCGGTAAGGTTACTGAATTTTACCACGACATTAAGAAATATCACGTGCTTTATGTATCACAACGACGTTCGTTTTTTTATTGTTTTATTTAATTTATTTCAGGAATTCTTAATCTTGCTCGATTTGACGACAACAAAGCTCTATTTGTGGAAAAAAACTGTTTACCAAACATGTTGAAGATGGCCAATTCCCAGAACTTAAATGAGCGAAAAAGTATTTTTTATTTTATTTGTTTTCTTTTCACGCTTAACCCACGGTTCGATTCGATAATCTGTTTCAGCAGGAATAAGAAAGAGAGGAGAGCGAGAGAGAGAGCGAGAGGGAGAGAGAGAGAGAGATGGGGTTTAACGTCCACTCGACACAAACTAGGTCATTTCGGGACGGAGGACTCGGAGAAAACCCACGAGGTTGGACAGGCGACCCTACTCCTTGCCACGTACCACCGGGGATTTGAAACCACGCCAGTTGACTCAATGACAGGCTTTATGATACAACCGCAGGAATAAACGTGAATGATATGAAATGTCGTTACTCTCTGAGCATTGCGATGCTTTTTTAGGGGATCACGGTGGCTAAGTGGATAAGGCGCTCGATCGCTAGCCTGGAGGTCGGGTGTTCGATCCCTGCATTGACCGAGAAAGTTCATCTTGATTTTCCGACGTGATTTCCCCTTGTCAGTGATGCAGAAGGAGGGCCTGACAAGGACAGCTACCTAGTCGTTCGGATGGGACGAAAAAATGAGGTCCCGTGTACACATTGGAGTGCACGTAAAAGATCCCTAGGCCGTAGCGCCGCTGCCTGGGCGAAATTTCCCTCATAGCACACTGTATGACGTTTGCCCGTCTTCAATTAGCTCAGGTTAAGTGCATAGCAGTAGGACGTTAAACCCCATTTCATTCATTCATTCATTGCGATGCTTTGGGTTATTGATTTGATCCCGGCAACTGACACTGATATCCGATCCTGACCATAGAGTCCATTTTGTCAGGACAATTAGATATTCGGTTGCCAGGAATGGCCCGTATACTGTCTGTTAATAACCCGACTTCTGTCGCATTCAAAGTAGTTAGAATTGTTCTTAGAATAAAAAGTTACTGAAAGGATGAAATACGCCCTGTTTGAGAGGAACTTCACGAAGCCAAGGTTAATTAAATTTAACTGAAAAGTGTCTTGATTTACTTTCAACCTAGGCTTTTACCAAATATCGATAAGGTATTGACTAATAAACAGTATGTTATCTCTTAGATGGGGCTAATTCCTCAAATTATATGATATTTTGTTTCTGCTGTAAAATGGCATATTGCTTACTTCGCCTAATAGTTTGGGTGCAGCTATGGCGGGTGTGGCGCCTGGCAGGGTACAGTATGAATAAAAAGATAAATAAATATGTTGTATATTATACATTAGACTGGCCCAGTCTCTTCTATTTATTTTACATTTCGATTTATATAAAAGTTTTAATTTTTTAGTAAACCAACACTTTCGTTTCCATTTGTATAAAAAAAACTTTGAGTAAACCTGTAACCAGCATCAGATTACGGGGTTATTTGGAGAGGACTGGCCAATTTTTGGTGTGTGGAGAGAAGACTGGTCACCAGTCTATATATATACATGTACTTGCTCCCACCTTTTGCAACGATGGGAAATATACCACGTGCCACTGTTTTCATACTGGGTAATTATCGAGCTCGTATCCCATTCAAAACGATATTTATCTGTCATATGCATAAAATGTATTTTATTTGGCAGTTGCCTTATGCTGTTGATGGGCACTTGCTTTCAACGATGTTATGCATAAAATGTATTTTATTTGTCAGTTGCCTTATGCTGTTTATGGGCACTTGCTTTCGACGATGATATCCAAAAGAAAATGGTTGATGAGCCCGGACTGATTCATTTTCTTGATGAAAAACGTCAATCATCAGACGGCGAAAACAGTGATGAAGAAATAGCTTGCCATAATATCCTATGGACTCTGCGACGCGCTCTTCTAGAATCCGAGGACCATCAATCCATTGGTGAGTATATAAAGATCATTAGTTAGTTCCTGACCTTTTTGTAATAAAAAAATGAGAGAGAGAGAGAGAGAGAGAGAGAGAGAGAGAGAAATGAGGTTTAACATCCACTCAACACAACTAGGTCATTTCGGGACTAACACATGGTTTAATTTTATTTCAACAATTCGCTGGTGCGTAGGGGTCTTTAGCAGTGGGAGGTAACCGGATTTCCCGGAGGATACCCACGAGGTTGAGAAGGCGCCCCTATCTCCATGCCACACACGCTCACACCAGGGCTCGAAATCACAGCCGCAAGCAAGAATTGGTCGACCAGCTAGAGGTCGAAGCGCGGCACTCTAGACAACTAGGCCATCCCAACCCACCTATAAAAAAGGAAATGAAATGCTTTATGTCCAAATAAGCTATACATCAACAGAAACATGTTATCTTGGTATTCTTAGACTGCTCATTCGCATTTGATACGCTCTATACCGAGGATCTCATTGATGCATTATGGTGTGAAATTGGGTTGCGTGGTTCTATCTTTAGCTGGGTTAAGTCATATGTAACCAATCGCCTCCAGATTAGAGATTCAACATCCGATAACAAAACAATGTTTTGTGGGATACCACAAGGTTCTGTACTCGGACCTTAATATATTTCAAAACGTTTGGATCTTAAATGGTTTATATAACACATGCGGTGTGTGACTTGGCAATGCAATGCGTCCGTTATTGGCCCTTTTTAACCAGGATCATTTTGCTTTTTCCATTAGGAAAAGAAATGACTGAGGATGAAGATGATGACGAAGATGCTGATGTTGACGATGATGCTGATCTCGATTTTGTTGACGATGTTGATGGAATGAAACATCCAGAAAAACATATTGGTCACGTAATAATAAGCTACAATTGGGATAAGCAAGATTCGGTGTTGAAAATACGAGACAAACTCAAATCCAACAATATAAAGGTATGGATAGACGTTGATGATATGGAAGGGTCAACACTAGACGCCATGGCCAAAGCTGTTGAACAAGCTGAAATTGTGATCATGTGTATGTCGCGAAAATACAAAAACAGTCAATATTGCAGAGCTGGTAAGTATACATATGACAGCTCTTACTACATCTTTTAAAGGGCCCAAGTCCGTCACTCAAAATCCTCCGAAATCGTCGATATCGAAAACAAGAATTATTGGTCAATTAAAATCAACATTGATGATGTAAACTTACCGGGAAAAGATGAGCTTCTGATATCCGATATTTAAGATAAAATATTTTTTTTAACATTGGTACACGAATCGTGTATCATAAAGCGCTTCAGCCCCAGTTGTATTGAGAGACTCGAAAGACGAGGCTAGACACATTACACCAATCCAGACGGCACATGTAGACTGGAATAACCAGACGCTAAAAATGTGCACTAAATTGAGACTGCATGGCTTATTTCGCCAAACATAACTGATTTGAAATTGGAGTAAAAACGGAAACCAATGAATGTAAATCAGTTTATATACATTCATATTACAGTATTATATGCGTTGCGACCCACTTTTGTCAATTTCTAGGTACCAAATGTTAGCGATTTAGCTCCTTTAACTTACATATGACAGCTCTTATCGGGGTATTTAGCTAATATGCGACAATCATTTAACTTACATACTACCACTCTTGTCGGGCCCTTCAACTTATATACGACAGCTCTTGTTATATCATTTAACTTACACACGATAGCTCTTATTATGGGAGAGAGGGAAAGACAAATGATGTTTAACGTTCACTCGACACAACTAGGTCATTTTGAGACTAACGTATGGTTTTCAATTTTTATTTCAATAATTCGCTTGCGCGTAGGGGTCTTTAGCAGTGGGGAAAAACCTGAGTGCCCGAATGAAACCCACGAGGTTGAGAAGGCGCCCCTATCTCCATGTCACATACGCTCATACTAGGGCTCGAAACCACAGTCGCAAGCCAGATGACCGGCCAGCTAGAGATCGAAGCGCAGCACTCTAAACCCCTAGGCCATCCCAACTCGAAACAACAGTTGCAAGCCAGAGGTGACCGGCCAGCTAGAGGTCGAAGCGCGGCACTCTTGACCACTAGGCCATCCCAACCCCTCTTATTATGGCATTTAACGTTTATTAACGTTTCTATTAATGTTTAATGTCAGCTTCTACCAATAGTGATATTGCAGACAATAACCCGTATTTCATTCTGCTTAGCGTACAAGCAGGGGTATTTAGTATGGGAGGGAAAAGGGGTACCAGCAGGGGTATTTAGTTTGGGAGGGAAAAGGGGTACCCGGAAGAAACTCATGAGGTTCAGAAGGCGCAGATATCTCCAACCCACCAGGGGTCGAAAGCACGACCACACACCAGGGGTGCACCGGCAAGCTAGTTCCAAGCCCGAATCCCTAGATCACTACCTCGAGCGATATGAGTATGGATGTATTTTTTTTCTTTCAGAGGCTGAATATGCCTTTAAGAAAAAAAGAAGGATTATACCAATATTGATGGAAAATAACTACGAAGCTGATGGATGGTTGGGTATCATTCAGGGAACAAAACTGTGGTATGATTTTAGTGATGACCAGTTGATGAATGCAAACATGGACCGACTTTTAAAAGCGGTAAAACAATTCACTGATGCAAAGTAAGGTGTTTTTGTATTAAAGGCCCAATACCACTCTTGTTGTAACTGAAAAATATGTCCAAATCATTATTCTGGTCAACAAATTATACTATTTTACAATATTCCAATTAATTGATGATACAAATTGCATCTTAACACACCGAATTTTAAAAAAAATGGAAAAATTCAACTACATGGTTTACGTAAACCTTTTCTTTAATGTAACTTAGATTTTGAAATATTTTCGAACCCCCTGGACAAGTAAAATAGGATGTAATGGATAATTTACACAACAGGTAGGACACTTAAACATCTAGTAGTTAGAGTAAGGCTAATTTTCCTTTCTGGACCTGTCAAGCCAGCAAGAGTGTTATTGTCCCTTTAATAACACCACGAATTTTTTTTATAAAGTTTAATTAAAGCTATTTTTTTTAAAAATACCATTGTATATCATTTCACAATGAAGTTTGTGATATGTTTAATATATGCGAGTGATGAAATTATGTTTCTTTCTAGGTATAATATATTGATATCTTTTACGCCACTTCTTCGAGTATGAGTATTTCGAATCGGATTGATAGGGTTGACATTACACGCAGATCAAAATAATTGTATGATTTGAAAGACAATCAGATGATATGAAAATTAAAACTTAAAGGACCTTAGTCCGTAACATAAAATCGTCCAAAATCTTTAACATCGAAAACATGAATTATTGGCCAATTTAAATCAACATTGATGATGTAAACTTACCGGGAAAAGATGAGCTTCTGATATCCGATATTTTAGATAAATAAATTTTTTTAACATTGGTACACGAGTCGTGTACCATAATGCGCGTCAATCCCAGTTTTAATAAGAGACTTGGTAAGCGAGGCTGGACATATTGCACCATACCATACGGCGTATGTTGACTGGAATAACCAGACGCTATAGAAATTTGCACTAGATTGAGACTACGTGGCTTATTTCGCCGAACGTAAATGATTTGAAATTGGGGAAAAACGGAAACCATTGAATGTAAATCAGTTTATATACATTCAAATTACAGTATTATATGCGTCGCGACCCACTTTTGACAATTTCTTGGTCCCAAATGTTAGCGATTTAGCTCCTTCAATTTTAAAGCTTTCACAATGTAATTGTATGTGTTTTTGTTGTGCATTTTTCTTCTTTATTGCTATATACCTAAAAATCCCCACTGGCAATATTGAAATAATATTGAATCATGTGTTAGCCCCGAAACTACCTAATGTAGCAATATAGTCGTGACGACATTATATTTATAGACAAGGAATTGTGTAATTAATGATGACTTTATATTTTTATTAATTTGTCAAGATGGTTTAACCAAATTTTTTATCTTTATAAATTATTCTCTATTGTCGGTATATTAGATATGGTATAAGTTTATTTAGAACGCAATTTAATTTTTTGCAAATACTGTGAGAATAACAGGAAAGGAGGAATGAGTTCAAGGATTAGTTGTGTCAAAATACACGTGGCGGGAAATCACCATTACATCATCCAGCGTGTTTGACCAATCTCTCTACTTATTTACATCATATTTGACCAATTAGATAATATGAATGTCCAAATCCAGCTGATACAAAATCAGGGTACTCGTGAGAATTTGGCAGACTTCGATTAAGATTCCAGAGAGGTACGATCTAAGATATCCTAGCAGATATGAGACGAGTTAGGCTAGTAATATGTGCTATGCTTGTATTTATGTATACAGCTATATTATATAAAATGTAAAAGCAAACTGTTGCATTGTTTTAACTGTAGAAGACACACGTCTTAAGAAACCATGAAATAAAATACAAGACCAATCCATACCATAAGACAGAATTCGAAGTCCTAAAAACGTTATAGGCAAAAAAGTGTATTCAAGCAAAATAGTGTAATCAGCAAATGGACTGCTCCTCGTATAAAATACACAACGTGAAAGAGGATCGCAAAGGCAGCTAATGAGAATTCTAGACGATCACCAGGCTAACGGAATTATGTAGCAAAAAAAAAAAATATGCATGTGTTATGATGTAAGTTATGGCGACCGGTTATCACAGCCTCCGCTCTCCATGTCAAACAAATAAAGGCCCATGGTGCTACACTCGAGTAGACGTTAAATAATCATCATTTCTCTCTTTTTAGCTGCTGCTTGTCAAAACACTGACATACACCCTCGTCGATAGACAATCATCGTAAATGGATTAATGTATCCTGATTGATCTCTCGCAAGGGCAAATCTGCATGTCCCAAAGGTCATTATGCAGGGAAATTTAACAAACCTCTCGTTTTAATACACCTGGGCCCGGTTCCTAGAAAATTCTTAAAGTAAGCACAAAGTCATACTTCACTTTTACTTACGTAAGAATCTCATAAAAATACCGTTCGTAGAAAATTCTCAAGACCATTCTTACGTAAGCACAGGTCAAGTACAAGTCTAAGCACATTGTGACTGGTAAAGCTTACCATACACTGAGACTACGATGCTCTTTAACGTCATAAAACAACTTTGGTATGCGAATTACGTCATAAATTGGTCATCTGCTTCATTTTGGTTGATTTGGATGCGTTTGACATATCCCCTATAAGGCCTACACATAATTAAAAAATGTGCCAAAAGATATAATAAAAACGCAGACACATACAAACTAATTGAATAATTTATCTAAAAGTAGGCCTACCCTGTGTGTTTGTAGCCTATTGTTAACTAATTGGCAAATAAATGAATGGGTTTCAGGGTAGGCCTAGGCCTATGTGGCCCTATGCGAAATGTTCTATAGCATTCTTAATTTCTTTTGGAGAAGGATTTTCTCTGTCTTGTAATTGTCTCTTTGGTATCAAAAGGTGTCGGAAATGCCGTCGAACAAGTTCAGCCATCTTTTTGAAGCAGAAACGGACTTAAGGTTGGTAAGCAAGCCCTATACCTTGCTTGGGATTTGTGCTTAGATTGGCTATGTTTAAGAACGAAGTTGTGCTTAAGTTTTTTCTTGGAACGCATAACAACGTTCTTTTGCTCACAATGAAGTCTACTTAAAATCTAAGCACAAGGCCGTTCTTAAGAATTATCTGGGAACACAAAATAAGGTAAGTTTACTTAAATGCAAAGTCGACTAAATTCTAAGCACAAGAACGTGCTTAAGAATTTTCTAGGAATCGGGCCCAGGTATCAATATGGATTCAACGGGGAGCCCGTAGTCTCCAGGTTGTCCAAGGAGGGACGAATCGGCCCAGGGCAGCAATGCAGCTGGCAAAAGTCCCCGTGTCCGGCAGTAGTGGGATCGCGCCTGTGAATAGGCATCTGTTAGTAGCCCGTTCAATATAATCAACCCATTCCTTTTAAACACATTTTTGCATCAATCCAGCGCAAAATCGTTTCAATATATTGATATTTGGCTTCACCAATTGTTCGTTTCCAAATCTCGTGGAATCAATCTACCATATGAAATGTTCATCTGTATTGAAAGGGTGATAATACGCGTGTTTGTTGTGGGTTCAGACCACGATTAATTTCCCCAGTGACAATTGATTTCAATGTTAATTCAATCCTGTTTTCCACCTTTCCCTCAAATTTTCGTTGGGCTCAAAGCTTTCACTAGAGACAGAGGAACAAATGGTCATATCTGTGCACTAAAATTTGTATCAGGTTGGCCACCAAACTTTTCAGAACTAGTTGCCGTACATATCACCGTAGTCAACCTGATAACCCCGTTATCCTTCCGCCTCAAAGTCATGAATATTACCAAAACCTGGCAGAAAATACTAATTCCAACCCCCTTCGTTTATTTTTGACTAAAAAATCAACAAAAATGGACATGCAAAGGGTCAGAAAAGAGACCGAGAGAGAGCATTGCTATAAAAGACAAACTACAATTGTGGGTACCGAGATGGTGAAATTTAATGGTGGTCTGCCCCTCCTTTTCAGATCAAAGTGGGTCTGGATGGGTTAGAACGCTTGCGTGGGTGGTTCCGATTTCAGCGTGTACGTGAAAGGGGGTTGGGTCGTCTGTCTTACCTCGTGAGTTTTCACCTGTCTACAAGTTCACAAAGCATTCTCAGACTTAAGTTGATAATTTACTCAACTTTCAATCACTGTTTATGAGAAATATTTTGATCCAGATACACAAACATTTGCACATAGCATCTTATTGGTGTATGTAATATATAAAAACAACAAACCTTTAATAAAGGGCTATATTTTTGTTAACATAAGGAGAACAATTTTGAGTAAAGTCTCAAATTAAGTCTGACAATACTTTGTAAACTCGGGGCCGGGTCTTCCTGCACCTAAAGTATTTGAGTCAAAACTTCTAGAATGCGTAGACTAGGATGTAATAAATATTGTGGTTGTGGTTTCCTCAATGACGATAAGAGGCTATATCTAGACTCAGGCCGGAAAAACTACTATCGTCTAAGATTTTAAAGATGTCAACGTGACCAAAATCAAGTTACGTGAATCCATATAAATAATCATAGGTTTTTTTATACAGAGTCTCTTCAATATAGTCTATCGTTTCAGATTCATTATATTATCTACATATTTACTTTTATAAAATGTCATCATTATTATTGAAGTACATTATTATTATATATTAGTGAAATATTAGCCCCTCTTACCAGTTGAAAATAGATACTAGTAAGTCCTTGGTGTGGTTTTAGATGTTCAATACGTTTCGGACTGTGGCGTCCTTCCTCAGTTATCTATTTTCAACTGGTTAGAGGGGCTAATATTTAACTTATTTCTACCGTTCCTGAGACCCCTCACGCATCACTGAGATCCAGTATAGATGTCATCCTGCTACTAGTTTCCTGCTACACCGGGCCGATAGTTGTTGTCGTTCTCATCCTCCTATTATTATTATTATTATTATTATTATTATTGAAAATCCGGACAGGGACGACGACAATAAACGTCCCTTCATATTTTTGGAACCTTATTCTCGGGTTGCTAAACGAATAACAGTCAGTTTAGGTTGGAAATCGTAATTTACTCCGAAACAAGCCGGTTGGTGACGTAGTTGAGGACCAGGCTTCGCATTCCCAAGTGGGGTCAGCACGCCAGCCCTTTCTGAAAATTCTGGATCCGCCCCCATTCTATGTTTATTATTGAGTGGTAGCACCGCAAATTTACTAGCACCCGGTGTTCAATAAACAAAGTTTATGCCATCGTTGCGTCCAGGATGAATAAACTACCAGAAAGCCAAATTTCAGAAGCCTCCTATGTTACATTTTCGAGATTTATTACCGTAAAGACGCTAAACATATTAGGAAATCGGTTAGGCGTATGCTCTAGGGGAACTCAATAACGTCTAAACTAGCTTTGGTGGCGCGAAAATTACCGTAAAGACGCTAAACATGTTAGGAAATCGGTTAGGCGTATGCTCTAGGTGAACTCAATAACGTCTACACTAGCTTTGGTGGCGCGAAAATTACCGTAAAGACGCTAAACATGTTAGGAAATCGGTTAGGCGTATGCTCTAGGGGAACTCAATAACGTCTAAACTAGCTTTGGTGGCGCGAAAATTACCGTAGAGACGCTAAACATGTTAGGAAATCGGGTAAGCGTAGGCTCTAGGGGAACTCAATAACGGTAAACTAGCTTTGGTGGCGCGAAAATTACCGTAAATACGCTAAACATGTTAGGAAATCGGTTAGGCGTATGCTCTAGGGGAACTCAATAACGTCTAAACTAGCTTTGGTGGCGCGATAATTACCGTAAAGACGATAAACATGTTAGGAAATCGGTTAGGCGTATGCTCTAGGGGAACTCAATAACGTCTAAACTAGCTTTGGTGGCGCGAAAATTACCGTAAAGACGCTAAACATGTTAGGAAATCGGTTAGGCGTATGCTCTAGGGGAACTCAATAACGTCTAAACTAGCTTTGGTGGCGCGAAAATTACCGTAAAGACGCTAAACATATTAGGAAATCGGTTAGGCGTATGCTCTAGGGGAACTCAATAACGTCTACACTAGCTTTGGTGGCGCGAAGATGGTTATATCTCCGCAATAACAGATGACTATGGATTGAACATGCCAAAGTTCATTAACATTCTATGTTGATTAACGAGTTATATATCACCGCAAATGTCATAGCGAGGTTCGTGGGTTCAATAAACAAAGGGTACGACCAGGTTACATAAAAAAAACACACAAACCAGCTTTGGTAACAAAACGTTTTTTATTGCACAGAATCAGTGAAAGAATACACTACGAGACTGCAAAATTGCATTTTCGAGATATATTACCGTAAATATACTAAAAATATAGGGGCATTAGGCCAGGCTAGGCTCACGCGGAAAAGAACTTCTATACTATAATTCAGTTCGCAGTAGCCTTCTGGCAACATAAGTTGCTAAACAATCCCTTAACTCTACGCTGTGTCCATTGATCAATTCTAATTATCAACATTACATACACTGAATACCCCCCCCCCCCAAGCTTTAAGGCCCTATTTTTCAAAATTCATAAAGATTCAAGCCTCAAGCAGTAGTAAATGACAATAGACTCGAACAATCGGCAACAATAATTAAGGAAGACAACTCAGGGCTGGATTATCGAGACACTATCACAAAGATGGGGACAAGCGAATTGTTTTAATTTATTTATATTGGCTGTGTACAATAAAACTTATACCCAGAATATGTAAAGTGGTCAAATGTTTGTTACTAAAAAAAATGGGTTTTTAAAAAAAAAAAAAAAAAAATCTGGAAAATATTTGATATAGGCAGATCAATTTTTTTTGTCATTAGAGGGAAACTAAGATAGGCAATCTCGAAACCAGAAATTTTTTGGAGAAAGGAATTCCTCTAGTGACACTGGGTAGCCATTTTCTTGGAAGGGACGAATCACACGACTGTCGCGTGACATGTATTTTTTTTTACATGTCTGGATGACCGAATCACTAAAAAATATACACACGCGTAGAAAAATAGATCTTCACAAAAACTTGAATTTGTCTATTTAGAATACAATTTTGTTATGTCAGCGAGTTGACTTTGACTCAAGAATCATTTTACAACAAACGAAGCGACGATCCGACCTCTAGTTTTCGAGAAATCGACCCAATCAGAGGTCAGAATGGGCGGGGCTTAGGCCTGAACAAATTTAGATAAAAAGGACGGTATATGGCCCCGGAGGCCTCCGACCGCGCAGCTGACTCTGGAGTCGAGATTGTAAGATAATAGTTTTTTATGATTTAATGCAGCAAAATAGCGTCTTGAGAAAGTATCGCCTGTTTTGAACAAATCATCGGCAGCTGCTTTACTTGCACGTCGAGCCAATTAAGTCACAAAATAGATATCTGGGCGCATCCTTGGTTACCCAGGTACTCATTCCGTTCTACTTCACTATATCCTGTGTTATTCTATGTCTGCTCGTTTCGAGAATTTTATGTTTACGTGATATCGTAGCGAATTTATGATGTGTCAAATTACCAATTATAAGTTCAATAATAATAAACATAACAGAACGACATAGTATTATTATTATTTCAGACAAAGAACGAAGAGTAAAAATAATAACAAAAGTCAAACATATAGATCATATACATATTTGAGATCAACAACACATACTACAGATTTTGATAATACAAATAAATATAAATAAATTATAAATATATACATTACTTACATAAATCAATCAGTAAATAGACATTAGTATGGTTATCTACCCTTATAAAAGCGAAGGCGAAACGATCGTTTCGTAAACTATAGCTACATTCTAGTATTTTGAAATCTTGGAAACCCAATGGATTAACCCAGGGTGTAGCGGAGTAGAACGGAATGAGTACACTGGGTAACCGGGGATAATCTGGGCGTGACTCCATAGAATGCACCTCGAATGTACCCTGGGTGTTTTGGAGAGAGAGAAATAGGGTTTTACGTCCACTCAACACAACTAGGCCATTTCGGGACTAACATATGGTTTAATTTTATTTCAATAATTCGCTTGCGCGTGGGGGTCTTTAGCAGTGTGAGGAAACCGGAGTGCCCGGAGGAACCCCACGAGGTTAAGGAGGCACCCCTTTATCCATGCCACATACGCTCACACCAGGGATCGAAACCACAGCCGCAAGCCAGAGGTGGCCGACAAGCTAGAGGTCGAAGCGCGGCACTCCAGACCACTAGGCCATCCCAACCCCCCTGTGTTTGGAATGACTGAATAAGACTTAGCAAATATGCGATCATAAGCATAGAGGACTGATATTCTAACCAATCAATCAGACTGCATTTGTAAGACAGCGTTCGTCAAATGCTTTTTTTAAAACTAGACCGATATCTCGGACGGTCATTTAGGATCCGGAAACTTTGTGAATGATTTTTAATGTTGGGAAATAATGGTCATGGTCGTATAATAGTGAGTTCATAACCTATCCAGCAAAATACAGAGAAATGATTATGTTTTGACTTTCTTAGAAAATTTGAAATTTTCGCTTTAACTACCCCACCGTACAACTTTTGTTGAAAATAAAGGCTTGAGCAGCCTCTGATACAGGTTCCGACACTTAGTCATCAATTATTTCCTCATTTAACTGCGTGGGCTTTGTACATGACGTACGTAATTTGATGATATAAACTGAATTATAGGGGGTGGATTTGATGAAAATACAGTTTACAACACAAAGGGTCATTTCTAAAACCTGAGGGTAAGAAGTTTTATTTTATATTTCCAAGAAATGGTATCATTTCTATCAGTCAATTCTTAATTGACATTAAATCTTAACGACCTCCATGTTGAATTTATACCCGGAAAAATGGCTGAAAACTTTAGTGAAAAGGGAAGATATATATCTTACGACAGTTACTTCAGTCAATTATTTTGATTTGGTTGATTCACAGAATGATAAAGAACAAACAAATCTACCGAATTTTAATAAACAAATAAATTACAGTGAGACGATATATAGAAATAATAGTATTGAAAATAACTGTAGCTTGAAATTATTAAAGTAAAATATGATTTTTTTTTTGTAATGTGTATGCTTGATAACGACCAGTGAATTCTTGTCGAAACGTCGTGTGTTTATAATATAGTGATTGTTATCCATAGAACTGTGTTTTGTTATATAACGGTATGATTTAAATGATTTAAAATTTTAAACACCTTATTTTTTTTATAAAAATCGTTATAACGAAATATGAATTCGTCATATCGAGATATTAATTCGTTTTAACGAAATATTAATTCGTTTTGACGAAATATTAATTCGTTTTGACGAAATATTAATTCGTTTTGACGAAATATTAATTCGTTTTGACGAAATATTAATTCGTTTTGACGAAATATTAATTCGTTTTGACGAAATATTAATTCGTTTTGACGAAATATTAATTCGTTTTGACGAAATATTAATTCGTTTTGACGAAATATTAATTCGTTTTGACGAAATATTAATTCGTTTTGACGAAATATTAATTCGTTTTGACGAAATATTAATTCGTTTTGACGAAATATTAATTCGTTTTAACGAAATATTAATTCGTTTTAACGAAATATTAATTCGTTTTAACGAAATATTAATTCGTTTTAACGAAATGTAAATTCGTTTTAACGAAATGTAAATTCGTTTTAACGAAATATTAATTCGGTTTAACGAAATATTAACGAGTTATTTATTGCGCTGAAATGAATTATTTTTTTCGTTTAAACGATTTAATTATTGCGCTGAAATGAATTAATTTTTTTCGTTTAAACGATTTAATTATTTCGTTTAAACGATTTAATTTTTTCGTTTAAATGAATTAATTATTTCGTTTAAACGAAAAAGAAATTTTATTTCAGCGCAATAATAAACTCGTTAATTATTTCGTTAGACGAATTAATTATTTCGTTAGTTATTGTAGGAAAGTATTTAAAGGGGACCCCTCCGAATATAGGATCCTTAGCTCTGGTCCCTGGTAGAGTCCTCGATTGCCGAGTAATGACACAACTGTTTCGCAATGATCATGATATCCAGATTACCTACGACATAAACATAACAATACATATATGGCCAAAATAGTGTATTCAAGCAAAATAGTGTATTCAGCAAATGGACTTCTCCTCGTGTACAAAATACACGACATAGAGAGAGAAGAGAGAGAAGAGAGAGAGAGAGAGAGAGAGAAATGGGGTTTAACGTCCACTCAACACAGCTAGGTCATTTCGGGACTAACATATGGTTTTTAATTTTATTTCAATAATTCGCTTGCGCGTAGGGGTCTTTAGCAGTGGGAGTAAACCGGGGTGCGAGGAGGAAACCCACGAGGTTGAGAAGGCGCCCCTAAATACACGACAAACATACCATACAGCTATATTCAAGTTGTGCATATATTTATCGGTTGTAAACATAGGCGGGGTGTCATCATGACAATCAGTGGCGGATTAAGCTCCACCAAGGCCTGAGGCGGCATTTGCTGGAGGGCCTATTTAAAATGGCGTGGGCCTAATTAATTTCGGGTCAGGGCCTATGTTGATTCCCGTTGGGCCTAAACCCCACCCCCTAACATTCATTGTCTATGCGGGTTTTTTTTTATCTTATCAGACAGTCTAAAAAATATTTTTATACAAAATCTTTTGGACCGAGGCTGCAGCCTCATCTGCCTCGCTGATAATCCGCTACTGATGACAATATCACATTGCATAACGTTTGTTTATTTTCATTATCTAAATCAGTGCTGCAAAGTTGGATATTAAACCCAATTTCTAACTTAATAACGGATTATTTAGTTTGGTATTGTGGGGAGCACAGTTTACAAATTGAAAACCTTAAAAACGTTTAACATTGGAGATGAGTAGGCTACCAAACTTAGTGACTCAAATAAGTATATAAGATTTTTATAAATTTGACGATATATTGTGATTTGACGATATATTTGGACTAAACACATATTTAAAGTAACCAATCTTTCAAAAATTTGCTTCCATTCCCTTTCAAAACTCTGTTTTCACCGGGGATACCTATAGCTGTAAGTAAGCTGTTGTTAAACGCGATGTCTGCCAATTTATGTTCATTGTGGGAGGGTCCATATTTCAAAATGTATCTATCATTACTTACTTTACGTTTACCATATTAATGAGGCCTAAATAAATTCTTAATTATTTCTGTCAACTTTACACCTTTAAATTGCAGAGTATTTTGTACGTTGACACCCCGCAATGTTCCTTAAACCGCCTAACCATTTAAACCGCCTAACCAGTTAAAATGAATTAATTATTTCGTTAAAATGAATTAATTATTTCGTTAAAATGAATTAATTATTTCGTTAAAATGAATTAATCATTTCGTTAAAATGAATTAATTATTTCGTTAAAATGAATTAATTATTTCGTTAAAACGAATTAATTATTTCGTTAAAACGAATTAATTATTTCGTTAAAATGAATTAATTATTTCGTTAAAATGAATTAATTATTTCGTTAAAATGAATTTATTATTTCGTTAAAATGAATTAATTATTTCGTTAAAATGAATTAATTATTTCGTTAAAATGAACTAATTATTTCTTTTAACCGAAAAAGAAATTTTATTTCAGCGCAATAATTAACTCGTTAATTATTACGTTTTTGTTTAGACGAATTAATTATTTCGTTAGTTATTGTAGCAAAGTATTTAAAGGGGACCCCTCCGAATATAGGATCCTTAGCTCTGGTTCCTGGTAAGGTCCTCGATTGCCGAGTAATGACATAATGGTCATTATATCCAGATTCCCTACGACATTAACATAACAATACACATAATGTAGCCAAAATAGTGTATTCAAGCAAAATAGTGTAATCAGCAAATGGACTTCTCCTCGTGTACAAAATACATGACAAACATACCATACAGCTATATACAAGTTGTGCATATATCTATCGGTGGTAAACATAGACGGAGCAGAGGCGAATCCAGAAAATCCTATTAGGTGGGGCCCTTGGGAGTCCCCCGAGAAAATTTTTGAAAAAATCGGGGTGTCAGTGGTGATTTGTGGCGCATATCTATTTTTTATAATTTTATTTAGGGTTGGCGGGCCCCTAGGGCCCCCCCACTCTGGACCCGCCTCTGAGACGGAGTTTCATCATGACAATATCACATTGCATAACGTTTGTTTATTTTCATTATCCAAATTAGTGCTGCAAAGTAGGACATTAAACCCAATTTCTAACTTAATAACGGATTATTTAGTTTGGTAGTGTATAGGGAGCCCAGTTTACAAATTGAAAACCTTAAAAACCTTAACATTGGAGATGAGTACCAAACGTAGTGACCCCAATAAGTATATTAGATTTTTATAAATCCAATTTTTGAATGAATGAATGAAATGGGGTTTAACGTCCTACGCTTTTGCACCTAACCTGGGCTAATTGAAGACGGAAATCCAACTTTTAATTATATTGATATTGTTACTTTTTATTTTCAGACATTTATTCCAGACTAAAACGATTGATAGACAAATTTTAAACTAACAAAGCCGTAGGCAATGTCTCGTGTAAACTTGTTCGACGAGTACAAAAGTAAAGTTGAATGTAACCTAAAAAAGTTAAGGGAAGCCACAGAAAGTGATGATGAAGAAGAGAATCCATACTTTCCAGATTTTGATGTAAGTCCAAGGATGTCGGCAATGATTTCGCTTATAATTGATACCGAAGGTAACGTTTCTTCATGTTTGGAGGGATCTGAAGAACAAGAGGAAAACCTACAAGTCATGTCCGACTATATCAGTGAAAATAAGCAGATCCTGGAGGTTCTGTGTGATATCATCGTTGATCCGCCTCAACCAAACTGTCCCTTTATTGGCGAGTTACAGATGATGTCATTAGTGCTGATGGTGAATCTTACGGACAAATCTGAGGATTTGTGTGAAGCTGTTTGTCAAATACCAGAATATCTTGGCTATTTAAAAGGCATGTTGGATAATAATGAACCAGATGATGATGAAATGTCTGATGTTAGTATGAAATATTATTATATTTGTTCTGTTCTCAACAGCGGGCAACCACGTATTAGGGGTATCACCTGTAATCTTTGAAGTGCCTCTTTTTAATCGGATTAATGCACCGGTCAATAGGAATCTTGAACTACCCCCCCCCCCCTCTCAAGCGTTCACCCCGGATTGTCATTTAGCTCAATATTTTAGGGTCAAGATTTACCCCGCAATGCACTTGAATCCAATACACATTCACTGAAGATTCACTTTCTAACGCATGCAGGTCCAAGATTCACGCAATAGTCATCTTGAACTAGCTATCCCCAAGCATTCGTCGACAAATCATACACCATTTTGTAGTAACGATAATCCAGATTACCACGAAAACATCATAGACAACGATAACAGACAGAGGATCGTCCGTTTTCAGATAAAACACATTTCTAAATTAAAAATACAATATTTACTATCGAATAGCCGTCGATGCTTGAAGGGGGGGGGGGGGGAGCGTTGTTCAAGATGTCTATCGATCGGTGCATAAATTCAAGAATCAAGATTATCTACCGCAGATATTTTGTTTTTATTTTCTTAATATCATGTTAATTAATCAATCTGAGTTAATCTAAGCGGAAATTACGCCGTGCAAATTAGACTATTTTTTCATTCGAAAAAATATTTCTTTGAAAAGTGCAATACATGTTTTTTGCCAAAATAATTAAAAATGGGTCATTACAAGTCAAGTGGACCAAATTTCGGAAAGTTGAGAAGATAACCCCTTCCCCCCAAAATTAAAAGAAATAAACGTTATAGTGTAAGGTCTTAAGCTAACAAATCCGAAACTTTATCACTGTAGGTAAAACACTCGTTTGGGGCTGAAGTAGACCAAAAATTCAGTAATTATTTTCAGAAGTTGAGATGCTTTAAACTCAGATTTCTAATAGGAGTAGAAAGTTGTTTTTCAAGTTACTTCTAAT